>JAXQQM020069705.1:0-108934 GCA_034641835.2 Pinus albicaulis | reverse complement strand
CATATAAACGACTATTTTTTGGTCAGTGACCAATAGTAACTAATTTACAGTATCTTATAACGCGACCAACTTTTGGCCGTTTTTAGCTTAGTCATTAATTGGTTATCTCAAATTTGTTGTCTAGTTGTATATTTGGTCATTAATTTGGCCATTAATTTAGTCATTGATTTAGTCATTGATTTGATCATTGATTTGTTCATTTATTTGGTCATTGATTTAATCATTGATTTAATCTTTTATTTGGTTATTAATTGTCACAATTAATGACCAAAGAAATATGACCAAAATGTTGGTCGTGTTATAAGATACTGTAAATTAGCTACTAATAGTCATATATATGCAAAATTTAGTCATCGTTTGAAACCAATTAATGACCGAAGAAATATGACTAAATTTTAGTCGTGTTATAAGATACTATAAATTAGCTACTAATAGTCACATATATGCAAAATTTAGTCGTCATTTGTAGTCGCAAATTTATCATTTGCAATAGTCATTTATTCATTATATAAACAACTAATTTAGTAGTTTATATTCATTTCATTTACTTTCATTAATAATCATTATAAATGACTAATTTAGTCAGATATTCATTTTCTTTGTGTTCATCATTAATCAATATAAACTACTAATTTAGTAGTTTTAAATTGATTTTGTGTTCATTATTAATCAACATAAATTAATTTGTATGATTTAAAAAATATCATACAATGTGCATGTTCATATAATATGAAAACACAAAGTCGCATATTTTAATTACAATACTAAACAATATCATCTGCAACTATAAATAATTTCAACCACATAAATTATATTATATGAAATGTTAAAGTATTACAATATGATTTTCCAACTTATTATTAGTTGGACTACAATTTACACATGAAATGGTGTTTCATCACTTCAAAACATTATCGTTGTGTTTTCAAGGCATTGCAGGTGAATTCACCATCTCTGAACACTTGACCATCAGTCTTTATATGTGTGTCTTATGCGGGATATTGGAGTATCACCAGACCAATTCTCCTCTCTCTTTTTTTATTTGTCGCTCTAATGTTATTGCTCCCCTCTTTTTTCAATTCATGCTTCTTACCATCAATACTGAGTTCATTTTCTGAAAACAAAATAAGATACAATGCAGAATGTAAAACATGAAAGACAATGAACACTAGAATATAAACTAAATTAGACTATAAATAGTTTATACGACATATACCTCAACATCAGCAATGTCAAAGCCATTTTTCCTCATACAAGTAAGAAAATCGAAAAAAAAATTTCTTCATTGGGGCGATAATTGCCACTATAATGTGGCCAAATAACCTGTATAAACAAAACAAATAAAATATCACCATATATATAAAAGAACATCTTAGTAACTTAGTATTCAACTTTCAAGGAAAGCTTAAGAACAATTATGTCAACTAAGTTATATGCTAAAAAGCTCAAGCCGTGGATAACTTGTGAAAACAAATAATCTGAAGTGTGATGTTTAATCCTTGTCATTTTATTCACAAAAACATTTCATTTTCTAACACATGAACTTAGTCAAGTATATAAACAACATGTACCTTAGTCAAACAACAACATGAAAGTAACTTTTTCTGATATTCATGAAAATATTTTAACACAAAATAGCTATAAAGACTCAAATCAATATAGTGTAATACTAATTTCATATTCAAGTTTTGGTTGTTGTTTAAATGGACATGGTACTAAGTATTTTCAATTTCATAGTTAAAAGCCAAAACAAAATCAAAAGAAACGTCCAAAATACAATCAAACAATAAAGAGAGGATATCATGGAATGGAAATTGCAATTATAAAAAAATTGTTTACCTGTCCATCTATGTTGTGTCTCGCATTCCTACGACATTTGCTTGCCCAAAATAACCATGAAAGTGAAATAATCACAACATTAAAAACCATAGGAATTCCCACTAGAAACATTTCCAAAGTTGATGGATTAGGTGTCTAAGCAATCTCTAACAACGAATGAACCATATCCAAGACGTGATATGCATCGTCTCCCCGTCCTTTTTCCAATCACATTTCCTGTAACCTGCCCACAGCAGAGTCAGGTAGCAATCAAACAAATACATTGACATTTGTTTTTATCTTTTATATCTATAAAATTTGAATCTGATTTGTTCATATTTAAAGCCTTCTTGACATATGAGAAAGTATCAATCAAATAAGACATCAAAAAAATCGACCTCAATGAAGTCCTCAGACAATTTCTACAACATCAATATTTTTCTTGTTGTGATATCTTGGGTATAAAAAATAACATATCTACAAAATAAAAATGCATATATTACTTATGGTCAAACTTTGTATATGGTGTATTTTTAAGCATTTTTTTAAGTTGTCCCTCCGCCTTTACCAAAGTTAATTGTAGTTTGGTTAAACTATGTATCCTTTCATTCAACATCAATTTCTGCAAGATAATGTCACACATTATTCTTTCCCATTTCTCAACATGTTATATATGATAAATTGAAAGTCGCATAATACCAAGAGCAAACACTTTTCTAACCAAAACAAACAAACAAACGGTGTCTCTAATAAAACTTCATTATAATATTAGAAAATGAAAAGAGAGTGGGCCATTTTTGTTGTTTGACTTTGCCTATTTTTGTTATGAAAGTGCTCGAGCTTCAAGAACCAACAAATGTGAGGGAAATCGTAAATGTCAAAAAAATTATGTTGACCTAATTTGTAGACTTCTTCAAAATTATGTGAATGATGCTATTTTCGGATGTGGTAAATCTCATAATAAGAAATGGCATGTATTATAATAAATTATATTGCAATAAATACCATTGGCCTCCACGGGTTATAGGTCCTCAGTATGTTAATCTTGATGATGAAAGAGAGATGGCAACGATAAGTATGGGTGGTCCTAGTTTGTATGGTGGATATCTTCAAACCAAGGTTGCCATCTCGATGAACCTAGGTTTTGACATGGTAAACCTGGATCTAGTCTTCACCCAATTTCATTCCATCATACTTTGTCAAGACTCAAGAGGACATAATGGTTCTTCATCTTATAATAGGGTTGCTTTTGAGGTTATAAATAAAGCTTATCAAAATCAAATGGATTTTTGGGCTCCAAGAGATATGGATAAATTAAATGATAACAATTATATGTTTTTTTCCCAAGATTCAAATGTAGGGATACATTTTGTGGATTTTACTAATAAATAGAATGAGAGAAATAATCCATGAGGAGAATCTACTGGTCATTGTGATTAGGGAAATACTCGGAAATAATAAGACTATTTAGGTTCAAATCAAAGATGGTGTTGATTCTTGTAGCTCCTCAGTTGTTGGTAGTTTTTAAGGTAGGAATTTCAGTTCTTCAAAGGCGGGGTCCTTCAACATAATTGCATCTACCTTGGTCATATCACCCAAAAGCAAAACATAATCAACAAAGAGTAAATATGTCAAGTCTAGGGAAAATCCTATTTGTATAGTTGTCAAGCTTATAGTTCTTTTTTACTATGTTATAACTCTGTTGAGACCACCTACTCTACAGTAAAAAAAGGCAGAGGAGCCATTCGTCATAGCTACCCATCGTCTATTGTAGACATGATAGAAGAATAGGCTAAGCCATTAATTAGAATTCTAGTTAACCAATTGCACATTGAACCATATATGGATGAGTAGCCTAAATAAAGCCAATTTTCTCTATCATATGCCTTGGAAAGACAAACTAACATTTGTTGTAATTTTTTGGTTTCATGTTATAAATTCCTTCTTAGGAAACTCCTATTCCGTAATGGATTTGTTTCCCAGGAAGGATGCAAAATTGTTCTAATGACATGGAATCATCTTAGTCAATTTGTTTCCCAAGAAGGATGGAAAATTGTTCTCTTGAACCTTATAAGAATTATATAAATCCCAGTGGGAGCTGCAGCATTTGGCTTACTAGAAAAATCCTTCTTTTTCTTCTTCTTGTTGACAACTACTACCTTGGCAGCATCACCAATATTTGCAACATTATTCTTCGCAGAAACATTGGAAGATATTTTATTCTCCTTTTTTGTCAATCTAGCTACTAAATCCTTCTTGCCTTCACTTTCAACAAGCAAAGATGACACCTGAAGTCAAGTAGACATTTCACAAATATCACTATTAGTGGTGGATACTTTATCCTTATCTTGTGTGTCAAATGCCTTCACATTGGCAGTTGAACCTTCCCCAAGTACTTTAGCACTGTCATTATCCAAAAGATTGTTTGCAGTCAACAACTCTGTTACTAGACAGAAAACCTGGTTTTTCCTCCAAAATAGCCATATTAGCTTTAGGGACAGCTGTTGTATCTTCTAATTGTAATTCCCATTCAGATACCTTGCCTGTATTTGTTACTGACTGCTCAGATACAACTAATACTTCACCCTTTTTCTCTTTGAGCAGATTTTGATCAACACCCATTGTGCCATTGTTATGTGTAGCCAGTTGAGATGCCAACCTACTCTCATTCATTCCATTGATTTTTCTCTCCCAAGCATGCAAACTGGCTTTTTCTTTTCCAATGACAGAATTGGAAAAATAAGTCAGCTCTTTGTTTATGTCAGCATCAAGTGAACTTGACAACTCAGATGGGGAATCAAAAACCACAACAGTCCCATGCTCAGGATGGAGAACATTTCCAAGATCTTGCTTCTCTCCAATTACAGAATTAACAAAAAAAATTGCAGCTTTTTCTAGCATTATCGCTTGTTGATTAAAATTGTTTATTCTTCAAATTTCTAAGTTTTGAATGGCTAGACCATGGTCACCTCCAAAAATTCCCTTTAGGGTTGTATAAACTAAAGATAAGGGAAAGGATTAAGTCAAAACTCTTTTAGCATCCAAGTAGAATGAATTCATAACAGTAGCAAAGACAGTGATCTACCCATCAATTAAAGAAAAATTGACGTTGTTGTCATAAAAACTATAATCCCCTAGTGAACCCAACCACACCCTAACTTCAGTTTGGGTGGAGAATCTCAAGAAATTAAGCCTAGTCATAATCAAAACCTAGAAGAAAGAGGTAATCGATGTGACTGTCATAGCAAGATACTAGAGCTTATGGTGTATGAAGGTAACCACCGCCCTGATGAGCAAAGACAAGAACCTTTGATCAAGGTATCTAAGAAGACAAAAATTTAGGGCTATAATTATTGAAGAGGCAAATTCATCTTAAGTCATTGTGTTCACTAAATTTGAAATTTAAAACTTGAATTTAGACATACCTTAAAGTTGCAATCAAACTTTGTCAACTGTTTATACAAATGCGTCATGTCTTAAAGGGATCAACAATGGTCGCTACTTAATGCAATCCAATGAATGATTATATAAGTCTAACATTATAGTTAAATTCAAAGACAAACATGAACCAAGTTACTCATATTCTATCTACACAAAAATATTGTAAGAAACAGAGCAATGAAAGAAGTGCTCCTTTGTCTCTACATCACATAAGAAGCATCACTTGCAAATCCATTTTTCCCTTTAAATATGGAAATTCCCCTCCATCCTCCACTAGTGAAAACGTACCCACTATTGTGAACAAGAGAAGTGTAAAGCTTGTGCATCAAAGGGTCAAACTTGTGTGAGCATAACCACTGTTATCCAAGAGCAACATTGTGCTTGTGCATACAAAGGAAGTTGGAGGTAGCCAAGCTAAATAATGAATAACTTAGAGATCTAGAGAACATAACATAGCACAGGAGAAGCCCATGACATTAAACTCAAGACTTGAGATCAATTGTTTGTGGATTTGTGTCCTTACCAAAATGCAATGAAAACACATTCAACACAATACCCATATTATTGGTAGATATGCCACCCGTGGAGTTATATGAAAAAGTTATAGTCATGCATAGGCAAAATGGTGGGAATTGAACTCAAGGAAAACTACTTATGGATATGCGCCTTAAACACAATGTCAAACCAAGGCCTTCAACAAGAGGCCCACATCATATGTAATATACTCAAAAACACAAAAAGATTAATAATGTCGTTGCTAGAACATGAGACTAGGTTTAAATTAAGAACGCTTGTCTTCAAAAAATTTCTTACAACCACATTTCAATGCCACTGTCCTTAACTTAAACCCTGGCGGTAGGAAAATTTTTATCCACCACTAAAACTGGCAGAGGTAAACTGCATTCAATCAGATAGGCCGTTGGCAATAGTGACAACAATAAAAGCATTATTATATTTTCATCAACATTCCAACCTATAAATATAGATGTGGATACTCAACCTCGAAAACAAGGCTCCTGCACCACTTTTATGTGGAGAAACCATCAGGTCAATTATTTTGGTCTACAAATTGACAAGGCCCTCCAAGGCTTAAAGTGACTCCACCATGAATATTTGGATGCATTCCATTTGTTGTTTGTGGTCCAATTTGCACATATTTCCCATGTAAAAGTGTTGTTGGACCTTCAACCCCTACTAGTACATTTCCAAAACTTACGCCTGGAAAAGAAGTCATGGCTACAAAATGCACATTTTCTCTGAGTAATTGCAGGATGATAATCTACAAGAGAGGTAGATTGAGGAACATTTGAAGGTAATGGTTTCCAAACCTAGTGTCTAGGACTAGTGATAATGGATGGAACATGACCAATTGAGGAGGGGGTTTTGGGGACTTTATACATTACATCACCAATCCTTAGATAAGGAGGCTCATGAGGGTGTTGATTATTATCACTACTCATCCTTACACTCCCTAAATTATTACAGATAGAGGCACCAGAATTTGCTCTTGCACTTAAATGAATATCATGTGTTGGTCTTTGTAAATGTACCAATGGACCTCTATTAACATTTATAACTATATTTGGAGCCACAATTGCACCAATATGCTTTTCCTCCCTTATTTATGTTGTAGAAGAAACGAAGACAATTTTGGCAATGGAAGTTGGATGAAGTAATGCACTAATGTGCATAATGGGTATACACAAATTGTTTCAGGAAAAGGGCATACACAATATTTTGGGATACAGGACAATTATTTATTACCCTGAGATGGATGGGATTACTTCCATTATTTGGATGATCATTTGACAGAAAACAAACCAAATGTCCAAGAGTTCAAAACTACTTTGATTTCCCTGAAGTCAAGAAAGTTGATATCTGGTCTCTTGAAAGATGTTGAAGTAAATGCAAAGGACCTGATGACTCATGTATAATAAAAATATATAACAGTATTGACTCAACTATAATAGCAGTATATAACAGTATTGACTCAACTATAATATCAATATTGTCCAAGGAAGGAAATTGCAGAATTATAAACCTTAGTGAAAATTGCCCTAGGATATTACATGAGATATCCATAATCAAAAACTCCATCGACAGTACCACAGACTTCAGCCCCTGCCTACTTGTAAATTGATGAAAGCATCAATACTTTTATGAAAATTCTTGTCATATACATAAAGAAAAAATGCAGATCATTTTCTTGAATGGGAATTGAATAAAGAAGATTTTACTTACCAGATTAGGGACTGAAACCATTCCTGCAAGGCTGCAATTGTGGCAGTTTATCAAATAGATTTTGAGTTTTTGGCCTTCAGTTTTGAACAGTTTTTGAAGTGAGATCTTGGGAAACATTGTTTGGGGCATGCTCAAATGGAGAAGTGTCCATGGGAGTCAGAGTTTGTGAGACAACGTCAAATGAAATGAATAAAAAGGAGAAACCAAAGAAGGGGAGTTACTTTGTTTTAATTCATTTTCTGTTAATATTGGAAGGTTAAGTTTTGAACATTTTTTGAAGTGAGGTCTTGGGAAATATTTTTTGGGGCATGTTCAATTGGATAAGTGTCCATGGGAGTCAAAGTTTGTGAGACAACATCAAATGAAATGAATAAAGAGGAGCAACCAAAGAAGGGGATTTACTTTGTTTTAATTCATTTTCTATTGATATTGGAAGGTGATCTCATCTCAAGGAACCAACTAGATCAATATCAAGTTAGTTACTACCGTGACAGGAGATAAGAGTAGGCTGGAAATAACAATGAAAGAAAAATGCACAATAAGAAAATTCTCAAGGGATGATGCATGCACAAGCTCCAAACAGTTATATACAAGTTCAGATGACATTTTCAGAAATGATCCAAAAAATTAATATAAATTAGGTGCCTCAACTTGGAAAAATCACATTTAATGTGTCTGTAAAATATTAATATCCTAAGTCCAACTATGAACTAGAAACATTGATAAGGGAAAACACTATCAACTGGTGAAGCTAGAGGCTTGAAGTTGTCGCATTGTGCTCCATTTGCAACAATAGAAGATAATGTTAGGATTATAAATAAACCAGTTCCATTTAAAATATGGGCTATTGAAACCTCACCAAGACCCTTTCAACATCAATCATCCCATCATGTTGTCCAAACAATTGTTGGAACTAGACATATCAAAGGAATGGGGGTATCCGAAAGAAGACATCCTAGAATCACAAGAAGATCAAATCTTAGCTTCTAACCCCAACATCACTGTAAATAGTGAGAAATCCAACACTACAATAGGATGGATCTTTGTCAATGATGAGGCATCTATGTCATATTTCAGAGAAAATTCAAGTAAGAAATGATTTCCATAAAAGACCACTACACAGATTTAGAAGCACTTGAAGATGAAGGCCCTGCTTTCCATTTTTTCACTAGTGTATAGACCACCTACAATGCTCAGACTGCTGATATGGATGTGTAAAATTTTTCTCACTTTTGACTAGAAGAACAATCAGGTAGCAGATATGATGAAGCCCTAAACACATCCAATCATAATCTTTTCGGAGATGCATTGAAACTTGAACATGCCTCTTAGGTTAGAGAAGTGTATTTTGATCAGCAGAAAGTGATATAAGATAAGATAAGATAATTTTATATATCCAATGAATGACAATAAATAGGTCAATGGGACTAAAATATACAGTTAGTACGAGTACAATGTGGGAGTGTAAATGCAACTCGTAGAAAATGCCAAAGCTAAATCTAGGGTAAAATGAACAAAGAAGAATACAATAATAGGACATCCTCATAAACATGTATATAAACTGATCATGTATAAGTCTTAGTGATGGTAATAAAGCTATGGGCATTCATGGAAACACATTTGGCATCTCAAAATTACATTCTGAGTTTGAGCAAAACAGAAATATAACACCTACGCTGCATTTTGATGCCAATGATGAGTGTGGTAGAGATAAAGAGAGGTATGTTCCTATGACATATTGTGATGTGAAAACAGTGGGATGCTTCATTCTAGCCATTACTCATTTTGAGGCAGTGTTAATGACCACCCTATTGAAGAAGACAAAGAAAAGTTTCCAACAATTTTTTCGGCTTGCTTAGTTGGCTTGCTACACTTGGACATGGATATTCTACACTTCTCTTGATTTGATTCCCCCTCGAAAACAATCCATATTTCCAAATGATTGATAGTGTGAGAAAATGTCTTGAATGCAGAGGAGGAATATCAGCAAGAGGGTAGGAAACAACTTTCTACCACTCTTGCAATCACCCTAGAAGACTAGCACGTGATGACATGGGTATCATGCCATGCCTTTTTTCTACACTGGAAAATGGAATATCAACCAACATATGACAAAATCCTGAGCGCAGATGGAGATAATGGACTGGACTGTAGTTCTAGTTATCCTGAGAATGAGAGTAATAAGTCACTCATTAATGAAGGGAAATCCTAAAGGTCTCTTAAGGTTCAAGAGACCAACACTCCTATCTCTTATTTTGAATATGGTGGAAACTTTGGCACCCATAATTATGTGCATATCCAATCAGCATTGCCTATTAAATTTGAACAGAACAATGAAAGATCCGATATTTTTTCCTTTGACAGTCATCATACATGTGACATGGACTCTAATGAGAAATAAAAGAAGGCTAATCATATCATCATGTCGTTTTGTGAACCATATGAGAAAAAGGTAGAAAGGTCCATTCCATTTTTTGAAGGCATCCTTATTGAAGATGAATAGTCTTTTCATATTGAAAGAACAAACCAATATCTGGGAAAACAAGAGGACTTATGCAAACCCATAATTGATTAACTACACAATGAGAAAAATCATTTCCAGGTATGTATCTTATTGTTCATAGGTATGATAATTCACCTTCAGAGGAGTTTCTTCTCCTAACTATAAATTATATTTGGGTAGCTTTAATTTCTCATATAAAACAGCCCCCTATCTGCAACACTAATGTTCATGGGCAGCATAAAATTGTTCCTGTGTTTGATTTAGAAACATTGGAACTTACGAAATTGGGGATAACGATGGATCTGTGGCTTGAAGCAGTCAAGTATTAGCTCCCCTCATATTTCCTTGAATAATGTCTTCCACAACATGATGCTATATTTATCAATACCATACCGGTCCAAGAGTATTCCCATCTTGAATATGGGATCCTAAAGCTCGCTAAAAAGATCCCAAAAAAATGCCCTAATCTAAGCCTAATCTATTTGAATGTTTCATTCATGAAGATGGGGTCAGCCAAATTACTAAGAGAAAGACCATGTGGATCAATTACTCATGTTGAAATGATGGTATATTGGATTAGGTGTGGGTTGCACTTGCATTTGAAAGAGTGAACACAACGTGGATAAAGAACATTGACTACACTAGGAACCTCGACTATGGGGTTCTAATAACATGACCAAAAATCCAAAATTCACAAAGTACAATTTAATGAGAATTGATTAGTCAAAAGTACAATGTGGATCAACAACTCGTGTTGAAATGATGGTATATTGGACTAGGCGAGGGTTGCAATGGCATTGGAAAGAGTGAACACAACATGAATAAAGAGTCACATGGAGAAGGAATACAAGGAATCACAGTCTTGGTTGCACATATAGGGATGGTCAAACAAGCAAGTAGAAGAATTTGGGACACCATAAAAATTGGCAACTCATTTTTTCTGAGACATCCAAAAGCGCATTTTTTTTATAGGGAAAAACTTAAAAATCCTCCTTTTGGAAAATGCATCCTTCACATTAGGGAAAAGTTTCCATCTACGTTTCCCATAGAGATATGTAGAGAAATGTTTCTTGAATCGTCCAAAAAAATGGAAAAATAAAAAACCCTTTTGGGAAAATGCATTTCCCTCTATGTTTCAGAGCATTTCCAAAAGTGATATGTGTAAAAATGTTTCTTGGAGCATCATACAAGAAAAAGACACCTTGGGAATATGGGAAACATGGAAGTGCCCCCTCCCACCCTAAGGGACACATCTCCATGGAAAAGTGGTTTTTTCATTCATTTAGTGGCATTTTTGAGTCATCACTGCTCATTTGTTTATGAATACAAAGTTTATCATATACTGCTATGTTGAATGGTAAGCATGCATCAAATCCCTATAACAAGAAGAGCTACTTCGGATAGTATCAAGGCCAAGGCCTGACAATTGGGACTAAAATTTCATACTTGCAATATAAGCATGTGGACAACAGCACAGTGGAAATTCTTTATAATACAACGACCTTACAAAACCATATTTTCTTGATGATCATAGAGACTTTGGTATTTCACTTGCACTGAGCATAGCATGTATTGTCATCTATTGGTAAATTACATCTATAAGACCTCATTTATAGATACTTCCAAAAGTCTGCCTTGGAAAGATTACTTTTATTTTAACAATCAGAGAACTTCTCTGACAATTATTGTTGACTAGTGTAAAAGCATAGCTCTGAAAGAATAGAAAAGTGTTATGGACTATATCTAACATGCAGAAATCAAGAACGGAATAAGTAGGAAGTGATGTTAGCCTAAATCAGGGTGTAAACTAACCAGTATTAAACTTTTTCCACTTCATACCGTCACACTAGTGTGTTTGTAGCAAAACAAATGGTACTGCTGAAAGTATAACTATGGCAATGTAAAAGAAAATATCCACGGTGAAAATTTTTTAGTTTGAACCATAGATATGAACTTCAAACACATTTTGGATAAGAGAGTACATACTTGTTCAAATGATGAGCAAAATTCCAGAAACTGCAATGCTGATCCAACATCATTTGACAAAAATTCTATGCCTGCAATAAACTGCATTGGATTCCCTTGAGACAAAATTCAAGGATTTGGATGTGGAGGAATTTACCTCAGAAATACCTTGACACTTGAGTAAATTAGCAAACAGAAGCAAAGCCTGTAGCCTTAGCTGCATGGACAAGAATTTGAGTAGGAGCACAACCTTGCTTTTTCCTGCAACAATGAATTCAACAACTTTATTTCTGTAAATCTCAGACAATGTTTCCTATAAAAACCTGATTGAAAATTTGACTTATAAAAATAAACATAACAATTAGCATGTTTTTTCCTAGTTGCATTTCTATATTCAAGTTTACATGCAAATACTGCAATTGCAGATACTTCTGCACTTTGGACACTTCCACTCCTCATATTTATCAACCTCTTCAACTTTTTCTCCATCTCGCGCATTTACCCTTTATGTTTTCTTAGAAGACAGGTTGACAGATCATAAAGGCCAGGCATATATACTTTAAATTTTAGCTTGTGGTCACAAGTTTTGTCATTTTCTGCCATTGCAAGATGAAAACATTCAATATTAACATCATTTGAGACCATCAAAACTCCTTTTTCTTGTGGTTAAGAGATGAAAAGCAGAATTTGGCTCCTTTCCATATTCAATTTATGATTTCGCTGACATCAACATGCAAGGAGTAACACTCTGTTAAGATTAATAGCCAAGGCTTAAAAGTCCCTATGAATTTCATCTAGGGATTAAGGGATTTGATTTTAATTTTGAGTTGGTGAAGTTGGGCTTAAATGTAATTCCTAGTGATGATTATTATGAAAATTAAATAAATATTCAATATATTTCGTTAACAAGTTTGAGAACTTCACAAAGATGATTCAATTACCAATCTGTTACATATAGACATATAACAATATTTCTACTTATGGACCTATTTCCTTAACCAAAGGCTAGATTGAACATGTTTCCTTCCCTCCAAAATAGGTAAGTACCAATATCATAGTTTTTCATTCCAACAAAAACAGCATAGCCAAACTATGAAACAGTGATCCAGATTCCACAATTAAGTAAGTGAAAAAGTAAGTGCAACTTTCTTTCTTGTAGAGTCATGAAGTCTGGGCACTCCACTAGTTATGATACACAATTAGGCCAGTGAAAATTGAGGGAACCTTTCTTTCTTGCAGTGTTATGAAGTCTAGGCACTCTAGTTGGTGATATTTCTCTTTTTGCGTGTTATGTTCTGATTAGTGCAGGTTTTCAAGATCAAGTTTTGTCACAGTTAAAAAATAAACCTCCAAAATTCTAGGACATAACACAGAGAAAATTAGAATTCGATAAACAAAACCAGGCAAAGATACGCTGCTTGAAAGTATGAAGGTTCACACTGCGCGGGTGCTAGATATTTAAAACAGAGTCAAAGTTCCAAAGAATTCTTCCACACTATCACTGACATACCCTTGCAACAGAAGCAAAGCCTGTAGCCTAAGCTGCATGGACAATAATTCCACTAGGAGCACATTCTTTCTTTTTCCTGCAACAATGAATTCAATAACTTTATTTCTGGAAATCTCAGACAATGCTTCCTATCAAAACCTGATTGAAAATTTGAGTTATAAAAAGCAACATAACAATTAGCATGATTTTGCCTAGGTGCATTTCTATATTCAAGTTTACATGAAAATACTGCAATCACAGATACTTCTACACTTTGGACACTTCCACTCCTCAGATTTAGCAACCTCTTCAACGTTTCTCAATATCTGGCGCATTTACCCTTTATTTTGCTTAGAAGACAGGTTGACAGAGCATAAAGGTCAGGCATATATACTTTAAATTTTAGCCCGTGGGCACAAGTGTTTTTATTTTCTGCCATTGCAAGATGCAAACATTCGATCTTATCGTCATTCCAGACCATCAAAAATCTTTTTGATTGTGGTTAAGAGATGAGGTTAAGAGATGAAAAGTAGAATTTGGCTCTTTTCCATTTTCAATTTATGATTTCGCTGACATCAACATGCAAGGAGTAACACTCTGTTAAGATTAATAGCCAAGGCTTAAAAGTGCTTATGAATTTCATCCGGGGATGAAGGGATTTGATTTTAATTTTGAGTTGGTGAATTTGGGCTTAAATGTAATTCCCAGTGATTATTATTATGAAAATTAAATAAATATTCAATATATTTCGTTAACAAGTTTGAGAACTTCTCAAAGATGATATAATTACCAATATTTTACATATATACCTATAACAAGATTTTTACTTATGGACCTATTTCGTCAACCAAAGGTTAGATTGAACATGTTTCCTTCCCTCCAAAATAGGGAAGTACCAATATCATAGTTTTTCATTCCGACAAGAACAGCATAGCAAAACTATGAAACAATGATCCAGATTCCACATTTAAGCCAGTGAAAAAGTAATCGAAACTTTATTTCTTGTAGAGTCATGAAGTCTGGGCACTCCTCTAGTTATGATACACAATTAGGCCAGTGAAAATTGAGGGAACCTTTATTTCTTGCAGTGTTATGAAGTCTGGGCACTCTAGTTAGTGATATTTCTCTTTCTGCGTGTTATATTATGAAAGTGTAGGGTTTCAAGATCAAGTTTTTTCACAGTTAAAAAATAAACCTCCAACATTCTAGAACATAACACATAGAAAAGTAAAATTCGATAAACCAAAGAAAAGTAGAAACCAGGAGAAGACACGCTGCTTGAAATCATGAAGATTCGCACCGTGCGGGTGTGAGATAATTTAAAACAAAGTTGATGTTCCGAATAATTCTTCCACACTATCACCGACATACCCTTGCAACAGAAGCAAAGCCTGTAGCCTTAGCTGCATGGACAAGAATTCCAATAGGAGCATAACCTTGCTTTTTCCTGCAACAAAGAATTCAACAACTTTATTTCTGGAAATCTCAGACAATGTTTCCTATCAAAACCTGTTTGAAAATTTCAGTTATAAAAATAAACATAACAATTAGAATGTTTTTTCCTAGGTGCATTTCTATATTCAAGTTTACATTAAAATATTGCAATTCCAAATACTGCTGCACTTTGGACACTTCCACTCCTCAGATTTAGCAACCTCTTCAACTTTTTCTCCATATCTGGTGCATTTAACCTTTATGTTTTCTTAGAAGACAGGTTGACAGAGCATAAAGGACAAGCATATATACTTGAAATTTTATCCCGTGGTCACAAGTCTTATCATTTTCTGCCATTGCAAGATGAAAACATTCGATCTTATCATCATTCCAAACCATCATAATTCCTTTTTCTTGTGGTTAAGAGATGAAAACCATAATTTGGCTCCTTTCCATATTCAATTTATGATTTCATTGACATTAACATGCAAGGAGTAATACTCTGTTAAGATTATTAGCCAAGGATTAAAAGTCCCTATGAATTTCATCTGGGGATGAAGGGATTTGATTTTAATTTTGAGTTGGTGAAGTTGGGCTTAAATGCAATTCCTAGTGATGATTATTATGAAAATTAAATAAATATTCAATATATTTCATTAACAAGTTTGAGAACTTCTCAAAGATGATACAATTACCAATATGTTACATATAGACATAACAAGATTTTTACTTATGGACCTATTTCCTTAACCAAATGCTAGATTGAACATGTTTCCTTCCCTCCAGAATAGGGAAGTACCAATATCATAGTTTTTAATTCCAACAAGAACAACATAGCCAAACTATGAAACAGTGATCCAGATTCCACAATTAAGCCAATGAAAAAGTAAGAAAAACTTTCTTTCTTGTAGAGTCATGAATTCTGGGCACTCCTCTAGTTATGATACACAACTAGGCTAGTGAAAATTGAGGGAACCTTTCTTTCTTGCAGTGTTATGAAGTCTGGGCACTCTAGTTGGTGATCTTTCTCTTTCTGCGTATTATGTTCTGATAGTGCAGGGTTTCAAGATCAAGTTTTCTCACAGTTAAAAAATAAACCTCCAACATTCTAGAACATAACACATAGAAAAGTAGAATCCGATAAACCGTAGAAAAGTAGAAACCAGGCAAAGACATGCTGCTTGAAAGTATGAAGGTTCACACTGTGCAAGGGCGAGATAATTTAAAACAGAGTCCATGTTCTGAAGAATTATTCCACACTATCACCGGCATACCCTTGCAACAGAAGCAAATCATGTAGCCTTAGCTGCATGGACAAGAATTCCAGTAGGAGCACAACCTTGCTTTTTCCTGCAACAATGAATTCAATAACTTTATTTTTGGAAATCTCAGACAATGTTTCCTATCAAAACCTGATTGAAAATTTGAGTTATAAAAAGCAACATAACAATTAGCATGTTTTTTCCTAGGTGCATTTCTATATTCAAGTTTACATGCAAATACACAATTGCATATAATTTTGCACTTTGGACACTTCCACTCCTCAAATTTAGCAACCTCTTCAGCTTTTTCTCCATATCTATCACATTTACCCTTTATTTTTGCTTAGAAGACAGGTTGATAGAGCATAAAGGCCAGGCATATATAATTGAAATTTTGGCCCGTGGTCACAAGTGTTGTCATTTTCTGCCATTGCAAGATGCAAAAATTTAATCTTATAGTCATTCCAAACCGTTAGAACTCATTTTTCTTGTGATTAAGAGATGAAAAGCAGAATTTGGCTCCTTTCCATATTCAATTTCTGATTTCGCTGGCATCAACATGCGAGGAGTAACACTATGTTAAGATTAATAGCCAAGGCTTAAAAGTCCCTATGACTTTCATTTGGGGATGAAGGGATTTGATTTTAATTTTGAGTTGGTGAAGTTGAGCTTACAAGTAATTCCTAGTGATGATTATTATGAAAATTAAATAAATATTCAATATGTTTCGTTAACAAGTTTGAGAACTTCTCAAAGATGATACAGTTACCGATCTGTTACATATAGGCATATAACAAGATTTTTACTTATGGACCTATTTCCTTAACCAAAGGCTATATTGAACATGTTTCCTTCCCTCCAAAATAGGCTAGTATCAATATCATAGTTTTACATTGAAGTACCAATATCATAGTTTTTCATTCCAACAAGAACAACATAGCCAAACTATGAAACAGTGATCTAGATTCCACAATTAAGCCAGTGAAAAATTAAGCGAAACTTTATTTCTTGTAGAGTCATGAAGTCTGGGCAATCCTCTAGTTCTGATACACAATTAGGCTAGTGAAAATTGAGGGAACCTTTATTTCTTGCAGTGTTATGAAGTTTGGGCACTCTAGTTGGTCATCTTTCTCTTTCTTCTTGTTATGTTCTGATAGTGCAGGGTTTCAAGTTCAAGTTTTGTCACAGTTAAAAAATAAACCTCCAACATTCTAGAACATAACACAGAAAAGAAGAATCTGATAAATCATAGAAAAGTATAAACTAGGTGAAGACACGCTGCTTGAAAGCATAAGGTTCACACCGCGCGAGGGTGAGATAATTTAAAACAGAGTCGATGTTCTGAAGAATTCTTCCACACTATCACCGACATGCCCTTGCAACAGAAGAAAAGCCTATAGCCTTAGCTGCATGGAAAATAATTCCAGTAGGAGCACAACCTTGCTGCTTGAAAGCATGAAGGTTCACACCACATGGGGGCGAGATAATTTAAAACAGAGTCGATGTTCCGAAGAATTATTCCACACTATCACCGACATGCCCTTGCAACAAAAGAAAATCCCGTAGCCTTAGCTGCATAGACAAGAATTCCAGTAGGAGCACAACCTTTCTTTTTCCTGGCACAACCTTTCTTTTTCCTGCAATAATGAATTCAACGACTTTGTTTCTGGAAATTTCTGACAATGTTTCTTATCAAAACCTGATTGAAAATTTGAGTTATAAAAATCAACATAAAAATTAGCATGTTTCTGCCTAGGTGCATTTTTATATTCAAGTTTACATGCAAATACTGCAATTGTAGATACTTCCGCACTTTGGACACTTCCACTCCTCAGATTTAGCAACCTCTTCAACTTTTTTTCCATATCTGTCAGATTATCAGCGTGAATGGAATTACTATGAATTTGACTAGATTAATGAAGCCTTAAACAAGAATTTCAACCTTTTATACCTGAACAAGTATATATATAGATAATGTGTGTGAAAGAGATAGGAAAGCACACAGGTGCAATTAGGAAAGATTGATATGCTTGTTCGGCAAAAAAATGTCGAAATTTTCGAATTGCACCTGTGTGCATGAGAGGACAGAAACTAAGCAGTAGCATTGTAATGGACGGGTTTATGAATTTAAACCACTGTGAAACAGGTTTTATAGTAAACCTTAAGCAAACACTTAGGGAAAACAATTTTTGTGTGCATGATTTCTTGCCAACAACATTCTTGCAAAATGCCATGAATTCCACAGTCTTTTTCCGGCACTGCTACAATCTCAAGTGATGTGATTGGAATTAAAAATCCTTGTGAAAGCATAAAATGAGGAATGCATATCGAGAGAGAAATATCCCCACACACCTGGTGGCAATTGTTGCCATTTTTAGAATCATAAATTCTCCCTCCAATAACACGCACTCCTGGAGACTTTGCCCGCTTCTACGCCCCATCTGAAACTGAAACTTTCTTTTTGGAAGCGCCTATTCGTGGAGAAGGCATGTTGTCTTTGTTATCCGCCTGTAAGTCCTTATTGGGATCAAACCTCAAACCCTTTGAGTTGGTTTTTTCATATATTTTGTGGTGATTTTATTTTTTGGAAGAGCTTCTTGGGGAGGACAGTTTTGCTGTTGTTGCTGTATATTTTCTTAAGTCGTGATCTTTGTGACTTTTGAGATGAGATACGGCTTATTTTAAGGGCGTTCTTTGGACTCGTCACAGTTTCACCCTCACCGCATTTTGTGCCATGAGTTGCCTTAAATAGGCTCCTTTTTTCCTCGGCCTTTACTTCATTGTCACCGGTTACAAAACTTACAATAGCATTGCCATTCTTCAAGGTGTTCTTCTCTTGAACTCTGTCATTATTGGGGATTTCATTTCTAGGCAAGGAAAACTTCTTCTTTGCGAGGGGAGTTGAAGGATGATCATAAAGTTGTTTGCAGTTTTCTTCACCAACAGAGTTTGATGACCCAGTCTTTCTAAAGCCACCAGTGCCTAACTGAGGACTCCTCCTTATTTTCTGGGCTGGAGAAAGGGCCATTTTTCCTCTTGACCTTTTATATCATCAATATAGAAACCCAAGGATTTGATCTACTTCATTGACATAAATCAGAAAGCATGCATAGAACATCAAGAAAAAGTAATTCCAGTGCAGAAATGAGACATCTTACAAGCAAATCAAAACTGATGAACATGACAGTGAGTCCACCTTGTAACAAAAAGTATAAGAGTATTATCATACATATCAATTTCCATAAAATATGTGAGCCAAGGTGAAATACAAGACAAGGGACTCCATTACAAACAGTCATTGTGGTCGATTTTCTTGGGGTGATTTCGAAGAGGAACCAATTTTCAAAAGAAAGATACAGAGCATTGATAATATAAATGGACATATAAAGAGCTTCACTTCAATCTGCAAAATGAAAATAATGGGCACGGGCAGTGAGATCCAAAAGAAGCAGCATCTTACCTATTAAAGTAAATATCTGGGTGGGAAACAGGCTTCGACTGCCACTCCCTATCTCTCTATTTCAATCTGAGAGCTGCTTTGTTGCTGATAAAAAAAAAAACAGCGGGAGATGACCAAAACACTCCCTATCTCTCTATTTCAATCTGAATCTGAGAGCTGCTTCGTTGCTGGTAAAAAAAAAGGAGCGGGAGATGAAGAAAACAAAGTGATGTGTTTTTGGCGGCAAAAATGTTATTTTAACTCGTAAAAGGTCTAGAATTTAAAGGAAAAATGAATACTCCCTTCCCTCCCTCCATTTTTTCAAAGATCATTTTTAATGTTATGCCCTTCAAATATGATTTTTTATCATACTCGTTGTTGTTTTTATGGATGTTGAGTGCAATTAGTGATTCCCTGTAAGTTTAACAATTGTTTTAAAAGGGAAGTTTCAAAAATCAATTTAATTTCATTTTAATAAATTTATTTTGAAAACATTGATGATGAATTAGATAATGAGTAGTTTCTTGTAAGTTTAACTATTAATTTAAAAGGAAGTTTCAAAAATCAATTTGATTTCATTCTAATAAAATTATTTTAAAAACATTGATGAATAATTACATAAAGAGTAGTTCCAAAGGTGTGGACCTTAAAAAATTTATGTGATTTATCCATAAGTTCTTTTAAAGAAATTATTAATTAATTATTAAAATAAAATTGAGATAAAATAGTAAATTTAGGAGAGGTTTTTGGGTTCCACTTTTTTTCAACCCATGGTTTTTCTCATTGTATTCCACCTTGCCCACAAGGGGGGATTAACCCATTCGTAGGTCCCAACTAGACCTTCTCTCGTTTGGAATGGCTAATCCCAGCTGGTTTTAAGGACTTTTATAAGGGTTAGGGGAATAACGAGTTTGTGGTTAAGGGATTATGGATTAGGGGCTTAGGGGTTAAGGGAATATGATCTTAAGGGTTAGAGGTTTAGGGTTTAGGGAATAATGAGCTAGTGGTTAAGGGGTTGGGGATTGGGGGCTTAGGGGTTAGGGGAATAATGAGTTAGTGGTTAAGGGATTAGGGATTGGGGTTAGGGCAATAATGAGTTAGTCGTTAAGGTTTTAGGGATTGGGGGGAAAGGGTTAGGGGATTTGGGCGCATTTAGGGGTTAGGGGAATAATGATTTAATGGTTAAGGGATTAGGGATTGGGAGCTTAGGGCCGGTTAGGGGATTTAGGCGCAGTTACGGGTTAGGTGAATAATAAGTTATTTGTTAAGGGATTAGGGATTAGGGGCTTAAGGGTTAGGGGATTTAGCAATTAAGGATTTTAGGGGTTAGGGGTGAAGGGTTATGGGTTAAGCATTAAGGGTTTAGGGGTTTAGGGGTTTAGGGGTTAGGGGTTTAGGTGTTAGTGGTTTAGGGGTTTAAGGTTTTAAAGGTTTAGGGTTTAGGGGGTTAAATGGGTTAGGGTTTTAGGGGTTTAGGGGTTAAATGGGTTAGGGTTGGGAATTAGGGTTTAAGGGGTTGGGGTTAAGGGTTTAGAGATTCGGGGTTTAGGGGGTTAAATGGGTTATGGGTTTAGGGGTATAGGGGGTTAAATAGGTTAGGGGTTGGGAATTAGGGGTTAAGGGGTTAGACATTTATGGTTTAGGGGGTTAAATTGGTTAGGGGTTTAGAGGTTTAGGGCGTTAGGGGATTTAGCAGTTAAGGATTTTAGGGGTTAGGGGCCATTAGGGTTTAATGGGGTTAGGGTTTAAGGGGTTAAATGGGTTAGGGTTTTAGGGGTTTAGGGGTTAAATGGGTTAGGGGTTGGGTATTAGGGTTTTAAGGGTTAGGGGTTAAGGGTTAGAGATTTAAGGGGTAGGGGGTTAAATGGTTAGGGGTTTAGAGGTTTACGGGTTAGGGGATTTAGCAGTTAAGGATTTTAGGGGTTAGGGGTTAAGGGGTTAGAGGTTTAGGGTTTAGGGGGTTAAATAGATTAGGGGTTTAGAGGTTTAGGGGGTTCAGGGATTTAGTAGTTAAGTATTTTAGAGGTTAGGGGTTAATGGGGTTAGGGTTTAGGGGGGTAAATGGATTTAGTGGTATAGGGGGTTAAATGGGTTAGGGGCTGGTAATTAGGGTTTAAAGTGTTAGGGGTTAAGGGGTTAGAGGTTTAGGGCTTAGGGGGTTAAATGAGTTAGTGGTTTAGAGGTTTAGGGGGTTAAGGATTTTAGGGGTTAGGGGTTTAGGGGTTAATGGGGTTAGGGTTTATGGGGTTAAATGGGTTAGGGTTTTAGGGGTTTAGGGGGTTAAATGGGTTAGGGGTCGGGAATTAGGATTTAAGGGGTTAGGGGTTAAGGGTTTAGGGGGTTAAATAGGTTAGGGGTTTAGGGGGTTAAATGGGTTAGGGGTTAAGGGTTTAGGGGTTAAGGGTTTAGAGGTTTAGGGTTTAGGGGTTAAATGGGTTAGGGGTTTAGAGGTTTAGGGGGTTAAATGGGTTGGGGGTTGGGAATTAGTGTTTAAGGGTTTAGGGGGTTAAATGGGTTATGGGTTTAGGGGTATAGGGGGTTAAATGGGTTAGAGGTTGGGAATTAGGGTTTAAGGGGTTAGGGATTACAGGGTTATAGGTTTAGGGTTTAGGGGGTTAAATGGGTTAGGGTCGCTTTAGAAGTTTAGGGGGTTAGGAGATTTAGTAGTTAAGGATTTTAGGGTTTAGTGGTTAGGGGTTAATGGGGTTAGGGTTTAGGGGGTTAAATGGGTTAGGGTTTTAGGGGGTTAAATTGGTTAGGGGTTGGGAATTAGGGTTTAAGGGGTTAGGGGTTTAGAGGTTTAGGGGGTTAGGGGATTTAGCAAATAAGGATTTTAGGGGTTAGGGGTTATTTTCCAAAGTTTACATGATACTTTGGGTTACATTATATATGACTTTAAAAATAAAGTTCCCTGTTTTTTCTCAATTTTTTTAATCCCGCCACGCGGTGTCGCTCTTGCGACCCCGATGTGGTATGTTGAAATGAACGTGTATTATTTTCCAAATTTTTCCTTGCATGTTTACAAACTATTATTGGCTATAACATTGGACTTTTCTAAGAATATTCTAATTATACTTCAAACATGATGCAAATGTTGCATGGGACACAATGGCACAGATGTATCAGTGTTCCAATCTACAAACATTGACCATTGCACCAATATTATAAGGCATCACAGTGCTCTCTGAATAGTGTGCAGAGATTTTTCAAGAAAACATTCGAGTCTGGGCAAAGCTTGATTGTGTGGACTCTTGATAGATTAAATGAGAACCTACAAGTGAGAATAATTCAGGCACTTAGAAGTCAAAGGAGATTACCTTGTCCTTTTTTATACCACCACAAAAGTGGAAGACTTCGTAAAGATCTCAAGGAAAGGGGAGTGTAAAATTCATAACAAACAAAGCCCAATCAAGAATAAAGTTCCAAATTATTAAAGGACCAAACTTGGCGTAAGATTCTAAATGCTTACCTGAGAACAACTCAAACTTAAAAGAATGAATTCTAATCTGCACAAATCTAGATGTGCTACAGATGTGCAACCTTTTGACCAAATCATCCCCACAAAAAGAACATAAAATTACATTTTATGCTAGAAACTTGATTGGTCCCGTTGACTATTCAATGCATTTACTTGAATGTTGAATGCTTAAAGGATATTCCCCATCTGAATTCAACATAACAAACCTTCATCTAGACAGATCTTCAATAAATTCCTCCAACCCACACTTAACCCAACATATCACTCATTTAGACAACAAGCTTTGCATTCTTCCATCAACAATAGGTCAGCTACGATTTAACACTTATCCAATTTCTCATCATGCATGAGTTCATATAAATTCATTGCTAGAGATACTTATAAACACAACCCTATCTGAATATTTCATAATGCATAAATCCATATCCTTGTTTTCCATGCTATGAATTATGCATCAATTTCTCATCATGCATGAGTTCACAGACATTCATTTCTAGAGATACTTAGGAACACAACCCTATCTGAATATTTCATAATGCATAAATCCATTGCCTTGTTATTCATACTATGAATAATGCATCTCATTTTTTCCCCAAAAAAAAAAACCAACATAAATGTTTAGAATGCATCCATGGCGTAATAACTGCAAATTCGTATAGGAGGTCAATAACTTGACTAGCATGCACACATTGCAAGATTTATCATAAGTAATGGGCATAAAGTGCATGAAATAGTGGGGCTGCAAATTATGTTTTATTCAACTCAAAATACAGCCAAGCATAGATATTGTTTACTTGTGCAACAATTTAGGGTGTTAAATCTTAAAACTATCTAGTATGTTTTTGAATTTTCTCATTAAATAAATACAAAATCAATATTCTCTGAATCTAATAAAATGCTAAAGTAGAGTTGAACAATGTAGATCCGATGAATATGTAGATCTTTTTTATTTTTTTTGGGGGAGGGGGGGAGGGGGGTGGTTGATTGAAATATGGCTCCAACATAAAAATAGTATACAAATATCTTAAGTCAATGGAAGACCTCAAAAATAACACTAGATGGTTGTTTTTGGGGTTGTTCAAAAAATATACGAGAGCCATTTATACACACATTCAAAACCAAAATGTAAGTCTTCCAACACAATTCAACCCAATAGGATCATCGAGTTATATAAACAAATGAGCTTTCTAATGTTCTATTAGAAAAGGCTACTAAACACGCCAGATTTAAATCTCTTATTTTATCAGTATCATATGTGGATCTAAAGTGTTAAAACTTTGGCCAAAAAGGATAATGAACTAGATATACAAGATGATTATAGCGCACACAATAGACCGAAAAAGGGTAAAGGCAAAAAAAAACAACATTGCCAAAATATGGAAAATTTAGAACACTTCCATGTGAAACGGGGCATTGGACACTACCCAAAACCTACCATGAAGAAAGAAACTTTGAATTCCATAAAAGAGTAGCAATAAAAGACAAAAAATGCCCACTCCAGACATCGGTAGTCATTTTTAATTGAATTCTGACCAAATTGAATTCACAATTTTAAAATTAAGAAAAAGAAGAAGATCATCTATACTATTGGTTGGTTTCAAAAGGACGTTCAAAGAAAACCAAACAATACATATGTGTCTGTGCATATAGATAACGATAAACATCAAAGGTCTAGTGGTACACAGCTTAACACAAAAATAACAGAGAGGGGAGGTTTATGTAACTTACGGCCAAAACATATGCAAAGTTTTGGGAAAACAAGCATTTCAGCATAATAGAGTATTCAATATGAGAACTAGTGCCAATAAGACTTTGGTTCATTGGTGAGGTAAAAATATTGTAAAACCATCTATAGGTGGTTCCATGCTTCTTGTGGTATATGTCCTACTCTAATGGGATGTTAAAAATAAAGAGAACGACGGTTGTGTCAAGTCTCCAGTTTGTGAAGCAGAATAAATACTGCTCAAATCTGGGACCTGACCCAAACAAAATGCATGTTATGTAATGCAGCTTCCTATGTCTAGGTGTGTTTATGGTATCCACTTCATGTTAATAGGTCATTCCCACACAAAAGAACAAAAAAATAATAAACCCCTAAATCGACCAAATATTAACACATAATAGACTGAAGGGATGGATTATGAAGGAGAAATAATGCATACTTGTAGGGTCATGTTTGTAGCGGCAGCTGGGGCCATAAGGACAACCCTTGTTAGTTTTATAATGCCTACACTCGAGATCCCCCACATTACTTCCCTACTCATGTTGCTATTGAAACCCTAACCCTTAAAAAAGGGTGGAATGGTTCCCATTTTTATACGACCCCCCTCCATATGACCCTCCTCTGTATGACCCTCCTGAGCCTCCTCTATATTTCCCTCTGCCCATCACAGGGGGTATCCTCTCTGGGGCAGCCCTAAAATAACCTCGTTATCCCCGGGGTTAGGGTTTAGGGTGGGGTTACGGTTAGCCCCTTTTGCATTGGGATTAAACCCATGACCCTGGTTGGGGTTAGGTCCAGAGTGATCATTAACACCAGAACTGAGATTTATGCCAGGATTCATATTCATGTTTCTAGCGGGTGAGGATGAGTTCTAGGGCATACCATTAGCACCATTTTTGTCATAGATGTGCGAGGCAAGATTTAAACCTGGGTTGCGAATGTCGTCGTTCAACAAAAAAGCACTAACTGAGTTTGTGTGAAAATGATCATCAGAGGAAAGCAGATACCCACATATTATGATGATAATGGAATGGATAGAGGGTTTCTCAATTGATAGAAAAATGAGGTAAAAAACAGAAAATAACTATAACAACAAAAATTCCAACCAACTGTCGAACAAATGAATAGCGTAGTAGAGAAACCGAGGTAACGAGGATAATTAATTTAGAGAACTAGGGTTATCACTTCACACATTTGCATGGGTGACTGTTTATTTATTCATATACAGCTCGAGTTATGTTGTATTTATATATAGCTAGAGTGACATGGTTTCTTACATGTCATATATGGTGCATGCTATTTCGAGTTCTTTATGTTTTATATGTGTTTTGGTGCCTTTGGCTCAACCGTTTATGGACAATGTCTCTACTCTCTCTTTTGTAGTTTTTTGCATCTAGTGCAATTTTTTGTCAACAAACCCAATCGGGGTGAGACCGCCTATTTTGTAAGCGAATATATGTACTTTTTCCCTACATGAATAGAACATTGACTTACAAAAAAACAAAGGTTCATACATCATTAAAAAAATTAATTAAGGTTCATACTTAAATTAATAAAGGTTCAGACCTATTTACTAAATTGGTCTATAAATATATATTTTAGGTTTATCTATTTAGTATTTATCAAATGTAAATACGACAATTTAATAATAGATTTAAATGAACTCACATGTTTAACATAAGAAATTTTATATTTATCTATTTATTAAATGTAAATATGAAGATTTAACCCTAGATTTAAAACAACTCACAATTTTAACATAAATCAATGAAGTTTAAAAATTAAACTTTATAGCCAAATATTAAATATAGATATAAATATTAATTTACTATCTAAATATTACCTTTACTAAAATTATAATTAAGGCATTAGTGTAAAGTTGATAGATGATACATGCAATTGTAGATGAATCCATCTGCAATGTTAAACATTAGAGACAAAAGGGTATTCATAATTTTAACACTATAAATTCAGATACCCCTTTGTCTCTAAATTTTAACATTGCAAATGGATTCAGAGACACCTATAGTGAAATGTAACACTTCGGTACCAAAATTGGAATTTTCCATTTATGGAGTGACATCATTAAAAATTACTAACATAAATGACTAATTCATATATTTGTTGTACTTTTTATTTGGCCATATTTTTATTCTTGGACTATAATAGTCATTTACATTAATTATTATTAATTTTTTCACTTATTATCTAATCATAGATTTTAATCCTAGACTAAATTAGTCATTTAAGTTAGTCGCTTTTAGTTTAGTCATTTATTATCTAGTCATATATTTTATCCCTAGACTAAATTAGTCATTTAAGTTAGTTGATTTTAGTTTAGTCACTTATTATATAGTCGTATATTTTATTCCAAGACTAAATTAGTCCTTTAAGTTAGTCATTTTTAGTTCGGTCACTTAAAATTGCTCAAATTTAGTAGTAATTCACTTGAAATAATAGTGGTGACTAACATTTTTAGTCACCTAGTCATTAATTTCATCATTTTTTACTAGTGGTTGGTTCAAGTTTAGGATGACGATAGTGAACATGTGATATATTACTTGTCAAAAGGTCTCATCAAACGTGAACTATGATATTCACATGTGGAGAAACTCTCTCTCGTGGTGGTCTTTGTTGTCACTTGATTCCGACACTATATATTACTATGTCAGACTATCGTTATTTCTTTGGAGAATCCCATGCGACACATTTTGGCTTGCCAAGTTATTGGAGGAAAATATTCCAAATGGATAGTGATCCTCCAGCAATTTGACTTGGTCTTCACTACTACCAAAGCAAAGAAATATCTAGTCTTCATCGAATTACTGTCGAACCTTCCTAGAATCGACCCAGGAGATGTAGCTCATGATCCATTTCCCGATGAATCCATTTACTTAGTCAATTCTTTTGATCCTTGGTATGGAGACATTTTGGTCTACCTCCAAACTCAATGCTTCCGCCCAACTCTCATGTTCGATGAACGTCGTCGTATTCGCCACCAAGAAAAACACTACCTCGTACTAAACGATACTCTATATCATCGTGGTGTTGATACTATTCTTTGGCGTTGTCTCACTTTTGACAAAGCAGAACACATTTTAAATGACTTCCAAGTGGGGGTGTGTGGCGGTCATCTTTCTGGCATTCCTACTTCCCATAAAATATTGCGTGTAGGCTATTATTAGCCCAATTTGTTTAAAGAATGTATCACAACAGTCCAGAAGTGTCATCCGTGTCAAATTTTCATGAATAAAATGTGTGCTCAGCCCACCCCTCTCCACCCGGTTGTCTCCATTGGTCCTTTTGCTAAATGGGGAATAGACTTTGTTACATGGAATCCCACTTTACTTGATGGACACATCTACATTATCGTGGCAGTTGACTTCTTTACGAAATGGGCAAAATCCATTCCCACTTTTAGGGCCAATGGAGAAATCTTCACTCTGTTCCTATTCAATCAGGTCATTTTTCATTTTGGTGTACCCCTTTCAATTGTCACAGATCATGGGTTACATTTTCAAAACCATATGATGACGAAACTAACTTCCATGCTAGGATTTTGACAAGATCATTCTTCGTCCTACTATCCGCAAGTGAATGGTCAAGTCAAAGCTATAAATGGCATACTCAAAACCATGAATCGTCATTTAGTTGGAAATCATAAAACCACATGGCATCGGAAGTTATATTCTACGTTATGGGCATACCCTACGTCAGTCCAAACTTCCACAGGATTCACGCCATTCCAAATCGCATTCAGCCTGGAGGAAGTACTCCTAATCGAGTGTGAGATTCCATCACTCAATCTCACCATTGAACTCCTACCCAGCACCACTGCAACAGAAGAGCGCTTGCTCTCGCTCGATCACTTGGACGAAACTCATCGAGATGCCACACTGGCACTCGAAGCTCACCAGTGCCGAGTTAAAGCTCAATATGAAAAATCTATCAAGCCTCGTTCTTCCAAGAGGGTGATCTCATTCTACTCTACGATCAGAGACACGACCTCTTGGGGGTAGGAACACTTCAATGGTTATGGCTTGGTACTTACATAGTCATCAAAGTCCTCTCAAAAGGAGCTTACAAACTTCAGGACTGTAATGGAATTCCACTCACAAAGCCCCGCAACGGGCTCTATTTGAAGAAGTGTTTTGCCTAGTTCTCCTCTAGGCATATGCTTTGTAATTTTATGTATACGAGTTTGCCTTTCTTTTGATGTCTCTAGATATTTTTGGTTTTTGAGTTTTTTTTCTCATACACAATCTTTTCTTTTTTACACAGATGCCTTCGTCATCCTTATCATACATCAGATATGCGGACGGTGGTAGTTGTCATACTAGGCACATTGTGTCAGTTGCTTGGGTCCTCTACACACCTGAGACGGAACTCCTTGCTTGCGAGGGAATATTCCTGGGCAATGCCACCAACAACATTGCTAAGTATATGTCATTGATCCAAATCCTAACGGAGGCTGCATCTAGCAACATCTCCAATCTAGTGGTCAGGTTGGATTCCCAACTTGTGGTTATGCAGTTAAACAAACATTATCGCATCCGTCATCCTGTCTTGTTACGTTATTTCTTAAGGGTACGACATTTAGAATGTCACTTTCAGACCATTGTGTTTGAGCACATTCCTAGAGAATTTAATGCATTAGCTGATTCATTGGAAAATTATGTGCTAGATTGGAATTTGCCACACTTGTTATAGAAAAAGTCATACATCAGTATATATATATATATATATATATATATATATATTTTACTTTAGAAAATACATAAACATTGAAAAACACATGAGATCAAAATCACCAAAATATGTATGTATATATATATATATATATATGTCGTTTCCAGTTTAGATAACATAAAAAAACTTCCCAAAACTCGGGTGTTTTACAAAACATTGGCTTCACTAAAGCCTTGCTATGACATTTACACATATATCTACTCCTCCTGCTGAGCCTACTGCTCAAAATAGCATACAAATACACTGGCTATCCCCGTGAGAGGCACCAAGTATCTCTTCGGTGCACCCACTGTATGCCACTTTAGACGGACCAGGATCTCTCTCATGGGAAGAGGCAGCACACCCATAATTAAACCCTTTAGGCTTCTAGTAAGCTCCTACAAAATCTGTGTGTCATCACACTCTTCAGCGACTTCTGAAACCTCCACTACTGCACTAGCCATAGGTAGCTGCATTCCTCACCTTGCATAGCGAGGGGCTCCAGCAGGACAAACAGGTGCCACATTTATGTCAAGAAACAATGCTTCATGTCAACATACATTTTCACCTATTAGACAAAAAAAATGCATAAACATTCAAAAGATACTAAAATATAATTCAAAACTACACTGATCACGCTCTTTCCTACCATCTAGGCCCCACTGAGTGCCCAGGGACAAAACCAACTCTGGATCTCCAATATAGTTCATCCCAACATAGAGATAATATTCAATCATGATGATCTAGTCTTCAAGCCACTCAAGGAATCCCTCATCAAAACAGTGATGGATTGGACCCTCTCCAGTCTGCAGATTCAAAGCTACCCAATGAGCTTGTCTTGGCTCCCGCAGGCCTAACACATCTGTGACCATTCTTGGCCTCATGGTTGGAACCTGCTCTAGTATGAATGAGACGATCAGTGTACCATACCCAAACTCTCTTTGGGTCCGAGTCTTACATGCTGTCAACTCTGCACAAACTTGATGGACAACCCCTTCAAACCAGTCAAATACCTGGGGCTAATACAATCTAGTACTAAAAACACCTGGGCCTTGGTGGCCACGTGCTGACTCTTGTCACTAGCCAAGTGAACTATCATCCACAGTAGAGGCCTCAGCAGTCTCGATGCCACTCATGAAATACGCACCCGGTTACTTACTTCCACAATATTTTTTATGCAGTGAGTATGGATCAAATCGGCAGTGGTGTGGGGATCAGCCTTGGATCCTGTCAGATTGGGCCTTGAACTTCGGTGTAATATCCCCAAAATGGGAATGCACAGCAAAGCCTGCTGGAAAAACAAACTCTTCACAAATTCATGCACTGAAATGAGTTTGCAGCTCCTGGATCCCTTATATTAGTGGATCTAGTATATACATCGAAAACGTGAGAAAAAACAAATCAAACTAGGTGAGGTAAACATACCTCCCACCACCTAGTATGGCTGAAAAACACCCAATGAATGGGCTGCAGCTATATGAAAAAAAATTCTTCACAAATAATGTAGCTCCACTGAAGTAAAGCAGAAAGCCAATATGGAGGCTCAAATATCATATGTACAATAGCAAATCAGATTTACATTACAGCCCATGTAGTGTACAAGAGAAAGAAGAAGACTATACATGAATAAACCCTCAGAAATGACGTGCTACAACCACAATAAATGTCTGTATAAACTTGAAAGCATTATTTTAATGGGAAAAAGTAGCAGTATATTAAAACTTATATCCAGAGTAGATTTTTACACAAAAATATAGATCTAATTCATATTTGTATACAAGAAATGCTCATTTATACATTCCCCTTGGGGTTTTGTGCCAAACATGAAAGTACAAGAGTAGATCTGAGATCTAGAGTTGCATATCTGCAGTAATATTTAGAAATAGCTGAATCATATAATAGAACAACAGATCATATCTGAAAACAACATGGATTTGATGGCCAATCCATGCATCACCATAGTGAGAGGAAGAATCCTATCACTAGAGATCTCTCCTCCGAAATGCAGACAAAACACCCTGCAACTACAAAATTGAAAATAATGCAGTTTGGGAAGGGAAACTATGCTATAAGCTCTAAGAATGATTTGTCCTGATTGGAAGGTCTGGATCTATGGCTCTAATGATCTAGGACACTCTTTCCAATGGGATAGAATACTCTCCTAATGAAAAGGGGTGCTAGATGTGCATAGATCTGAAGAGATCTATCCTCCACTTGCTGCAACTCACAAGGACAACCCAACCCTCAACAGGATGAGCATTGTAGGTGTAATATGAAGCTTGGCGCAAGCCTGATAGTGGAAAAGGCAAGAAAAAATCCTTCAAGAGCTATTCTAGGAAGGAGGTGGGATTCTGGCAGAGGAACACCCAATGCTAAACAACATTATTCTCATCTAAACAGCTAGAGAATGAGAAATGTCTAAGTAGAAAAATTCTTCTGAAATAATATCTTCAAAAACCCCTCTCATGTTGCTCTCCTCTTCCTTTTATAATATAGGAGTCTTGTCAAACCCTAAACCACTTCATCAATTTAGCTCCTTTCACATGTTGAGCCTCCATCTAGAACTTCTCTGTGCCTCAAGGAGGTTCAATGCATCCAGACTGCGCTGTAGATATGGTCATGGTTGACTTGGTCAAGTGATCAACCTCTTTCACACTCAAGTGTATTTATAAAATGGCTTAGATTTATCCTTGTTTACATTGGGCATTGATTTATTTTTATGTTTTTAGGATTTTTACATGTCCTCCTTTACACTTTTTTCATCAACGTGAAAAGAAGAACAAAAAAAAGAAAAATTGAATATTCCCATTAGCTTGGGCTAAGTGGGAATATTACAGTGCTCACCTCCAAAAATTTTCTCGTCCTCAAGCAACTGATAAGGTTGGTTTTGAAAAATATCCCCTTCTTCTCTTGTGGCCTCCTTATCCAATAGTCTCCTCCATTGCTTCAGATTTTGTGCAATAGTTTTGTCTCCCAATGGTTCCTCCCAAGTGTGCAAACTGGCCTTTGGTGAATAAACCCAATGGATCTCACCATGAAAGACTGGAAGGTCTATATGGAAACCTTCTTGCTGATCCATGGCCTCCTCAAGATAGAAGTGATGACAGTCATGGGGGATTTCATCATCCATGAAAGACTCCCATCTCCAAGCTATCATCCAAATGAAATGAATCACCTCCCAGCTTGGAAATTCATAGAAATACTCCTCCCCAATACTTATGAGAGGCATGTACCAAACAAACATATGGCTCAACTTACAAAGAAAAAAGTGGTCTACCATATTGGCCATATAACATCCCATGCTCCCCTTGAAACATGTAGTGCAAAAAGTGTGGGAAACTCCCTTCCCCAAGGACACATCCAACCAATGTCTCTTTCCTCCATCCATGTTCCAAAAAAAGACAAGAACAATTTCAACATATGGAATCATAATTAAAGTCATGCTAGCTGCCATATGTAATAATGGAGAAGGACAATGGTCCCTCAAGTGCAACCAGCGTAGTTTTACTCCTAACTGACTTAGAATATGATATGACAAGTGTTTTCCCCAACACTTGTTTGTTGCCCCATCCTTCTTGCATGCTTCGAGAAAGTGCATAATAGTTGGTGTAAAGGAATCACACCATGAAGAGTATATCATCTCTCTAAGACCCTTCAAGGAATGGCCAAAATCAACATTGTTCATAGCCCCAAGTGGCCTATGAAACCCATAAGAAATAATGATCCCTCTTAGAGCAACGCCCTGCACATGAGTGTTATAAAAATACAAGCATATAGTAGATACATCATGATATTCAGAAATATAAGTTCCTCCATATCATTTTCTTACATTAGTGAGGTAACCCGAGTTCCTTCTCACACTCAATGAATAAGGAGGTGTTGAGGATGTCTTTTTCCAAGAGCTATGTTCCTTCTCAACTAGAAAATTATCCATGCACTTCCTCTTATGAGAGCGCATCTCCTTATTGATATCTTCCCACATGAATCCATCCAATATAGTATGGCATGTTTTAATGAAGTCAACGGGTTTAGAAATCAAGATATCATAGGTTGCATTAAGTAGTTTTTCCTTGACTTTGGAGTTTTTAAATAAGTAGATATAATCTTAGAAATAAATGACTCCATTAACTACTTTATACGTCCTATGTATCATTTTATCATCAAGAACCTTACATGTGAAGAGGTCCTTGGAATATTCCATCAAAAGTAGGGACTCCCAATAAGGATTTAGGCTTCCCAACATTGACAGTGTTGTAGAAGTCTGAAATGAAGTATCTGTCATATGATGGCTCTCCTCCTTGACATGCTTGATGTCAAAGTCACATGTTGGAGTATTTCCAACTTTCTTTTGCTACCCCTCTTGCATCTGATCTTTCTCAAGACAAGATTTAAGTTTAGGAGAGTCATCCTTCTTTTGAAAGGTTCTCCTCCTCTAAAACTCCCGCAGTTTTTCTCCTACATACAAGAATGGAAATACCTTCATGTCACATTAAAAATTTTTCATTATATATTGGAGTATCTTTTGCTACTCCAAGGATATGGAGTGGCCTTTTGATACCATGCTCATATCAACACATATTTCTGAATATTTTCTTTCCAGCGCAAATAGATGAATGGAAGATAGAAAAGTCAATTTCAGAAGATTGCTTAGCTCCCCATCAATGATTATCAGTGCTGTAGTAGCTCCTCTCAAGGTTCCCTCTTTAGACAAATATGTTGCTGCTACATATAGTTGACAGAACACTTTAGCTTTCTTCCAATCACGGGGTCTCCCTAGTGGAATTCCTCCATGCAAAGAGACATCAAGGCATAGAGCAGGATACATAGATGTATGGAATGACTTGTCCTTGCCTTCCTTGCATAGACCCTCATGCCTTCTTTGTGCATCAATCTCTTGAAATAAATAGGCGTGTATACTCCTCTTCATATGGTGCTTTCCCTCACCTTTATCTTCTACAATATTCATATTTTCACCATTTGATAATGATGGCACATGCCGCACATGGATTGTGCCACAAACTCCATATGTGAGATTCTTTGGAACTCCTTGCAATAGTGCAAGAGTTTCTCTCCTTGGAGCCATTTCTCCTTCTTCCTCTCCATAAGGGTCTAGGTGTGCCCTTGTCATGACTGCGCTATTATCCCCATCCTTCTCTTCCTCGATCTTGCAAGATCGTTGGAAGTTCAAGTGTGTCTCTCTCTTTGGCACACCTCCTTCCTTCCTCTTCATGAAGAAGTTGCTGACAGAACATTGTAGATTTGATGATATGGCTGAGTGCTCATATCCATGAGATGAGGATTTAGAACCTTCCTCATGTATAGATCTTGTATATCTTGTCGAGGGATTTCCATTTTTTTCCCTCCTCATTTCTTTGATGTCCCTGCTGATACCCTGCAGAGCTTGAGATAGAAGTCTTGTGAACCTCTTTTCTCTAGAAAAAAATGGTTTTATTTGATTTCTCTTGTATATCTCCTACTTCCCCTGGGAATACTCCATAATTATTGAAGCTCATAGGCTCAACCAAGAAATTTTCTTTGATACCACTCTAATATTCCCAAAATGGGAATGCACAACAAAGCCTACTGGAATAATGAAATATTCACAAATTGGTGCACTGAAATGAGTTTGAAGATACAAGATCCCTTAGATTAGTGGATCTAGTATTTAAATCCAAAAGGAGAGCAACAAAAAATCAAACTAGGTGAGGTAAATGGACCTCCCACCACCTAGTATGGCTGAAAAACAACCAATGAAGGGGCTGCAGCTATATGCAACAAAATGCTTCAGAAATAACACAACTCTACTGAAGTAAAGTAGGAGGCTAATATGGAGGCTCAAAGATAATATTTACAACAGCAAATCAGATTTACATTACAGCCCGTACAATATACAAGATAAAGTAGAAGACTATAAAGGAATAAACCCTCATAAATGAGGTGCTACAACCACAAGAAATGTTTGCATAAGTTTGAAAATGTTATTTTAATGGGTTGAAGTAGTAGTATATTACAAATCATATCTAGAGAATATCTGTACCCAAAAATATAGATCTAATTCAGATCTGTATACAAGAAAAGCTCATCTATACATTCCCCTTGGGGTTTTGTGCCAAACATGAAAGTACAAGAGTAGATCTGAGATCTAGAGTTGCAGATCTGCAGTAATATTCATAAATATATTAATCATATAATATATCAAAATATTATATTTGAAACAAACATGGATTGGATGGAAAATCCATGGCTCACCACAGTGAGAGGAAGAATCCTACCACTAGAGATATCTTCTCCAAAATGCAGACAAAACACCCTGCAACTGCAAACTTGTAAATAATGTAGTTTTGGAAGCAAAACTGCACTGTAAGCTCTGAGAAATGTTTGGCCTGATGCCAAGGTATATATCTATAGCTCCAATGATCTAGGACACTCTTGCCAATGAGATAGAAGACTCTCCCAGGGAAAAGGGGTGCTAGATGTGCATAGATCTAAAGAGATCTATCCTCCACTTGTTGGAACTCACAAGGATGACCCAACCCTCAACAAGATCAACACTATAGGTGTAATATGAAGCTTGGCCCAAGCTTGATAGAGGACAAGACAAGAAAAACTCCTCCAGGAGTTGCTATACGAAGGAGGTGGGATTCCGGCTCAGGAACACCCAATTCTAAACAGCATTGTTCTCAGCTAAACAGCTAGAGAATGAGAAATGTCTAAGAAGAAAAATTATTCTAAAATAATATCTTCAACAACCCCTCTCATGCTGCTCTCCTCTTCCTTTTATAATATAGGAGTCCTGTCAAACCCTAAACCACTTCATCAATTTAGCTCCTTTCACATGTTGAGCCTCCATCTAGAACTGCGTTGTGCCTCAAGGAGGTTCAATGCTTCTAGAATGCATTGTAGATATGGTCATGGTTGACTTGGTCAAGTGATCAACCTATTTCACACTCAAGTGTGTTTATAAAATAACCCAGATTTAGCCTTATTTACATTGGGCATTGATTTATTTTGATGTTTTTAGGAGTTTTACATGTCCTCTTTTACACTTTATTCATCAACATGAAAATAAAAACAAAGTAAAGAAAAATTGAATATTCTCATTAGCTTGGGCTAAGTGGGAATATTACACTCAGCATGATGGGCCATTCAAAAAATAGGCCATTACCCCCGATATGAAAGACATGTTGGCGGTCATCCCACTATTGAATTATCCATCTCAAAAGGTCCTCCTATCCCCTCATCGGCTCTAAATGAGCATAATTTAGCAGTCCGCATCTACTGAGAACTATCTAGGTAGCTGCATCGATAACCATTTCACATTTTTCCCGCTCATGCTCCCTCTCGTGCCAAATACTCATGGTAAATAGCTTTCTACCTGCACAAGCAACCATTTCACTAGATTAGCTTTTGTCTAGAACACTTTATAATGGTAAAAAATGAGTTCCTAAAATGTCTTTTCCGGCTAACGCGGGCTATAGTGCCCAACAGTGCGTGCTAACGCGTTGTTTCTTGACGGGAAGAGTTTTTAATGCAGACACAACACTCATCACCTGTGTTAGTGATTGAGATTTTTTAGGGCCTGCTAAAATTGACAATTTGAACCAGCAAAAAGACATAAAAACATAATGAAATGACAAAGAAAGGTTCAATCTTTTACCTGGATCTCACCGAATGAAAAATCGTCGCCTGGATCTTCCACAATCGACAGCTGAAGTTTCACCACTTTTTTCTCCATAGTTCTATCACAACACTCAACAGAGTGAAAATGAAGGTCTGTGGCATTCTTATAGCCATTCTGGAGGTCATATTCCCTCAACTAGTCTAATAGAAAGAGGTAAATTCATGCTACATTTCATCGCAACTATTGGTTTTTATATGTTACCGATGCACTGATGGGTTTTAAATGCTTATATGCAAATCTGACCATGTTCGGCCCGCTTTCGAGCTTTCCTTTTAGGGAATTTTTCTAGCTCGTAAAACTGAAAAATCCCTGAGTTTCCTTTATCAGTCTTGTTAAACTACCATGACAGACACATATGAGCTATTCTTTTCATATTTTTCAAAGCTCTTTAAACAGAAGTAACCGAGTTTTTTCCACGTGACTCGTTAAAATTTCATGGAAAGCATCGAGCTTTTCCTTGTTGGACTCATTAAAATTTCACAAAGAATATTGAGTGTACTCTGTATCCTTATACTCATAACAAACTGAGGTAGATTTCCAGCGAACATAGCTTTCTCACTGTTCCGGATTCAATGGACTAATTGATGGAAAATGAACTGTTTCGGGCTTACTATTCTCCCTTCGTTGCGCCCGAGTATCAAACATGTCAAAGGTACCCCCTGGAGTTGTCTTTTAAGTTTTTTTTTAGACTCTCTAAATATTAAAGAACCATTGATTTTATTTGTATGGACTCGTTAAACTTAATCAGACGGGGGAAAAAAATTTGGACATCATGGATACTTCTTCTGTTACATTTTCTAAAGGTCGATTTGGCAGCACAAAATCTTGAACATGGCACTTCCTAGAAGCATTTAGCTTAACCCTACCATCTATGAGTTTAGCCTTCATATCCTAGTGTTCCTGCATTGGTGAATCCTAACACTCTTTGGTGTTCATTAATCCTAAGCTACCTAGTACCCTATTAAAGTGCCTTATATTGTGCAAGAAGATCCTGCTATATACTACTCCTTGTATCAACCAAAGTCATCATATGCCGGAGCTTATTTGTCGTCAGTTATTCCCATTTTCTCTTGATTATTTCCATTAGTAAAAAATCATCTTTTCCTGTTTCGTTTCAATTCATGTAGGATGCCTCATTGCCTACCCTTTGACAGATCTCTTCCTATCGACTTAAACATCTTATCTCAGAGGTTGATCCGGAAACATGTCAATACCCAGATACTTACAAACAAAAATGGCAGGTCATCTTGTGTTTGGCTGGGGGTTCTCATTATTGGCTCCTGATCGAATGGTTCTACGAGTGTTCAGCATCAATTCCTTTTATTCACACTCGCTATATTGTACTGTGCATCTTGGGGACCATCATCATTATCGGTGGTCGCCCTTGCGTTTGTCAAATTTTTTTGTTATTTATTGGTAATCAGAAAATTTCATGCATGTTTGACTATGACTCATTCATTCACATGTGTGGAAATATGCAGTTTAATGAAGCGGTGACCAAGACCTTGGGTCAAAGGTTACACCATTATAGCTGTGTTTCCTTCCCCAAGTTGCGATATTGTTCCTTGGAGACAACTTTTCAGTTTGATCCTGTTATGATAGAAACTTTCACGTTATACTTATTAGTGGACATACTGTTCATATCTCTGTTCTATAGAAATCACGTTGATTAGCTACTTAGCATGGGAATGCCCGACTCAAGACAGATACTAAATTTTTTGACATATGTTGTTGTTTCAACTTTTCCTTAGTCCTCCAATTCTTCTTATTATGCTACACTTGTTATAAAGTATTTCAGCCATCGTCTTCATCTCTAACCTCACAATTTATGGGGCATCTTTTACAGGACAAATGACCTCCTCATCAGCTCATAGGAGAAGGTAACATGGAAGGAAGAAAATGGCCTAGACAAGACCCATTTCTGCCAAGGTAACGCACCATAGAAGCATCTAGAAAACGTTATAACACACTTGAGACATGTAAAGGGATGTTATTACCTAGGGTAATGCTCTGTATTTCCCAAGGGCCATAATTATCCGTGTTTGAGTGTGAAAAGGGAAAATATCTTGTGGAAAAGTGACTGGCACTTCCAGCTTTTACTCATAAAGGACCAGTACAAAATAGAAAATAAAAGGCACAAACCTTTTATTAGGCCTTGCCAAATACAACTGGACTCCTAAGGAGGCAAAAGCATGGAAGAACATGGAAACATCTTGGTCTTTCCCATTACAAACTGGTTGAATAGGTTGGCAATTTTTGCCCTCTCCATCTTCTATAAAATGGAGCTATGGGCCCTTGGTCTAAGTTCGAAGGATTGAATATATGTAGAGCAGAATTTCATTGTTGTAGTGTGAGGTTTGAATATTGGCGAAGTTCATTCAGAGCTTTCTTCCTTGAGCATCATCACACTTAGAAATAGAGAAAGAAAGAGAGGCATTGGGAGACTGAGGAGGGCTTGGTGCAACCAACGGTTATAATCCTCCTTTTTATAAATCAATAGAACTGTATCTGTTTTTTCCATTCGATGCATCAATGTCACAATTTTTTTTCAATCGTCTATGTAGCATGATATGAATGGCTTAGATCTATATTGTTTCATGTTTCTTATATGCTATTTTAATCAATCACAAACTATATTGTTGTAGAGATTACACAGGTGCTTTGATTGATTGCAGGATCTGGATTTGGAGCCGGTGAAGAAGGATCTCTACTTCATTTCTCGTTGTTCTCCATAGGATATGCTATCGATAAAGATGTAATCTCCCCATCTTACTTTGTCAATTATAGATATTAGCATGAACATGTATCCAACTTCTTTGTGAACTTTACAGCTAATATGATGTCTCCCTCGGGCACCGTAAAAGCCCTAAGAGGGATATTTAGTAACCACCACCCAAGCATATTACCCTATAGCACCCACTCATTTATGAGGCTACTTCCATGCAAAGAATCCTCCTCCAAAACTACATTGTCCCCACTAGCTCCACTCTCTCATTTATAGCGCTGCTTTATTTGGTCAAACTTGACTTAGTCTCCATGCATTTTTTGCATTCACACCCAAGGTGGCTTTATTCTGACTATCTAAACTGATCCACATTCATACTGGGATGTCTCTATTGATGATTCACTCCCTCCATACCAGTGTTGTTGACTTGGTCAACTTAACCTTGTCCACATGTATTAGACCCTTTGCACATATTTGGGTGCTTTATCCAGCTATGAAGATGATCCACTCTCACATGAGAAGTTGTTTTATTACTAATAAAGAGATTTGTGGGTCTCCCTGACCACTTATTCATCAAACATGAAAGCAAAATTAAATTTTAATATTCCAATTAGCCGCAGGATAATTTAGGAATATTACAATGTTCCCCTCCCAAATGTTTCTTGTCCTCGGGCAATTGCAAGGGTACTACAAAATATCCAATGGATATGTCTCCTCCCAAATATACAGGTTAGCCTTTGGTAGATAAACTAAATAGATGTCATTATGAAAAAGTGGGAGATATATGGGAAGAGTTATATGCTATCCATTGCCCTCCTTAAGGCATAAGAGATGGTAAATGTTAGGTGCCCCAATCTCAATGAGAAACTCCAATCTTTGTGCTATCATCCAAAAAAAATGAGCCATCCTTGGTAGCTCATTGAAACAATCACCAATCCCCTGCTTTTGCCATGTATAGGGTCTGCATGGCTGAAAAGGAGAGATCAAGTTATTCAACTCACGTTGTCTCTCTCTCCATTTGTGATAGATGTGGAATTGTTGGTCTTGGGCTGCAATAATATGGTCATTAAGAAGCCAAGAGGTACTTGGAATCTCCTGATCCCAATATTTAGTTCTAGGACTCTCTCTTGCCCAATCCACCCCACATATAGTGAATAGAGGATCATCACCATATGGGCTCCAAAATAAATATGGATTAAGTGTCACATGACATAATGGATGGTGACAATAGCCCCTCAAGTGATACCAACGTTCTTCTTCTTCTAGCTGTTTCAAAACATGATATGATAAGTGGCCATCCAACCACTTACTTGCTTCCCTAAGCTTCTCAAAAGCTTGAAAATAGTAGAGGACATTAGGTGTTGGCTGAATATGAACCAAGAAAAATATGTCTTTCCCAAATCCATCCATGAAATGATTATTCCCATCATTGAATGTAGTCTCAATAGGACCATGAAACCCAAAGAGAGGCTTGCTCTCTTGTGGAGAAATATGCTGCAAATGCATGGTAAAGAAATGCAAATACATTGTTAGTTGATAAATAAGAATCAAAACACAACCTTTACCATATATTGTAGTCATGTTGGTGAGGGGGTCCATAGATGAACCTTCCCATTTGTCCATAAAAAGGGGAAGTGATTGTAATACCTTGGAAAGGTGGTTTTTCTCCTCCTCATTCATCAAACAAGTTACATATCTCTTGATATATTGGTGCACATATTCTTTGAGATCCTCCAAATAGAATCCCCCCATGATGGTGTGATAAGACTCAATGGAATCTACATGTCCCGAAAAGAGTTCCTTATAAGTTTCATGTGGAATCTCCTTCTTGAGCTTGGAGTCTTTAGTCAAGTAGATTTGATCATGGAAATAGATGACTCCATAAACCACTCTATACCTCCCATCCATCACTTGCCCATCAAGAACCTTACATGTGAAGAGGTTATTCAAATATTCCACCAATATATGGGACTCCCTATATGGATCTAGGCTTCCCAACAATGATAGCATTGTTGAAATCTTAAATCAACCACTTGTCACATCATAACTGTCCTCTTTGACATGCTTAATGCTAAAGCCATATGTCGAAGTGTTGTTACTCCACTTTTTAATCCTCCCTTGCAGTTGATCTTTCCCAAGACAAGATTGAAGTACATGGAAGTCAACATCCTCTTGGAAGGAATTTCCCCTCCAGAACTTCCAAAGTTTGGCCAATGCACACAAGACTGTGTAATATTCCTAAATTAGCTACAGCTAATAGGAATATTAATTTTGCCTTGTTTATTTTTACATTTCATGATTGATGAATAAATTGCAAGGAGGACATGTAAAACTCCTGAAAACTAAGAATAAATCAATGCCTATGTGAACAGAGACATATCTGGGCTATGTAAATTACATCTTGCAGTTGTGAATGGGTTTAAATCACAACAATGGGTCACCTTTGACCAAGTCAATAGCGCAGTCTAGATGCGATGAACCTCCTTGAGGGACAGTGCAGTTCTAGAAGGATATTATAAATGTGAAAAGGGCTTAACCAATGAAGTGGTTTGGGGTTTTTCCAAGACTCCAATATTATAAAAGGAGGGGGAGATCAACAAGAGAGGGTTTTTGATGTTATTATTTTCTGAAGGTTTTGTCTGTTGAGACACACCTTTGTTGGGGTTTCCTATTTAGGAACTCCCACCTCCTCCATTGAGCAGCTCTTAGAGGAGCCTTGTTTGTCTAGTCCAATCTCTGGCATTTGGCCAAGCCTCATCTTGCATCTATAATGCAGTTCTACTTAGGATTGGGTTGTTTATGTGAGTTGTAGCAAGTGGAACTCTAGATGTACAAAGATCTAGCCTATATTAGATCCTCTTCTTAATGAGTGTGTATTTTAACCTCCTGGAAGACTGCATCCCTTGTTGAGCTTCATTTTTTCATCTTGGCATCATGCCAACTCAGTTAATCAAGCTGTAACATAGTCTCCCTTGAGGGACTGCGTTATTTTCATGGAGATCAGATCTTTTCAGATCTAAGTCATTTCAGTGCTCTTTGTCAGTGGAGGAGGCCTCTACTCTATTGGAGGGAGTGTATTGGAGTGAATGAGCCTTAATTTCTGATCTTGGCATGATGCCATCAGCTGTCTAACCCCTACAGCACAGTTTCTACTCTATATTTTCATTATTCTTGTAGGAGGTTTTGCAGGGAGTTTTGGTGCATCAGTTGGAGAGCTGGTTTTTGAGTGTTGAGGTTCCACTCTTCATTTTGAGATCTTGTGGAGGAGATATATACTTTTAATTTTCAGATCTGATCTGCATAATCCAAATGCTTCAGTAATCTTGAATGTTTCTGCAGATCTGATTTCTTAGATCTCAGATCTACTGCTCATGCTTGGTGCAAACCCCGAAATTCTAAGGGGATCTGAAAGAGGAGATTTTCTAGTGCATGGATCTAATATAGATCTAAAATTTTATGCACAGATATGCTCTGGATCTGACATGTAACATAAAAAAGTGCATATCAATAAAAATAACACTGTGAAGGCAACATTTTGTCAAACATATGGTTGCAACCCTCTTTTGAGGAGGTTTCTTTTGTCTATGCCTTGTATTTTCAACTACTTACTTCTTGGATTGAATTATAAGACTCATTTGCTGTTGTAAATACCGTTTAAACATATTTTATGAGCCTCTTATCACTACTATGTAGAAACTGCACTATTTCCCAAGAAGAATTCTTTGATATTATTGCAGTCTCTCTTTGAAGCATTTCTGAAGAAAACTAGGTGTGGGAGATCTATTTAACCCACCTAGGAGGATTCCCTGTTGATGCCCACATGGATTTAGGACTTAGATACTCATATATAAGGGATACAAGTGCTGGTTTTCATTTCTGTAGCATCCATTACTAGAAAATGCATTTTACAGTCATGCCTTGCTAGCAGTTCCGAATTTGGAATATTACAATGGTATCATAGCAAGATCTTTGGCTTAGCCTGTGGCTTCAAGCCAAAGTGCTATTCATCAAGGAGAAAGATCAGAATTATGAAGAAGATTATTTTACTCTCATCACTTTTCAGATCCAGCAAGAACCTCTCCAAGGAGGTTGTACAAGAAGAAGAGTGAAGAAGCAGTGAAACTCCCAGGAAGTTTCAAGAACAAGAATATCTTCTGATCATATCTACAATATCTATACATGAGGAAAATTCTAAGTCCTCACCCCATGGATATGTGCATTCAGCCATATCACGAAAGCTTCAGCATTGTGTCTGTGATTTCTTCATGAAGTGGAAGAAAGGAGGTGTGCCCAAAAATAAGACTCTTAGAGAGTATTTGGAGGAGTATGAAACTCAATCCAACGAGTTCAAAGATGAATTGAACTTCCAAGGGTTTTGCAATATCAAGGAGGGAAATGACGCAAAGGAGGAGAAGAATGATAGGGGTAGATTATATCTATCTATGTTTGATGGATCACCTAAATGTCCAATCAGGTAAAGCATATGTTTGGTGGTTGTTTGAGTCTTTCTCTTGGAAGAATGCCAATACACCTACTTATGCAAGGTTTATTGCAAGATTGATAGAAAGCTTTGATGAAGCTCCATATGTAACATCTTTTGTTGACACTATCAAACCACATCAGATGAAGCTTTTTCATGAGTTGGAAGGTTCTATGAATCCAACTCCATTTCTGAAGACCATGGAAGAGGGTGTGAGTTTGTTTGATACCTTGCCAAGGGAAAGATCTCCATTGAGTGAAGGATCCTCTTCTCAAGAGAAAAGCATGAATGTTTCTCCTTCAATAGATGACCAAGATCTAAGGTCTCTTATTGATGATGAGACAATTTCAATTATTGAAAAGGAGGAGAAGAAAGGAGATCATAACGCAGTCACAACAAAATCACCTCAAGAACAAGGAAAATTTCAAGGATGGAAAATTATCTTGAAGTTTAAAAAATTGGCGAATCTCACTAGTCCCTAATATGCAAACTTTAAAATGTTTATTCATGTATTTGTAAAATTATTCAAATTTATAATGATATTGTATATACTCTCTATATAATTTTGGCGATTTTTATTGTAAAATAATTTTATATTGTAAAATTTGGGCGAATAATTTTTATAAAAACATTGAAATTGACGAATCTTTTTTTTGGAAAAATCATGGAAAATTAGCCCACTTGCGAATATTAGCCCCTAAAATTTTCCATGATCAAGAACCTCATGAAGATGAAGTTGGAGCACTTTCTCCAAGAGAAGAAACTCTTGCACTCATGCAAGGAGTTCCACAAGGTCTCACACATAGAGCTCTTGGCATAGCACATGAGCAGCATGTACCATCATTACCAAATGATGAGACCTTGGAGATAGAAGAAGGAGAAGAGGAGGAAGGGCATCACAAGGAGGAGAACATGAACCCTTCTATGCTTCAAATCTTGGAGGAAAAAAGAAGGCAAGAGGACTTATGCATTAAATGTAGGGGAAAATTTGTCTCCCTACATCCACATTCAACTCTATGACTTGACACCTCTTTGCAAGGAGGTACTTTGCCAGGAGCACCTCTTGATAGGAGGAAATGTAAAGTGTTATCTCAATTATGGGCAGCAAATTCATACTTGGCTAAGGAGGGGGCCTTGTGAGAAGCTATCACATCACAAATAATCTCTCATTAATTCAGAAGAGAGATGAGAAATTTCCTGAAAGGGGCATTGCTAACTCCCACTCAAATATCCACGTTGAGAGAGGAGAAATCAAAGATCTATGGTGGCATGAGCATGAGGACACATGGAAACTCCATATATTTGGGGCAGCCCATGGTCTCTTCATTCTCAAAGAATATTTCTAAACATGGCGATGGGATGCTAACCCTCTTGTACACTTGGGCCAAAATGAGGAAGTTTTGGAAGACAAGGAATTTCCGAGGGGAAGTTGATTTCCATATGCTTCAATCTTGTCTTGAGAAAGATCAGCTGCAAATGGGGTAGAAAAGAGGAGATTTTGATACTCCCACATGTGATTTTGATATCAAGGATGTCAAATATGGGAGCCATGAGAAGACAGGGGCTGCATTTCAGACTTCCACGGTGCTGTCATTCTTGGAGAGCTTGGATCCTTATCGGGATTCCCAACTCATGTTGGAATAATCCAAGGAAATTTTCACATGGGGGGTTCTTCATGGGGAAGTAAAGGATTAAAGGTTCAGGGTGGTTGATGGAGTTATCTATTTCTATAATATTTTTCTTTTGATTAGTGACTCCAAGCTCAAGGAGAGAATGCTAGATGCCACCTATGAGATCTTGCTTTCCAAACCCACTGGTTTCATTAGAGCATATCATACACTCTTGGGTGGATTCATATGGGAAGGTTTCAAAGAAGAGGTGAACTTCATGTGAATATGTGCATGGATTAATTGGTAGAGGAGGATGAGCATAAATCTTGGGAAGAGCCACCATTCACATCTCCATACTCATTGAGTGTGAGAGGGAACTCATCAATGAGTTACCCCACTAATGTAAAACAAGTATATATAGAGGCTTGTCTTTCTGAGCATTATAATGTATCTCATATATGTTTATATTTCTCTAACACTCATTTTCAGGATATTGTGCCAAGATGAGGCACTATTTATGATGGGTTTCATGGGCGACTCAAGGCCATGAACTATGATGATATAGGTCATTCCTTGGAGAATCTTGGAAAACTATTATATTCTTCATGGTGTGATTCCTTTACACCAACTATGATATACATCCTCCAAGCATTCCAATGGCATGAGGCGATAAAAAATTGCTAGGGAAGGCACTTTTCATATCTTTTTCTATGGCAGTTAAGGATAAAATTGCACTGGTTGCATATGAGGGAACATATTGCTTCTCATTTATCATACATGGCAGCTAGAATGATTCTAATTATGATCCTGCAAGCTGAAGATGTCCTTATATTTGTTGGGGGCATGTTTGGAGGAGAGGCACACTTTTTGTATGTGTCCTTACGGAAAGGAGTTCCCCATTATTTTTGCATTACATGCTTCCATGGGAGCATGAGATTTTGTATGGCCACTATGCTATATCACTTGTCTCTTTTTAGAGTGAACCATATGTTGTTGAGAGCATGCCTCCCACATGTATTGGGGAGGATTTTTTCTATGGATTGCCAAGCTGGGAGGTGATCCACTTAATTTGGATGATAGCATGGAGATGGGAGTCTCTTATGAATCATGAAATTCCCCATGATTTTCATCACTTCTATCTTGAGAAGGCCATGGATCAGCAAGAAGGTTCCCATAACAAAATTCCATTCTTTCATAATGAGAGCCATTGGGTTTATTCACCAAGGGCCAATTTTCACATTGAGGAGGGACCATTGGAGGAAAATACTATTGTCGAAAGTTCAGAGCAATGGAGGAGACTATTGGATGAGGAGGCCACAAGAGAAGAAGGGGAGATTTTGCAGCACCCTTGCAGTTGCTTGACAACATGCAACATTTGGGAGGGGGAAACTATAATATTCCTAAATTAGTTGTAGCTAATAGGAATATTAATTTTTCCTTGTTTATTTTTACATTTCATGATTGATGAATAAATTGCAAGGAGGACATGTAAAACTCCTGAAAACTAAAAATAAATCAATGCCTATGTGAACAGAGACATATCCGAGCTATGTAAATTACCTCTTGCAGGTGTGAATGGGTTTAAATCACAAGAATGGGTCACCTTTGACCACGTCAACAACGCGGTCTAGATGCATTGAACCTCCTTGAGAGACATTGTAGTTCTAGAAGGAGATTCTAAATTTGAAAAGGGCTTAACCAATGAAGTGGTTTAGGGTTTTTCCAAGTCTCCAATATTATAAAAGGAGGGGGAGATCAACAAGAGAGGGTTGTTGATGTTATTATTTTCTGAAGGTTTTTTCTGTTGAGACACACCTCTGTTGGGGTTTCCTGTTTATGAACTCCCACCTCCTCCCTTGAACAACTCTTGGAGGAGCCTTGTTTTTCTAATCCACTATTCGGCATTTGGCTAAGCCTCATCTTGCATCTACAGTGCAGTTTTGATTAGGAATGGGTTCTCTATGTGAGTTTTAGCAAGTGGAAATTTAGATCTGCAAAGATCTAGCCTATATTGGATCCTCTTCTTAGTGAGTGTGTCTTTTAACCTCCTGGAAGAGTGAATCCCTTTTTGAGCTTCATTTTTTCATCTTCGCATCAGGCCAACTTAGTTAATCAAGCTGCAACACAGTCTCCCTTGAGGGACTGCGTTATTTTCATGGAGATCAGATCTCTTCAGATCAAAGTCATTTTAGTGCTCTTTGTGAGTGAAGGAGACCTATACTCTATTGGAGGGAGTGTATTGGAGTTCATGAGACTTAATTTCTGATCTTGTCATGAGTCCATCAACTATATAACACCTACACCGTAGGTTCTACGCTAGATCTGCGTTATTCCTATAGGAGGTGTTGCAGGGGGTTTGGGTGCATCAGTTGGAGAGCTGGTTTTTGAGTGTCGAAGTTCCACTCTTCATTTTGAGATCTTGTGGAGGAGATATATACTTGTAATTTTCAGATCTGATCTACATAATATGAATTCTTCAGTAATCTTGAATATTTGTACAGATCTACTTTCTTAGATCTCAGATGTACTGCTCATGCTTGGTGAAAACCCCCAAATTCCAAGGGGATTTGAAAGAGGAGCTTTTCTAGTGCATGGATATGATATAGATATAAAATTTTATGCACATATCTACTATGGATTTGACATGTAACATATATTAGTGCAGCTCAATAAAAATAACACTTTCAAGGCAACATTTTCTCAAACATATGGTTGCAACCCTCTTTTGAGGACGTTTCTTCTGTCTATGCCTTCTATTTTCAGCTATGTACTTGTTGGAGTGAATTGTAAGACTCATTTTATATTGTAAATATTGTTTAAACATATTTTATGAGCCTATTATCACTGCTCTATAGAAACTACATTATTTCCCAAGAAGAATTCTTTGTTATTGCTGCAGTCTCTCTTTGAAGCATTTCTGAAGACAACTAGGTGTGGGAGATCTGTTTAACGCACCTAGGAGGATTCCTTTTTTATGCCCATTTTGATTTAGGACTTAGATACTTAGATCTAAGGGATCCAAGTGCTATTTTTCATTTCTGTAGCAGCCATTACTGGAAAATGTGTTTTCCAGTCATGCCTTGCTAGCAATTCCCAATTTGGAATATTATAGACTGCCAATAACATCTTGTAATATTTAGAAATATTCTTTATGTGTGGAGGTATAATTTACTGTTCCAATGTTACGGAATAGCCTTTTGACAACATTCTCATGCTATCATAGATTTTTGGATCATACTTTTCCACTGCACATAATTGAGTGGGAGATAGCACTCATCAAATGTTCTTAGCACTGTGATAACTCCTCCCAAGGTTCTTTCCTTAGCCAAATATGTCAATTATTCACTATGTTGAGAGAAAACTTTATTCATATTCCAATCATGGGGTCTCCCTGGTGGAATGCCTCCATGTAATGAAACATAAAGGTCTAGAGTAGGATTTATATGTATGTGGACTGATTTTTCCTTGTCCTCACTGCACAAATCCTCCTACCTCTTCTATGCATCAACCTTCTAAAATAGAGAGGGGTGTGTGCTCTCAATCATATGATGTTGATCATCCGCCCTATCTGCTTCTTTTATCTTCAAGATCTCACCATCTATCACTGATGGCACATGTTTCTAATGGAATGTACTCTGACCTCTGTATGTGAGATTCTTTGGAACTTCTTGTGTACATACAATAACTCCTCTTATTGGAGAAAGTGTTCCATCTTCCTTTGCATGAAGTGCTAGATATGCTCCTAATGTCATAGTGTTGTTACCTCCAACCTTCTCTTCCTCTTCAACATCAATGGGAGTTACCTTATCATCAATAAGAGGATATTATTTTGAAAAAGAGATCTCCATGTCCTCTTTTCCAGGAGAGTGTTTTCTAGGAAGTAGGGGTCTTGTCTCTAGCAAGGTATTCTATATAATTGTATCCCCCTGAATAGTTTTCTGAAATGGAATTGGGTTTTTAGATCCTTCCAACCCATGAAAAGTTTTTTTTTGTTTTGGATTGACTAGCTCCACCAAACGTATTTCAAAATGTTTTTCATCAAGCCTTTCCACTACTCTCCTAGTGAACCTTTCAAAAGTAGATGTATTTTCATTTATTAATGAAAAGGATTCAAAAAACCACCAAGCATAAGCCTTACCTTCAAGATCCAGCACTGCTACTATAATGGCTTCATCTTCTGAAACTTGGCGCTACTAAAAATAAGCATCATGCTCCTCCACCCAAACCCTAGCTGAGCATTTAGTTGACCCATAAAAAGTAGATAGGAAGAGTCTACCCTCGTCATGATGCTTTCACCTTGTGCTTCTATCATGGTTTCTAGGTTTTTTATCCTCCTTGATCCTGCAAAACCCTTGGAAGTTTAGGTGATCTTTGAACCTCTTCGATTGAGATTCATACTCTTGCAAATAATCACCAAGAATCTCCTTCTTTGGCACATCTCCTTCCTCCATCTTAGTTTATATGAACATAGGCTGGCAGAGCACTGTAAATCTGATGGTGTGGTTGAATGCTCACACCTATAATATGAGGAACTGGAGCTTTCCTCATGTACAAATCTTGTTGAAGGATCTCCATGTCTTTCCCTCGTCATCTCTTTGATGTCTTTTCCAATACTCTACAGAGTTTGAAGAAGAATTTTTGAGAACTCCTTCCCTCCTGATAATAAGGTTTTTCCTTGATCTCTTCTGCAGATCTTCTTCTTCCTATCAGAAGCCCCTTTACACTGAGATCAAAGTTCCGATACCACTGTAATATTCCTATTTATGAAAATCAACAATATAGACACTAAAAACGCATTTTTCAGAAAATTATGCTATAACAGTCAATAAAATCCCATGGATCCATTATTTTATACATTGTAGCGACCAAATATGCATGGAGATCAAGAAAAAAACATTATATTTTAGTTAAACAGACCTCCCAAGCCAAGAACAAACCAAAAACACTGCAACCCCATGACTACTACAACACAGAAATTATGAACCAAGTAACAACGCAGTTTAATGAGGTTTTATGCTATAGAAATAGAGAAACAAATGGATCTTCTGATATATTACTCAAGAGAGCTTAAAAGCTGAGATCTAGTCTCTTTTACACTATTCCAATTACAAAAATTATATACTGTAGATCTATGGCTGAATCTCACTATCTAACTAAAGCTCTACATAAATAGGGCTGAAAATAAAAAGAAATAGTTGTAGCTCCTCCTTACTAGCTCTTTAGGTGAAAGACTGATCCTTTCAGTAGGAAACTAGCTCACAATTAGGGGTTTTGACCCTTCCACTGCAACACCATGAAAAATAACGCAATTCCTCAAGGAGACTACATTATGATTGTAGGAGACAACTTGGCTCAATTCTGGATGGTGGAAATGAATCCCAAAATAATCCTCTCATATTTCTTCAACAAATCCTCCAAGGAAGATTCGGGAATTCCCGCATGAGAATACCCTTGTAGTAAACAGTACAACAAACCCAGCTAAACAAGTGAAGCATGCAATAAGTCATAGGACTCAAACATTAAAAATATTCTGAATGCCTCTGATGGCTGCCATTCCTTCCCTAATATTCTTGGTGAGATTCCTCACCCTTGGCCCCACTCATTTATGAGGTTACTTCCATGCAAAGACTCCTCCTCCAAAACTACATTGTCCCCACTAGCTCCACTCTCTCATTTACATTGTTGTTTGATTTGGTCAACCTTGACTTAGTCTCCATGCATTGTCTCCTTTGACACCTAGGGTGGCTTCATTTTGACTATCTAAACTGATCCACATTCACACTGGGATGTCTCTATTGATGATTCACTCCATCCATACCAACGTTGTTGACTTGGTCAGATTAGCCTTGTTCACATGCATTAGCCCCTATTCACATATGTGGGTGCTTTATCTAGCTATGAAGATGATCCACTTTCACATGAGAAGTGGTTTTATTACTAATAAATATAGTTGTGGCTCTCCCTACCTAGTTATTCATCAAACAAGAAAGAAAAATGATATTTCAATATTCCAATTAGCTGTAGACTAATTTAGGAATATTACATGTACACATAAATATTGACCTTTCCCATAAAACATTAGATGTAGATATTCAAGTCATAAAGCTATAAAAAAATTTAGTGTTGAATTCCCAAGAAAATTAAAAAATGCCTAGGCAAAGGATTTAACTTACTCTACAACTATGGTCACAAAATGGCATTGAAGCAACATTTTAACATATCAAAATCAATTCATACTATTTAGTATTTAGAACCGAGTCCCTAACTCCTTGATTATGAACTTTTGGGAACCCAGTTCTTCAACTTTGGTTACAAACATGAGTCCTAGTAGATCCAATTCTAGAATATCTGAATCCATTTCCAATATTTCCTTGCAACTTGAATACAATTATGAATCTGCATCTTGTGCATCTTCCAAGGATATATAGATACCAACCAATTGCTAGTCTTATAGAAGAGGATAGTAATATAATATCCATTGTATATATGCTTCCACCTTTTGATTTGATGTTTGTAAATACATTTATGTAAATGTAAGACATATTTTGACAACAAAAACAAAAAAATAATGGGTGACCTACACTAAAAGCCACTGCTTTTCTTGCATTCTTCAACTGTGTTGGAGAAAAAAAAATCACAATCACAAGGAAAATATGCATACCATCAAGATTACATATTGACTAAGCCAGTGAAAAAAAAGCAGTAACATGGAGCACATGGTTCTGTATTGGGATAATAACGTATATGTATATAATAAGTTGAAAGGATTACCAGGTATGATTATATGGAATAACGTCTAATCTAGTTTTTATTAGCTTTAAAAACTTGTTAGATGGGACTATGATAAGCAATTATCAACCAACACAAAATATATTAATGGGATTTCAACTTTCAAGGGATTTTCTAGAAGCTCGTCCATTCAGTCATGATATCTAAAGGGATTATCTAGTGTTAAATACATAACATGATGCATATCAAAATGTATGATGACAATAAAGAATCACTACTACCTCCTACAGGGGGTTCAATAGGATGGTCAGTGTGGGCTAGAGAAGGCTAGCTAATAGCCCAACCAAAAGTGTCCTTTCCTAAGCCAACACATTTCTTTCCAGAGACACTTAAATAGATAACTTTGGATGGTCCAGCTGATACTCCTTCACTCAATCGAGGGTGTGGGAAACATCCTAACCAATCTTGATATGCTACTATTAGGCAGGGGTGAAACTCTACTCACTCAGTGCTTTTAACTCATCATTGACTGATTTCCATGCCTAGGAATGGTATAAACCACCTAGATAGACTCTCCATACCAAATCTAATATACAGGAAAGAAGCTTGACCTAATTACCTACTAATTGAATGGATTTCAATCCATAAATAATCTAGCTCAATCATTGGAACCCTAACCCCATCCATGTTCCACTGCCATGCCACCGTTTGATTGAACTAAAAAATTTTGTGCCAAAACCAATGCATTAAAATCCACTCTATGCAAAGCATGGATTTTGTGGCATAGTACCCTCAACATACGAAATTATACCCTCTTCCTATCTTGTCTCAACATCATATGAATCATACTTCCTTTTCCATGAATAATTCCTCTACTTGTGAAGATTCATTCCAATCTGTTAGGCATCAATAAAAAAAATTTCTCCTTAGGCATTATCCTTACTCCTTATGCTCCTAATTTTGGGGGTCATGAAGGGGGTGCCTAGCTATGATACAAGGTTTTTTTGTGATCACTCTTTGGTGGAATTTAAATTTGTCTTATATTCATAAGAATGGGTGGTATTGGCAAGGTTTATTACCGCTATGTCTGCTTAACCAATATCATTTTCCTTGGCCATGCTATTTTTTTATATGAAGGTACAATGCTTCATATATTTATGGTGACAGGTGTTGGCAGCGGTTATTTGACAGCCCCCTATTGTCTCTCATGCCATGTTGATATTAATGCTTATTTTAGAGGGTGAGATGTGTGCATTGATTGGTAAGGTGTATGCTAGTTTTAGGAAGGTGGTTGTCTGGTTGATCCCCTTCCTTGTATAGCCTCAAGCCTCTCACTTGCACACTTTTTGGGGAAATGTATGGGAATATTTAAAATCAGAAATAGATCTGACTGATAGGCAAACTAACCAATCAATTTATCTATTGGTTCCCTCTCATGGAGTCACCCCAACGATCTAGCTGGGAGGGAGGACTCTTTTTCTCCTCTGCCCAAATGGTTTGAATTTTGAATAATTAAGTTCTTACTGTAATTTCATTGTTCTATGAGGGGGCCATTCCTCTTTCCCTTTCTCCCCCACATGGATTTCAATGACGAAGAGGATGATTCTTGTGAACATTATGTAAAAGTTCTTAGTTCGATCAATGCTTTATTATATATGTAATTATCATTTTTCATTTTTCTATTGGTCCTTGGATATATTATATCTATAATTATGATTTCTTCCCTAATTATATATGTAATTATGATTTATTATCTACATAATTATGTTTTAGCAAAAAATGCTACTATTATATATGTAATTTTGAAATTATTATATATGTAATTATGCTCTCGAATAATTGAAAAAATAATTGATCGAAAGAGATTCTCTCCCCCCAAACTTTTGCTGAAGGAGAAACCGTCATCAATATGAATGAGTTTTGCATTAAAACCCTATGGTTAATCAAGCAACTTGGTTTGAAGTTATGACTGTGTTGGTGGGGGGGGGGGATATCATGGATCAAGAACCTTGAAACCCATTTGATTTGATGCCAAAAATAAAGGCATGATTACATATATCATGAGATATATCCTTTTATATGATATTATTCTATGATTGAGTCACTTACTGATAGATAGGAAGGTTCCCCACCCAAACATACACCTTTATTTAAGGACCTTCTAAGAGCTAGTGGGTACGGTGGTCCTAGACAACATAGCTTCGACAAGTTTTCTTGTCCCCATGAAAACCAATATCTTGAGGGAGAATGGAATAAGAAATTACTTCAATAAATATCATAAAAAATAGTCTTCAAACAAGCTATGCCACCCACTACTGTTATGTCTCCTGCTACTGACACTGAACTACACCTATTGACCTTACTACAATTGGTTCAATCAACACTTGCTTCATATGGTAGGAATGGCTTGTATGCATAGTAAATGTTGATTGTGTCTCTAATAGGATCAATATTATATTGAGTGTTTGATGTAGTGGGTTAATAAGGTGATGAAGGAGATAAAGATTGAGGACCAAAAGGTTGTAGAGCTATTTCATATTTTATACTTACTCTATCATTCCCTCCTTGCAAAGGCACGTAAAAGTTGGGTTTTATCCAATAGCAGTACTATGAAAGGCATAGGTCAAGGGGGTAGCTTGAGTTTTTAGGGTTTTTTTATAAAGCCAAATAGATGCATAGTCATATTTCCATTGAATATGCATGTAGATTGTTGGTATTGTTGTTACGTTATATGCCTAAATATTCAATGTCCAGTGTAACAAGTACATGTAACCTAATTATACTAAGGGCACATAATAAGCATTTCCCTAATACATGGTTTATACAATAATACCCATCAATATAACTAGAACAAGGTAGTAGTATTGATCAAAATTTGTGATCTATGTAATACAAGTCAATCTGTTTGAGCATGGTTACCATTAGTATTCATAACAGCTTAACTGTAGTTTGTTTATAGTTCTACTTATGTTAAGTCTACTATAGTAATGAAAACAAGAGAAAAATAATCTGGTTACTTCTATCATATGAAAAGTGTAAGAAGTGGAGTTATAATAGGCATCATTTATACAACAGGTTATCATTAGGTGGTAACTGAAACCAATACAAAGTGAAATCAAACATGACGTTTATTTCAGAATAAATTCAACTTCTTGTTACATAAAGTAATCTAAAACAAACCATAGATTGAATTCCATGTCAAATAGTGTTTTGTTTTATTAGCTAAGTGTTTTTCATAATCAAGAAAAGGTATGTTTTGTATAATTATGAATTTAATGTATCTATACTATGAATAGAGTAGAAAAACCTGTACAACATTAAGCTTCTTGTATTGATTTAGTGTAATAATTGATAAGAAAGTAAAAGGGATGAATAAAAATGAAAATAAACATTGAACAAATAAATATTTAGAGGTGGCGATTCCTGAACATCACTCTTTAATCACGAGGGACATAAAATCCAAGATAATCAATGAGAATTCTTTCTAGTGGGGAAGAGCTTATCAAATTTTCAGCTCATGGGATATCTCAAAACTCATCTACAATGATCCTAAACATGACCTCAGTATCAAAATTTACAAGAAAATGACCAAATCATGCCTCCATATGATTATTTCCATATTTGTTGTTCTTTCTTGTGTGGAGGTAATATCCTGGCTCATAGGCTAGGTGGACTTGTCCAATAGATGGATCCTAAACCAACACTAGAGCCCAGTTGGAGGCTACCAGACCTTCAACATATTTTCAAAAAAGTTCTTCCCAGAGCCTGAAGTAAGTCTATACGAGCAATGGGTGAAAAGGGCTATGGATGAGGTACCTCCTAGCATGCTACTGAAAAATGGTGGTTTTATGATAAAATCTTTAAGACCATGACATCAAAGGTGTATTCAATTGCTAGATTCAAGCATCATTCATAATATTCATGTTGTTGTTGGCCAAAATGTATGGGGAAAAGGATGGAACCATGTTTCATGAATCATGGGTGCCTATGGTAAATGAAATTTGTGCTCATGGGATAGCATTCAATTATATTGCAATCATGTCCCCTTCATTATATAAAGCTTTTAGGGAAGTGAAGAGTACCAAGCCTACTAGTTTCTTTATGTCCAACTACCTTTTGTACTCCATCTATTTAGAAAATGAAATTCTGAAACTAGAATGGAAATGGTCCAAGTCTTTTCCTCCGGTACATGTTTAATGTAAGCTCTTATGGGATTAAAAGCATAAATAATAGATGATAATAATATGCAACCATTTTATTGCTCCAATGTAATCCTTTTTATTTGAGAAAGAGTTTCCATGCCTCTCTGAACAAGAACACGTAGTCATAGGAGGCATTGTATATTGGTATTTGCATGAACAATGAATTTACATCATAGTTTATGCCATATGGTGCATTTAGAGCTCCTCGTCTGCTACCTTTATATGCTTCGGACATAGTGGTTCAGTTGGAAAATATCATATCAAACATTTTATCATTGAGTTATAAGTACTCTTAAGAGGGAAAAGAGGTCAATATGGCCCAAGTTACCTATCAAGATAATATACTATGGAGTTGATGGCACCAATCAATCCATGAAAAAGGTAAATGAAATTGAATCATATCATTTTGGAAAGATAATATTCAGGAGACATGATCCTGAAATTGTGATTATTAGTCATTGTGTTGTTATCAACCAGATGGAGTCTTATACTCATGAGAGGGATATTGATGAGGAAATATTCAAGATACTTATTTATCCATATGAGGTTAAAGAAAATATAAGTCAAGGATCTCAGAAGAAGGTCGAAAATACCAATGCTTCACTTATTTTCAACCTCCGGCAAGAAGTTAAAAAGCTCAAAAGGGCATTGGAATAGGTGAAGGAGATGAAGGAAGCATTGGAAAAATAATTAGATAGACTCAAGAGGAGGATTGAAGAAGAGAAATTAGCAAAGGAAGAAAAATAAGAGAGAAGGAAAGTAGAACAATATGACTTGGTGAAACAATTGGCTTTGGAAACTAAATAAATAGTCAAGTAGCAGGAAAAACAAAGGAAAAGTGATGAAGAGCTTCAGAGGAAAAGAGATGAGGATCTCAAAAAGAATAAGGAATAAGAAAGAACATTACAAGATGTCAAAACTACCTTTTAACATAAGGTATGATGCCCTAAAATGAAAAAACCCTAAAATCCAAAACCCTAGCCCTAGGAAATGATGTTCCAGTAAGAATGTGGGCCCAAAGAGGATAATTGATATATCAACTTCCCAAGGCTACAAATTTTTCATGAAAAATACATTTAGGAAATTTCTTGTACCATCACTATCCATACTATGTGTCTTTAGCCTATGACAAATGCCAAAAATGCAAGGGAAATTCCCAAAAAGGGCACGAGAATTTTGAGGTCTAAAACATTATAATATAACTACCAAGACATGGAATAATGTTGAATCAATGTAATAAGTGGGTGGTCACTAGTATTCTATTGAATCAATTGTGCCCCCTTATGAATAAGTGGTCCATTTTGTGTCTAGATCCTTCGTCAAGTGGGGGATATTTTTTTGAATATGGCTCCTAGTGAGACACATGCGCAAAAGTAGGAACATGAGGTGCCTATGAGAGGTGAAAAATATGGTTGAATTATGTCCAAATTAAATATAATGTTCAAGGAAAATAAAAGGGAATATTTGATTTAGAATCATCTTCACCCACAACCTTTGTATTGGTGTAAGGCCTATATCAAAATAGGGAGTCGGAGGGGGGGGGGGGGGGGGTTACTTCCAATGGGATTTTAAGAGGTGTTATTTATACAAATGCAACCATACCTTATCTCCCATAGTAAAATTATGTGGCACTCTAATCCTGGTGGATATTGGTGGCCACCAACTTCTTCCACTGACTCAATGGTTCTTTATCTTCTTATAAGTTTTTCTATGTTTTTTTGGATGTCAAAATTCTAGGGTCATTTGTAGGCCCTAAATGATGTTTTTTGGCCATTTATGAGACCAGAGGTTTTCATGTCATTCCCTAGGGCCAACCAAAAGTTGTAATCCTAAATATTGTTCTTCCAAATGGACTTGTCTTGTGCCCCAAACAGATATTTTATGCAAAATCTACACCACCTAGAAGTTGATTCTAGGGTTACATTTTTAAACCTTTGGGGTTCTTTCTTTATGTTAAAAAAATGCTAAAACTAACATAAAATGCATGGAAATGAATAAATAAGAGTGTCAATGATTTCCAAGTGTGCTAAGGAGAGAGTGGCAAGGTGTGCTAGGTAGTGTTAAGTCATTCTAGAGTGCCATGGTGGCATGCGACCAAGATGCGTTAGTTTCCAAGGTGTGCCAACATGTGCTAGGGAGTGTTAGGGATTGTCAAGGAAACACAAGGGAGCACTAGGTAAAATTAATGCATGGAAATGAGAAAATAATAGTTTGTGACATGAAGTGTCAGTGAATTCCAGGTTTTCTAAGGAGGGAGTGACAAGGTATACTAGGGGTCAGGGAAACATGTCGATATGTTCCAGGTTCTAAGATGTGCCAATGCATGTCAGGAAGTTTTATGGAGTGCCAAGGAAATTCAAGGGAGCACTAGTTTCAAATTAATGGAAATGAATAAGAGTGTGTGATAGGGAGTGTCACAAGGTATGCTAGGTAGTTCAAAGGAAGCTAGAGTGTCAGGGTGACATGCCAAGATATGTCAAGTGTGAATGTGTGCCAATGTGTGCCAGGGAGTGTTAGGAAGTTCCACAAAAACACAAGGGAGAACTAGTTGAAAATGAATGGAAATGAATGGATAATCGTGTGTGATAGGGAGTGTCAACGAGTTCCAAAAATTCTAAGGAGTTAGTGACAAGGTTATATGTTAGGGAGTGCCAAGGCATGCTAGAGTGTTAGGGAATGTCAAGGAGTGATAGGGTGTATTAGGGAGTGAAAAAAATGCCAAGAAATGTAGGGGATGCTAACACATGTGACATGGTTATAAGGGAGTGTTAAACATGCTAGTTTTTATGGCATGTCAAGAAGTAAACTATGTTGCTTAGTTGGTTTATGGCCACAGTTTGATGTGAGCCTTGACTTGGTAACTTGTTAAGTGGGATGATTTGAGATTGGAAATAAGTAGCCTAAGATGAGTTATAGGAAGCTATTAGGCGAACGCGTGTCAAGGGGTGTGAGGCGAAAGAGGGGAACACTAAGTTAAAATGAAAATAAATGAACACATGTGAGGGTTAATAATCCAGGACCTCAACTTTTCAAGAGGGGCATGCTAGGAATACAAACACTAGTGCCAGTACATGCCAAGAGCCATGTTTTAGTGTGTCTTAAGTGCCAAATCATCCTCTATTTATTCTCTCTTAATTATGAATAATTGATATCAAATAAATTTTATCCTAAACCATGCCAAGGAATTCCAGGGAATCCAAACACATGGCAAGAATTTTCAAGTGTCGTTAAGTGCCAAGAGCCAATGTGCGTCAGGGAGTTATAGATCATGTTATGGAGTTTCGGGTTTGCTAAAAAGGGTGTGACAAGATATGCTAGATATTTCAAAGGCATTCTAGAGTTCTAGGGAAGCATACCAAGATGTTCCAAGTGCCAATGTGTGTTGAATGTTAGCGAGTTCTAGGGAAACACAAGTGAGAACTATGTAAAAATGCATGGAAATGAATGAATAAGAGTGTTTGACAGGGATTTTCAACGATTTCTAGGTGCACTAAGGTGTTAGTGACATGGTATACTAGGCAGTGCTAAGTCATGCTAGTGTGCCAGAGTGCCATGTCTCCAAGATTTGCTAGATGCCATGGTGTACCAACACATGATAGGAAGTCTTAGGGAGTCCTAGGGACACAGAAGGGAGCACTAGGTGAAAATAATGCATGAAAATGAACAATTAAGAGATTGTGATAGGAAGTGTCAGTGATTTCCTAGTGTGCTAAGGAGGGAGTGACAAGGTATGCTAGAGGTTAGTTAAACATGCCAAGATGAGCTAGGTGCTAGGGTGTTCCAATACATGTCAGGGAGTGTTATGGAGTGCTAGGGAAAAACAAGGGAGTAGTAGTTTGAAATGCATGGAAATGAATGAATCAGAGTGTGTCACAAGGATTGTTAGCAAATTCTATGTGTGCTAAGGAGGGAGTGACAATTTATGTTAGGTAGTGCTAAGGAATGCTAGAGTGTCAGGGCGAGATGTGAAGATGTGCCAATGTCTGTGAGGGAGTGTTAGCGAGTTTCATGAAAAAATAAGGGAGAACTAGTTCAAAATGCATGGAAATGAACAAATATAGAGTGTGTGATAGGTAGTGTCAGTGAATTCCAACTATGCTATGGAAGGAATGACAAGCTTATATGCTAGGCAATGCTAAGGCATTATATAGTTCTAGGGAATGTTAGGTAATGGTAGGGTGTGTTAGGGATATCCAAATCATATCAAGGAATGCAGGGGATTCTAACATGTGCCACATAGTGCCAAGGGATTGTTAGACATTCCAGATGTTATGGCATGTCAAGATGTAAACTATGTTGCTCAGTTGTTTTATGGCCATGATTGTACGTGAGCCTTGACTTGGTAACTTGTTAAGTGGGATGAGTTAATATTGGCCATGAGTAGCCTAAAATTAGTTATAAGACATTCTTGGGAGAACAAGTCATACTCGAGTTGTAGTAAATGAAACTTGGTCAAGTTGTTATAGTCAAGGCAAGACTTGGTTGCGCTCCCATGTCTATAAAAAAATAAGGGTAGTTATGAGGACATGATAGTTAAGGAGTGCCATGGTGTCCCAATGAATTAAAAGGTGTGCTAACACATGAAATTTAGTGTTAATGGTTGACACAAAGTGCTTGGGATTGTTAGGGCATCACAAGGGAGAACTAGTTCAAAGTGCATGGAAACGAATGAATAAGAGTGTTTGTAAGGGAGTGTCAGTAAGTTCCAAGTGTCCCATGGATGAAGTGTGTTAGGATAATTTCATAATAGGATTTTTAGGAGGCAAGCTTATGATTTCGATAAGGGGATGGAAAAAGCAATTTCAGACAAAGGGAGACTTTGTGCTTGACACAACACTATTTTTTCAATGACCTAGTTGGGTTCCCAAGTCGCAAAAAAGGTAAGGTTATCTAATATGAGGGCATGAAAACTAGGGAGTGAGAAGGTGTGCAGGGAATCCCAAGAACTGCTAATGTATCCTAGAAATTTCAAAGGCATTTTAGTCATTCCAATATGTGCTAGGTGCTAGGGTTTGGCGCCAACGCATGTCAGAGAGTTCCAGGGAAATAGAATAGAGTACTATTTTCAATTTCATGGAAATGAATGAATAATATTGTGTGATAGGGAGTGCTAGCAAGTTTTAGGTGTGATAATATGTGAGTGACAAGGTATGCTAGGAAATTGTAAGACATGATAGCATGCTAGGAAAGCATGCCAAGATGTTCCAAGTTCCAGGGTGCGCCAATGTGTGCCAAGGAGTGTTAGGGAGTGCTAGAAAAACAAAAGGGAGCACTATATCATAATGCATGGAAATGAATGAATAAGAGTGTGTGACAATGAGTTTCAACGAGTTCCAAGTGTGCTAAGTAGGAGTGACAAGGCATGCTTGACATTTCTAAGGAAAGCTAGAATGTTAGGGTGGCATGCGACGAATATGTGCCAACACATGCAAGGAAGTGTTAACTAGGAGTGTCAGCGAAACACAAGGGAGTACTACGTCATGGAAATGAAAAAATAAGAGTTTGTGATTGGAAGTGTCAGTGAGTGCCAGGTGTGCTAAGGAGGGAGTGACAACGTATGCTAGGCAGTGTTAAGGCATGCTAGAGGCCAGGGCGACATTTCGAGATGTCCTAGGTGCTAGGGTGTACCAACACGTGCCAAGGAGTGTTAATAAATGCTATGGAAACACAAGGGATCACTAGGTAAAAAATCATAGAAATTAATGAATAAGAGTTTTTGACAGGGAGTTTCACTGAGCTCTAGGTGTGCTAAGGAGAGAGTGACAACATATGCTAGGTAGTGCGAAGGAATGATAGAGTACTAGGGCGGCATTCCAAGATGTTCTAGGTGTTAGGGTGTGCCATTATGTGATAGGGAGTGTTAGGGAGTGTCAAGTAAACAAAAGGAAGCACTAGATCAAAATGCATGGAAGTGAATGAATACAAGTGTGTTATAGGGAGTGTCAATGACTTCTAGGTATTTTAAGGAGGTTATATACTAGGAAATGACAAGGTATCTTAAATTACCAAGGCATGTCAGGAAGTTCTACATTGTCTTAGGGAGTGTAAAACCATGTCAAGGAATATAGGGGATGCTAACAGATGTTACATAATGCTAAGCAATTTAAGACATGTCGGTGTTATGACATGTCAGAATGTAAACTGTGTTTCTCCGCTATTTTATGACCACAGATAGATGTGATGAGCATTATCTTGGTAACTTGTTAAGTGGGATCAGTTGAGATTGGACATGAGTGGTCTAAGATGAGTTACATGTAGTTCTTAGGTGAACATGGCATATGTTGAATTTCCAAGACAAATGAGAATTTGGGTTCGGTCTTAGAATATTTGATGCAAACACACTCAAGTGCCACACCACATCTACTTTGCACAACGAAATCTAAACACATCAAGGAATCAACTATTGCACATGAAAATTTTAAAATTTTTCAGGTCATTCTTCATTAAATTACAAACTATAATAGAATAGGCTAGAGCTCTCTTACCAGGGATCATGGCCCTTTACAATCACATTGATACAAGGAATACAACTAGGGCTTGGTATTAGTCCTCTTACAACCAATATACCTTGAAAAAGATAAAACTTGACCCACTTTTTGATGGTGGCCAAACATATCCCTTTCAATCCACATGTCTTGAACACATCTGGTAGGTCCTCTTGTCTCCCATTATGCAACTCCTCAATATGCCTCTATTAATTGACTCAAATTCTTTAGGTTACTGAACTGGGCTAAAAAAAAAATCTCTCTATATACCTCTTCTTTCCTTTAAGGTCCACAACACTTATGGTTTTTGGTCAGTTGTTCACAACTCCGTTGTGAACAACTCTTTGGATTTCCCACTTTTTCCATCTGTTGCTCCAAGATGACAAGTTTAAGGATATGGAGGTTTCACTTCTTCTCAATGATGCAATCCTCTGCAATACATTTAACTAGGGCTAGCTGGCTAGCTCACTTGACTGCTACTTTAGTCCTTCAAAGTTTGCATGTCCTTAAGCCCACACCTACCCTTCTACCAGTCTTGTTTTCCTTCACAAGTACAAGACTTAGAGCTCTTCTTTGACAGTCACCTGACAACCCTACAATTGTACTTGGACTACCATCAATTTTCACAACCATAGTCAATTCCTTTACAGATCTAGTGCCCACAACAATTCCCTCATCTAGGGCTCTTCAAATATGCCACCTAATAGTGATTTGAGTCCTCTCAAAATAACTATTATTGTGTACAAATTTCGTTGTTGTACAATATATTAACAAATATGAACTACTCATCTTATCATCCTTCTAACAATTTGTAGATGATTGAACTAGGGTCACAAATCATCCATTAATGGTCCATTGACTAAATTTTTATAGGCTGCTTCAGATCTCTGTCCAGAACCCTATGGACAGTCCACCAAAATCAACTCCTCTTCATTTCAATCCATTCCTCATATCAAAACATTTATTCTGCTCCATCTTCTACTCAGGTTCCACCTTCCTTTGGATTTTCTATCTCCACACATAATTCTGCAAACCATCTACCAAAGTTGTGGTATATATTGTGGATATTAACCTCTGTTTAAGGGTCACAACCCCTCTTCTTCTGTGTAAACTTGTCACAGTCTTAATGTCAAATCTTATGGATTCAACATGCTAGGAAACCTCCCTAAAAAGTGAATTATAATTCTATTCTAATTGCTTTAGAAAAAACCCTATCCACCCATAGATAAAATGAGAAATATTTCGTCCATAAGAGACTCGACCTAGCTCATATGGATCCACAAATTTTGCGCATTTCTTTGACTGGATTTTGATGTGAATTTTAGATCTCTATGACCCTCAAACTATGGTTACCTTAGTCAATATTACACTTGTGAATACTACTGTTGTGGCCCTAAATTCTAGTGCAAACCCTCCTCCATTTGCGTTGGTATTTATCATAGACCTTGCAACCTATTACACCACAAGGTAGGGTTTTGTTGATGCCCCGAAAATCGTTTCATCACCATTGGGGGATAACCATTGCGTCGGACAAGACGAAAGCATCTACAACAAAAAGCAGTAAATGAAATATTTATCAGGAAGCATTCTTAAGTGCAACGTTTGGTGATCTGTGTTCGTCGATAGGCATATAGATGACACTATTCAATAAACAAAGACATTCATTTAAATAATAATTACTTCGTTCAAATAGTTGAACGAAGTAATTGATAAAACATTGTTACACTTATCTTTTTATATTACTAATATATGAATGATTAGAAGAATAGCAAACTGTAAACATCCAGTAGTGGAAAGTATAAAGACTGCTGTTAAAACACATTCATATAATCAATAATAGCAAGAATAATCAAACAAAAATTTACATAAAAAGAATGAATTCAGACATAGATAATAGTACCATATGAGCTGCAAATCTTTCCCAACGTCAATCGCAATTTGAATTCCTTCTTCCGACTCAGAAATACTTTTAAATAAAGGCAATAGTGCACATCCACATAAAAGCTTCGTTATCAAAATTTGGAAAAATTGGTCCAGTTTTCATAAAAAAATATGCCTGAAGTACAGTAGTGCAACTTCAGGTTTCAGTCATCTACAAAAACTTACGACCCTTTCTAAATACATGAAAGGATCTATAAATACTAAATTAAACTAACAAACTACAAAATTAAAATGCTACTAAATTGGTATAACCCGATCTTGAATCATCTCCCCTACAGCAATCTGGTAATCAGCAGCATGATTCATCACTCTGATTGTTTTCTTTTTGTCCTGAGTTGGCATATTGCCAGCATTGGTTCCACTTCTTGAGGGCGGCTGAGACGAGAATTGATTTTAGCAGCATAGGTGGCATTGTGTATATCGGGAATGATACACCCGATTGCATCCGTTAAGCATTTGAGGGCGGCTTTCTGGCTGTATGGTTTTATTAGTAACAACCAATAGGTGTCCCAAGTTAAACTTGTAATTCCTGTAATCAATTTCCCATTCTTTTCTAGCTCTTGACAACATGATTGTTCCAATGTCTTGGGTGATAATAATTTACCTGATGTACATTGGGAGATCATGTTAGACAAATAGAGAGTATTATTAATCAAGTCAATCAAATTATTCATAGATAATCTGCATCTAGAAACCTCTCTCTCTGCTTTCATCAATTGGGACTGTCATTCCATGAATAGAATTTCTTTATGGGATTCTAAGATTTTAGGCAAGTTTGCTGCCTGTCCCTCATTAGTGTTCTGCCAAGTAAGAAAATCTATTAAAGTCTCATCGGCTTGCTCTAAGTCCTGCCTGGCATCAACTGATTTGTTTATTATAGACGTTTTTATGTCACACAGAGGTTCAACTTGGGCAATTTCATGACACAACAATATTATTTGTGTTATGAGTGCCTTATTAATCTGTATTGCTTCTTCTCTGAAATTGGCAGGCTGGGGAAGACTCTTGAACTTCTCTACTTGAGCTGTTAATTGGGCAATTTGCTCATCTTTTGTTTTTACCATCTGTTCATTCATTGCTTTCAATTTTTCTAATGCCTCCGATGATTCTTTCTGTTTTTGAATCGCTTCTGAATCTACTTTCTGTTGTGCCTCCAATAGCTGTGTTTGTAGTGAAGCGATCGCTTGATCCTTTTCTTTCAACAAATTGCTCACCTCTGATGCCTTATCCATGGTGGCTGCCGAATAGGCACCAGAATATTGGGACAACTTTGTCAGGTCATCGGAGGGGTTGAATTCTTCCTTCCACACTACATTGGCTATTACCGTTTGTTCAGGGAACAGGGAAGGTTGATCAATCCTTCTCCTTTTCCGTTGTTGCTTTATTATAGCCTTGTGTTTTGGGCTATAGAACACATCCCATGGAGGAATATCCTCTACTTGCAAAATAATTTGATCTAAAGGATCCTTGGGAATTATTTCTAATTCTGTAGTCAGGGGTAGACCGCTGGTTTCCTTGCTTGGAACCCTTTTTGATACTGTATCCTGTGTATTGGCCGCTTTAGATGTATCGGCATTCTTTGAGCTTTCAAGATTGCTTATAATTGAATCAAATTGTTGCCATTCCTGGAGCAATCTTGGGTCAATCTGAGTGTCGACATTCACCTTCTTGCTGCTCTGCTCCTGTTGCCTTTTCTGTTCTTTCCTCTAGAGTTCCTCCTGTTCTTTCCTCTTTGCCTCTTCCTGTTTTTTTCTCTTTGCCTCTTCCTGTTCTTTCCTCTGGAGTTCCTCCTGCTCTCTTCTTTAGATTTCTTCAGAGATTTTGGATGTAGCAGGAAGTTTGATGGTAAGCTGCTGCTCAGGATCGCTTGATTGTATCATCGGGGCAGTGGCTAACAAATCTAGAGGCAGAGTTTGCAAACTCTGCTCTCTAAGTTTGTTAAATTCAACTAACCCGTCGTCATGGTATCTAATTTTAGTTATCTCTTGAACTTGAAATATAGACTCGGCCGAGGAGAAAAGGTCATCAAACTCGTCTTCCTTATGTTCAAATTTAGTGAGTTTGGCCTAATCTAGAACATTATAGACTACCTTTTTCAGGTCAAAGCGTCTGTTAGGCAGAGTGGCGAGTTTTAACATATTAATATTTTCCACCTTTTTCTCTGCGTGTTTATAATCACGCAGAGTATAGACGCCACATCTTAGAGGGAAAGGAGGCCAGACTTGCTTGTTTGAATTCTTGAGAGTCTTTGTAGCTGATGCGGATGTAAGCTAAGATGCTATCTCTCGAGCTAAAAGTTTGTCTGGTATATACAAGGGGAGGACATGAGGTCTAGCCTGGCTACCGAAAACTCTTACATAAGTGAATTTTTGCTCTCCGAACCAGGTTCCTAGGGATGTCAAGTCAATCTCTGCTTGAGAGGAGATCTTAGGAGTAGGTCTAGCAAAAATTGCATAGTAAATAGGTAGCATGAATCCATTGCAGACTTGATATAGGTGGTGTTTATAATGGGCTTTCCATAATTTCTGGTGATATATATGGATGGGCATCGGGTCTTCTGGAGTCCATCTCCACCCTAACACTGGAAACTAGGAATTAAAACAGAGGGTATCTAAAATGTAGGCACTAAAGTAAAATGGAGGAATGATTCTATCAGTAACACGGGATTTGTTTCTGAAGTCCAGAATAGCATTTGCTAACTTATCCGATAATATATTCCCCCAATGGATGCTTTCACTATTACATGCTGCTTCCATCAAAGGTACCATCTCTATGGAAAATTTTGAAGAATCATGCAATCCCCACATTCGACACATCATAGCTCCAGCATAACAATAAGGAGAACATAAGGAATTGACGGAGTACTTACCCGAAGACTCATGTTTGTGTTTTGTTGGGTTTTGTCTCCATTCTCGTATAGGCTCTGAATCAGTTTCATTTTCATCTCTAAACTTCTCCAGGAATGCTTTATTATACTTCTTCTCTGGTTCAGGCAAATGGTACATTTATCTCAAATCATTAGGCTGAAACGAACCGAAAACTCTCCCATCAATACTGCAGAATATTCTGTTCGTAATTGGAAATTCTTCAATGGCCCATTTCACTACATCTGTATATGGAAGAATTTGCTCCTGAGCCGCTATCCTGTGCAGGTAGGAATCAACCAAATCTTTCAGAATAGCATTAGATTTCTGGCTCGAGCCTGCTGTAGCTTCTACCATTGTTTGCTGAGGTTCCTCGGATTCAACTAGGTTGTAAATGCTCTGCCAAGTAGTATTACCGAGACCAAGACATGTGGTATCTGAGATTAATCCTTTTTTGTTTGGTCCCAGATCGGCAGCATGTTGTTTTGTTACCACAGAAGCTGAAGCTGTTCCAGGTTTCTTAGATTTCTTCCCCATTTGGTCTGAACTTTCTACTGCGGAGAAGCTCTGCACAAGAGATAAAATGAACGTAATGCAGAGAATAGACGGCGAAAGCTAAGTATAGAAGACTTATGTCAATCAATGAATAATGGAAGATAATCATAAGACTCCCACGGATATAATCTCTGAAGGGATTTAGGCATAACTGCTCCATTAATTAGCCGTTAAAACCTGTCAATCAATTAAATGCTCATTATGTCCTTCATTTGCCGAATAGTCTATTTAAGCACGGATTTGGTTTTTATTTGGCGGTTGGGCGTAAGTGAATTACTATTGGATAGCGGAAAGGCTTTTTAATAATAATTAACATAATATGCCGAATCCATATCAATCCTTTTTGAAATTCGCGCTTGGCTTTATCGCGATCGGCGATCGGAGGAAGACTTGAGCAGTTTTATTTGAGTTATCGTAGAATCCCCGATCGCCGATAGCGATATCGCTTAACTCGCATCGGGAGCTTTTAAGGAAAGGAGTTTTGTTGTGTTCAGATCGCATTTCCCGATTGCCGATAGCAATATCGCATCGGAGCCAGGAGAGGGGCCTTGTGTTGTGATTGTTTTATTTTCCCGATTGCCGATGATTTATTAACTCAAAAGGTTTTATAATGTTTTGTTTGTTTTCGGATTTTTTAGAGGATTGATGAGTTAATACCAATTTAATCTAAAAGGGACCCATTTCATATTATAGTTTTCTAAAGTAAAATTTTATGAAATGGGGGGTTGTTGTATAGCACAACAATTGGCGATTCGCTGGGAAAAACAGTTATCTCTGAGAAATATTGGAATATTTGAACTTTCTTTATATAGAAATATTTATAAAAAAGAAAGGAAGATTCTAATATAACTAAGTATACATACATTCTGAATATAATAGAGGCTATTTTTGCTAATTTCTCCTCTTGTTAAAATTAAATACATTCTAAGTTTTAAGTTGGCCTCTATTGGTTGATAATGATAAAACAAAACACCTTTCCAACTTAGCATTTTTTTATTAACTCCTTTGTCATAGGTAGAGCCTATGTTGCCAGCAAACGTTCATAGTTTCGACAGGGATACCTTTTAACCATTTGATTATCCATGACCCCTCCCATCTCAGAGTATGATTAAAAGAATGAATTCAAAATATATTTTCATATTTTGCATTTCTTTTCTTTTTCATTATTTTGTAAGATAAAAAAGCCATTGTCCTGGTTTGGTTGCCAGTTGTTTGACAATGCCATTCACTGGTTGTAATCTAATCGAACAAGCTGGCTCGTGATGAGACCCCTTGTCTTATGCTTATAAGCCATTACCCTGTTTTGGTATGCAGTGTTGGTAATGTCAATTAGACTATTTTCCAATGATCATGGTAAGCAGGCTTGTGATAAGACCCCTTATCTTTATATCAGATATTTTAGAATTACACTCTGAGTAATCATAAAATTGGATGAATGGGATGGACAATTTTCTCCTTAAGAGAAAATGGATGACAAGGTAAGAGTTGAAGATACTAAGATTGAATCAGTTTCTGTTTTGATATTGATAACCTTTTTGTGACCAATTTAAAAACATTAAAATGATTTACAGTACTTCTAAATCTTGAGGAGATTTCACAAAAATAAAATGAGTTTTTCAGAAATGTGAATATAACTAATTCCATAGAAATTGTCTTCCCTTTTTTTCTTTAAAGGCTTCTATTTTCAAAAGTGAATATTAAAAGTACTTCTTTAGAGCAACTTTTCAATATAGCAAAGGCCAATAGAAACTATTTTACAACTTTATTTCCTAATGGTCCTAAAAACTATAAATCCTACTAAAACTAAAAGAGAAGGGGTTACCTTCTCAATTGAAGAATTTCTTTAAGACGAGGCCATTAACAGGAAGAGAGTCCCTCTTTCCTGATAGATCTTGTAATATGAATGTCGAATGGCCTATCTTCTCGCTGATCTGAAATGGTCCAAGCCACATCTTTTGGAACTTGGTGTGTTTACCTTTATCCTCATGGGCTTTATCCCATTTCAGAACTAGATCACCAACCTGCAACTGTTTAGAACTAGATGAAGTTGAATCAAATGATTTTTTGATTATCTGCTGATGTTTTGCATGAGTAATTTTAGCCTTTTCTCTTTCTTCTTCTAATTTTAAAATTTGATCATGTCTGAGTTGGATAGAAGAAGAGGGGCTTTCTTCAATAAACTGAACTAGGGCTAGAGAAGGAAGTGCTAGATTGGTTGGTAGTATTGCTTCTTTCCCATATACAAGATTGAATGGAGAAGTACCTATGGAGGCCTTCTACATTATTCTATCAGCCCATAGTGCGAATATTAAAGATTTGTGCCAGTTTTTATGATTCTGTTCAATAGTTCGCTTAATGATTTTAAGAAGATTTTTATTGGTAGACTCTGCTAGACCATTACCCTGGGGATAGTAATTTTCAGAATATTTCAATTTAAATCCTCTTTTAATAGCGAACTCAAACATGACATTTCCAGAGAAATAAGATGCATTATAAAAAACAAGAGCATTTGGGACACCAAACCTGGTAATGATGAATTGATCTATAAATTCTATAATTCCTTCAGAGCTTGTTGTCTTTAACGGAATTGCTTCAATCCACTTGGTAAAGTAATCAGTAGTAGTAAGGATATACTTATGTTGTTTGGAGGACTATGGAGTTATTTCCCCAATGATATCTAATCCCCATTGTTCAAAAGGTTGCTCAATGTTGACTGGTTGCAAAGGGAAAGCTGATTTTCTTTGTCTTCCACTGGAGGTTTGACAACTTTGGCATTTCCTTACATATTCGTGAGTATCTCTGAATAAAGTGCGCCAATAATACCCAGCATGAATGATTTTGTGAGCTATTGTGTCAACTCCAAAATGTCCTTCGGCTGGTCCATCGTGTAGTTCCTGCAAAACCTTTTGTGCTTCAGGTTTTTTTAGGCATCTTAATAAAACTGAATCATAGTTTTGCCTAAAAAGTACATCATCAATGATTATGAAGTTTTTTTCTTTTAATCTAATGGCCCGTTTGTTTTTATAAGAAATATTAGGAGGTGCATATCCATTTTTCAAATAAAAGATTAAATCTGCATATTGAGATTCAGAATTGGTAATACTTATCTGGTTGATTTCTTCAATATGTTTTGTATCACCTGATTCTGGAATGTTGGATGCTCCTGTTAATAACCTGCAAAAACCTTGGCCTCTAACAATCTTTGCTGGCTTGATTTCCAAGTCATATTCTTGAAGTGTTGTAACCCAATTTGCCCTTTTCTCACCTAATTCCCTTTGGATCAGTAATTGCCTTACTGCAGAAAAAGAAACTATAACTTTTGTATGGGATTTTAAAAGGAAGGGCCTGTAGTGTTTAATGGCTTTATACACAGCAAAGGCTTGTTTTTCAACTTCGGAGTAGTTTAGTTCCACACCCTGGAAATTTGAACTAAAAAATGAAATCGGTGCTTCCAAGTCGTGATCATTAATCTGAGTGAGTACCGCTGCATAAGATGAATCGGATGCGATAGTATACAATGTGAAATGATTAGAAAAATTGGGAGTGTTTAAAGCGGGGGCATTGATTATTGATTGTTTGATTAAATCAAATGCTTCCTTTTCCACGGATCCCCATCTAAACACTGAATTTTTCTTAATCATGGTTTGTAATGGTAAAATGATCTGAGAAAAATCAGGAACAAATCTTTTGACAAAGTTGATTTGACCTAAAAATGACTGCATGGATTTTTTGTTATGAGGAAATGGGATTTCAGAAATTTCTTTAATCCTGTCAGGATCAATATAAATACCATCTTTGGAAACAATAAAGCCCAAGAGCTTTCCTTTATTTAGAGCAAAGAAGGATTTTTTGGGATTGAGTGAAATACCATACCTTCTACAGCGTTCAAAGATTTGATTTAAATCATGTAAATGGTTGGATCTCTTTTTAGAAAATACAGTAATGTCATCTAAATAGACGACTACTGTTTTGTTGATCAATCCTTTGAAGGCTATATCCATTGCTCTTTGGAATGTAGCTCCTGCGTTAATAAGTCCAAAAGGCATTTTCTGATAGGCGTAAGTTCCCCATTTTGTTCTGAAAGTAGTTTTGAGTCTGTCATTAGGATGGACCAGAATTTGGTTGTATCCTGAAAAACCATCTAGAAAGGACATTAGCTCAGAACCTGCTACCGAATGGAGTATCTGTTCTATGGTAGGTAATGGAAAATTATCTTTTTGGCTTGCCTTATTTAGATTTCTGAAATCTATACAAATCCTGATGTCACCATTTTTCTTCCTAACAGGCACCATATTGGAGACCCAGTTTGAATGCCGGACAGGAAAAATAATCTTTTCTTTCAAGAGTTTATTGAGTTCTGATTTTATCCGACTCTCTAAGTTTGGATGTATTTTCCTCAATTTTTGTTGAACTGGTTTTTGTTCAGAAAGCATTGGAATGGTATGCTGGATGATTGATGTATCATATGTTTTTAAGTCATCATACTTCCAAGCGAAGACATGTTTATTTTTTCTTAATAATCTACTAAATGATATCCTTTCTTCCACAGAAAGCCCTAGTCCTAAATTGAAATTTTGAGGGTTCTGCTCAGTATCGAGATTTATCAATTCAAATCTTGAGGTAGAACTTTGGAGTTTTGAATTGGTTACCTGTTTAAACCTGTCTTTAATATCATAGAGGTCTTCAAGTTTAACCATAGGTTTTGGTATTGAGTTTTCTTCATGTTTTTCTTTCATCTGAAGATCATGATCGTTTTCATCAATGATCTGATCATTGTAGGACTCGTCGGAAGTTAAGAAATGTAAGATGTATTCATCATGATTAAACACTCGCCAATTGGTAACATTGTCAGGAATTGATGGCCTAAAAATCAACTCTACTGAAAATCTATCTGGGCTATAATCTTCGGAAGGTAGGAGTTTAGAAGCAACATTGGCTAACAAGTCAGCTGCTGCATTCTGGGATCTGGGAATAGGTGAAATATTGAATGCTAAGAAATGAGATATAAGTTCCTAGACTAAAGACTGATAGTGTTTGAGGTGATTAGAAAGACAATGGATTGTATTTCGAACTTGTTTTATAACAATCTCTGAATCACCAAACACTTTCAAATATTGGACTTTCAGGCCAATAGCTTTATATAGTCCTTGCACCAATGCCTCATACTCAGCTGTATTATTCATACATTCAAATTCTAACCTACAAGAAAGCATTGTTTTTTCTCCCTCAGGGCTGACTAGAATACACCCTGCTCCTGATCCTTCACTGGATTTAGAACCGTCAAAATATAAAGACCAAAATAAAGAATTATCAACAATTTTATTTACAGAATTCTCAGTAACATTAACACATCTTGAACTGTCAGTTTATGAAAAATTTTCAATTTGGGATGTGAAATTGTTTACTAAGAACGGAGATGGTTGGGAAATATAATTGCCAAAGAATAATTCAGAAGAATAATTTCCCAATATATTATTATTAAATGCAATTGGTTGATTTTCTTGTTCGAACTCTCTGACAGTATGGGTCATGTGTTTCTCCTGATTGATTTTTATTTCATTTGGCTTTCCCCTATAGGGCTGCCACATATGAGACCAATCGTTAGAAATATACCCATGGAGCTTCTGAGACCAATCCCTGATCAAGATTAAACCATAAAACTCAGGTATATCAGCGATTAAGATATCAATTCTTTGAACTACTTGTGGATCAGCCGCTAACATGATAGTAACAGAATTTATTTCCCCTAAGACTTGGACTTTGGTTCTATCTAACTGCACAATGTGAATTGAAGACTTTTGGGGTTCTATGTTCAGTTTAGAACAAACTGAAGCTGGCATTATATTAGATGATGCCCCTGAGTCAATTAAACAATTGCGTAGATTTCGATTGTAGATTTCAAAGGTTAAGAGGAAAGGGGGGGTATGGGAATTTGATCTGTCTTCGATTAGAATTGTATCAGTAGCCTCAATTCTACCAGAAGGTGGTTGTCCTGAATCATTTGCAGCTTTAGCACTAGGAAGAGGCGAGGAAGGAACTGCATTTAGTTCCTTAAGAAGCAATTTCTGTTGATGTTTTAATTTACTGAGTTCAAACATGGTGATGTTTGCCTTAGTCTTCTTCATGTCATCAATAATATTGTAATACATTGAATCTGACACTGCCAATGTCTTTGATGTTGAAGGTATATTTGAGGACGATGGTTGTTTTTGAGGGACTGTTGCAGCCGGCTTCCTTGTGGGTGCCTTTTCCTTTGTAGTATTAGTACTTGCACTCCTTTTCTTGGAATTGCCTGGGCAGGTTCAGGGGTACTTTTGCTCCTAGTAGTCACAGGAAAAGCTTCTTGTTCAGTCTCGGTGTCAGAGTTAGGCAATATGAAGTCCCACATTCCATGGCATTCAACGACTTCCTCTTCTTCAATTTCATCGGATGATGTAATTGTTTCATCTTCTTCTTCTTCCTCAGGGTCTGAATCTGCATTGGATATAATATTGGGTGGTTTTGACTCAGTCTTCTTAAAATTCCTAAATTGTTTCTTTGTTGAAGTTTCTGCTACTTGCTTTTTAATTTCAACCATTTCATTTGACATTGTTTTTAGGTCCTTTTGAAGACCCTCCATATCGTATGGATCTTTGGTGTTTTTCTTCTTTGAATCGTCCTTGAAAGACACTTTTTTGGATTTCCTATCTTCGAGAGCAGCTTTCTTTTCCAAAGCGATTATACGTTTTTCCACAGCGATGGCTTATTTCATGTTTTCGGCCAAAGTTGGTTTCACAGCCCTATCTACAAAAATGGCTATATTGGAAGGTAGGGCTGTGATGTACCACTCGCTTCTAACTTGTTCACTTGGCTTGGAATCGGTGGGAATTTTATTCAAGAGCTTATTGAATCGGGAGTTAAACTCCTTAATTGGTTCTCTAGACTCAATTCTTAGATTTGAAAGGTCATTAATGAGCGTGGCCAAGGATCTATCGTTGCCACATTTGGTAAGAAACTGCTCTTGAAAGATATTCCAACTGGTAATGGATCCAGAGGGTAAGGAAAAATACCAAGACCCAGCTGATCCTTGTAATGTGTAGGGGAAAAGTCTAACTACAACATCTTCTTGTGTTACTCCTTTTAGATTAACTGACAACATGAAATTATTTATGTGTTCCTCAGCTAATGTTCCAGCGTCTGGATTAAACTTTGGTAACCACTTCTCAGGATAATCAGGTAATGGATGTAATGGTGCAGGCATAGTGACTGCGCCAAGACTATTGCATGGATTTTGAGCCATCTTGGGAGTACCAACGTTTGAATGTGGTGTTCCAAGTGATTGGGGAGGAGGTAGTAATAAAGACTGAAAAGGTTGTGATGTTGAAGGTGGTGACCCCTGGTGAACAATAATATGTAATGGGGAAGTGGGTGTTTGACTTCGCACTGGAGATGATGAGATGGAAGATGATGGAGAAAAGGTCTCACTATCAGAACCTTCAGTGTTCTTTTTTGCCCTTTTTCTTCGGGGTAAAGGTAACTCAGCTGGTTCAATGCCAAGTTTTTCGCTTTGAAGTATGGTGAGATGATGAGGTAGGTGGAATTGCGAAGTCTGACTGCCTTGAGATACTTTAGATCTCTGAGGTGATATGGAAAAGCCTTGAAGTTTCTGGATGATAGACTGAACTTCAGGGGACTCCGGACTTAAACGTTCTGAAGTATGGTGTGATTGAGCAGTGATAGTTGATCCCTCTTCTTCTCGTTTGGACACTGGTGTTTCAGAATGAAAATGGGAGGTCTGAGGTGAGGTGGAGGGTGATTTACTCTGAGAATGGTCTGTAGGTTTTGATTTACTCGCCATTCATAGTTGACAAGGCCCTCCTTCTAGCGCCAAAAATGTTGATGCCCCAAAAATCGTTTCATAAACATTGGGGGATAACCACCCGGTCCGGACCTTAAGACAACTCCTTTTCCGTTTGGGATGGTGGCTCCAACTGGATATAATGGGACCAGTTTCCTAGTAATGAATAAAAGGGGTGGATGAATGATTGGTTTTCTACTAAGTGATAATGAATGGAGTACTTAATCTATAAGCGAAAACGTAAATGACTATTTTATCCCGGGAAGCTTCTATTCTTAAGTGCAACGTTTGGTGATCTGTGTTTGTTGATATGCATATAGATGACACTATTCAATAAACAAAGACATTCATTTAAATAATAATTACTTCGTTCAATTAGTTGAAGGAAGTAATTGATAAAACATTGTTACACTTATCTTTTTATATTACTGATACATGAATGATTAGAAGAATAGCAAACTGTAAACATCTAGTAGTGGAAAGTATAAATAATGCTATTAAAACACATTCATATATTCAATAATAGCAAGATTAATCAAACAACAATTTACATAAAAAGAATGAATTCAGACATAGATAATAGTACCATATGAGCTGTAAATCTTTCCCAACGTCAATCGCAATTTGAATTCCTTCTTCTGACTCAGAAATACTTTTAAATAAAGGCATTAGTGCACATCCACATAAAAGCTTCGTTATCAAAATTTGGAAAAATTGGTCCAGTTTTCATAAAACAAATATGCCTGAAGTATAGTAGTGCAACTTCAGGTTTCAGTCATATACAAAAACTTACGACCCTTTCTAAATACATGAAAGAGTCTATAAATACTAAATTAAACTAACAAACTACAAAATTAAAATGCTACTAAATTGGTATAACCCGATCTTGAATCATCTCCCCTACATCAATCTGGTAATCAGCAGCATGATTCATCACTCTGACTGTTTGCTTTTTGTCCTGAGTTGGCATATTGCCAGCATTGGTTCCACTTCTTGAGGGCGGATGAGACGAGAATTGATTTGAGCAGCATAGGTGGCATCGTGTATATCGGGAATGATACACCCGATTGCATCCGTTAAGCATTTGAGGGCGGCTTTCTGGCTGTATGGTTTTACTAGGAACAGCCAATAGGTGTCCCAAGTTAAACTTGTAATTCCTGTAATCAATTTACCATTCTTTTCTAGCTCTTGACAACATGATTGTTCCAATGTCTTGGGTGATAATAATTTACCTGGTGTACATTGAGAGATCATGTTAGACAAATAGAGAGTATTATTAATTAAGTCAATCAAATTGTTCGTAGATAATCTGCATCTAGAAACTTCTCTCTCTGCTTTCATCAACTGGGACTGCCACTCCATGAACATAATTTCTTTATGGGATTCTAAGATTTTAGGAAAGTTTGCTGCCTGTCCCTCATTAGTGTTCTGCCAAGTAAGAAAATCTGTTAAAGTCTCATCGGCTTGCTCTAAGTCCTGCCTGGCATCAACTGATTTGTTTATTATAGATGTTGTTATGTCACACAGAGGTTCAAATTGGGCAATTTCATGACACAACAATCTTATTTGTGTTATGAGTGCCTTATTAATCTGTATTGCTTCTTCTCTGAAATTGGCAGGCTGGGGAAGACTCTTGAACTTCTCTACTTGAGCTGTTAATTGGGAAATTTGCTCATCTTTTGTTTTTACCATCTGTTCATTCATTGCTTTCAATTTTTCTAATGCCTCCGATGATTCTTTCTGTTTCTGAATTGCTTCTGAATCTGCTTTCTGTTGTGCCTCCAATAGCTGTGTTTGTAGTGAAGTGATCTCTTGATCCTTTTCTTTCAACAAATTGCTCACCTCTGATGCCTTATCCATGGTGGCTGCCAAATAGGCACCAGCATATTGGGACAACTTTGTCAGGTCATCGGAGGGGTTGAATTCTCCCTTCCACACTACATTGGCTGTTACTGTTTCTTGAAGGAACAGGGAAGGTTGATCAATCCTTCTCCTTTTCCGTTGTTGCTTTATTAAAGCCTTGTGTTTTGGGCTATAGAACACATCCCATGGAGGAATATCCTCTACCTGCAAAATAATTTGATCTGAAGGATCCTTGGGAATTATTTATAATTCTATAGTCGGGGGTAGACCGCTGGTTTCTTTGCTTGGAACCCTTTTTGATACTGTATCATGTGTATTGGCCGCTTTAGATGTATTGGCATTCTTTGAGCTTTCAAGATTGCTTATAATTGAATCAAATTGCTGCCATTCCTGGAGCAATCTTGGGTCAATCTGAGTGTCGACATTCACCTTCTTGCTGCTCTGCTCCTGCTGCCTTTTCTGTTCTTTCCTCTGGAGTTCCTCCTGTTCTTTCCTCTTTGCCTCTTCCTGTTTTTTTCTCTTTGCCTCTTCCTGTTCTTTCCTCTGGAGTTCCTCCTGCTCTCTTCTTTGGATTTCTTAAGATATTTTGGATGTAGCAGGAAGTTTGATGGTAAGCTGCTGCTCAGGCTCGCTTGATTGTATCATCGGGGCAGTGGCTAACAAATCTAGAGGCATAGTTTGCAACCTCTGCTCTCTAAGTTTGTTAAATTCAACTAACCCGTCGTCATGGTATCTAATTTTAGCTATCTCTTGAACCTGAAATATAGACTCGGCTGAGGAGAAAAGGTCATCAAACTCGTCTTCCTTATGTTCAAATTTAGTGAGTTTGGCCTGATCTAGAACATTATAGACTACCTTTTCCGGATCAAAGCGTCTATTAGGCAGAGTGGCGAGTTTTAACATATTAATCTTTTCCGCCTCTTTCTCTGCGTGTTTATAATCACACAGAGTATAGACACCACATCTTAGAGGGAAAGGAGGCCACACTTGCTTCTTTGAATTCCTGAGAGTCTTTGTAGCTGATGCGGATGTAAGCTGATATGCTATCTCTCGAGCTAAAAGTTTGTCTGGTATATACAAGGGGAGGACATGAGGTCTAGCCTGGCTTCCGAAAACTCTTACATAAGTGAATTTTTGCTCTCCGAACCAGGTTCCTAGGGTTGTCAAGTCGATCTCTGCTTGAGAGGAGATCTTAGGAGCAGGTCTAGCAAAAATTGCATAGTAAATAGGTAGCATGAATCCATTGCAGACTTGATATAGGTGGTGTTTATAATGGGCTTTCCATAATTTCTGGTGATATATATGGATGGGCATGGGGTCTTCTAGAGTCCATCTCCACCCTAACACTGGAAACTCGGAATTAAAACAGAGGGTATCTAAAATGTAGGCACTAAAGTAAAATGGAGGAATGATTCTATCAGTAACACGGGATTTGTTTCTGAAGTCTAGAATAGCATTTTCTAACTTATCTGATAATATATTCCCCCAATCCATGATTTCACTATTACATGCTGCTTCCATCAAAGGTACCATCTCTATGGAAAATTTTGAAGAATAATGCAATCCCCACATTCGACACATCATAGCTCCAGCATAACAATAAGGAGAACATGAGGAATTGACAGAGTACTTACCAGAAGACTCATGTTTGTGTTTTTCCGGGTTTTGTCTCCATTCTCGTATAGGCTCTGAATCAGTTTCATTTTCATCTCTAAACTTCTCCAGGAATGCTTTATTATACTTCTTCTCTGGTTCGGGAAAATGGTACATTTGTCTCAAATCATTAGGCTGAAACGAACCGAAAACTCTCCCATCAATAGTGCAGAATATTCTGTTCGTAATTGGAATTTCTTCAATGGCCCATCTCACTACATCTATATATGGAAGAATTTGCTCCCGAGCCGCTATCCTGTGCAGGTAAGAATCAACCAAATCTTTCAGAGTAGCATCATATTTCTGGCTCGAGCCTGCTGTAGCTTCTACCGTTGTTTGCTGAGGTTCCTCGGCTTCAACTAGGTTGTAAATGCTCTGCCAAGTAGTATTACCGAGACCAAGACATGTGGTATCTGAAATTAATCCATTTTTGTTTGGTCCCGGATCGGCAGCATGTTGTTCTGTTACCACATAAGTTGAAGCTGTTCCAGGTTTCTTAGATTTCTTCCCCATTTGGTCTGAACTTGCTAGTGCGGAGAAGCTCTGCACAAGAGATAAAATGAACGTAATGCGGAGAATAGACGGCGAAAGCTAAGTATAGAAGACTTATGTCAATCAATGAATAATGGAAGATAATCATAAGACTCCCATGGATATAATCTCTAAAGGGATTTAGGCATAACTGCTCCATTAATTAGCCATTAAAACCTGTCAATCAATTAAATGCTCATTATGTCCTTCATTTGCCGAATAGTCTATTTAAGCACGGATTTGATTTTTATTTGGCGGTTGGGCGTAAGTGAATTACTATTGGAAAGCGGAAAGGCTTTTTAATAATAATTAACATAATATGCCGAAGCCATATCAATCCTTTTTGAAAGTCGCGCTTGGCTTTATCGCGATCGACGATCGGAGGAAGACTTGGGCAGTTTTATTTGAGTTATCGTAGAATCCCCGATCGTCGATAGCGATATCGCTTAACTCGCATCGGGAGCTTTTAAGGAAAAGTTTCGCTGTATTCAGATTGCATTCCCCGATTGCCGATAGTGATATCGCATCAGAGCCAGGAGGGGGCCTTGTTTTGTGATTGCTTTATTTTCCCGATTGCCGATGATTTATTAACTCAAAAGGTTTTATAATGTTTTGTTTGTTTTCGGATTTTTTAGAGGAATGATGAGTTAATACCAATTTAATCTAAAAGGGACCCATTTCATATTATAGTTTTCTAAAGTAAAATTTTATGAAATGGGGGGTTGTTGTATAGCACAACACAGTCCTAAATAGACGTTAAGACTCCACTGGGAAGACCCATTATCATCATAACATCGTATAAACTCAATTAGAGGACTTTAGGATTAAAGTTTTCTTGCTTAAAAGATTAGTTAGTCTCTTAAAGATTGTCATATTTGGTTAGACTTTTCTTGTTTAGTTGGGTCTGAAAAACACAGCATAGTGGCTCCTAGAAAGATTCATACTAGAGCCTACCCTAACTTGAACCCCCCTGAGATAGTTGATAACCCTGAAAGAATACTTAGGAAGTCTCCTGAGGCTAAATCTTCAATTGTTTTCAGATCACCCCATACATCTAATTTTGTCCCTGAAAACCTTGCAGCTCTACAAGAATCACAAGTTGACTTAATAAATCCATTTAGAACTAGGTCACTTGATGATATAGATCAACTAGATTCAAACTCTTCACTTTCATCCCCAGGTCGAAGTGAACATCTTGGTAGTAGAGAAACTACTCCACTTGATTTACATTTTCTACACAATTTTGGTTTCTCTCATCCAAGATCAACTCAACAATCTATTGTTGGCCCATCCACTTCTTATACCCATACACCCATTGTCCAAAACACTCCACTTCAGCCCACTTTCCCTCTTGTTAATCCACCTCTTGTAAATCCACCTCTACCTCCTATCATGGCAACATAGTATGCCCCATTGGTCCTTCCTTTACCATTAGTCAACCTTCCATAGGACTATCAATCCAAGATACCTTTGTATGATGCCAGTGGTGCTACTACTGCTTCACAGCATGTGGATAAGATGAATGACTACTTTGACAGAAATGTAATTGATGATGAAACTGTCAAACTTAGACTATTTTCTTAGAGTTTAGGGGGAGAAGCAAGAAAATGGTTCAAGGGCTTAACCCCTAACAGTATCAATGACCTTCAAGCCTTCCATCAGTTATTCTTAAACAAGTGGGAAGTAAATAAAAACCCTCTCTAGATACTCTCAGATTATAAGAACCTTAAAAGAAACACTGGGGAGAGTGTTCAAGCTTATTGCACTAGATTTAATAGTGTGTATAATGCTTTACCCCCAGAATTAATACCTCCACAAGGTTAAGCCTTAAACAAATTCCCAGAAGGATTTGATCCTGAAATGGCCTATCAACTTAGAGAAAGAGACCCTCTGACTCTAGAGGATATGCAAAAAGGAGCCTTAGCTGTGGAATTTAATCTAATGGAAAAAAGAGCTAGAATGAGAAATGAGAAGAAAGTATCCTTTAGGGAGGAAACTTCACCTTACACATCTAGCTCTAAGATGGAGAGAATGATGGAGGAGATGATGAAAAAGATGAGCTTACTTGAGAGAGCACAAGCTAGTCAAAATCAATCTGCTCCTCAAAACAGAAATCAAAATCAAAATCATAATTTTAGGAGAAACCAACCTCAGAATAGACCAAGGGAGGATGATCAATAGATTACCCCTCCCTTTCATCAAAACTATGTGAGTGAAGTTGAAGAAACAATAGAAAAAACAGAGGAAGATGACATAAACATTTTGGGAATAGACAATGATACTTTTAATGTTCACTATAATAGAAAAAAAGGTCTTTACACACCCTATGATGATAAAAGACCAGAGGATGAATATTACTATCAAGAGCTGGAAAATGTCATCATAGAAACTCCAAAAGAATATGACCTTAGGAGTAAAAAGAATCAAGAAATTCGCAAAACCACAACCTTTGACAAATCTCCAAAAAACAACCCTGTAAAGAAACCCAAAATTGAAAAACAGAAAGACAAAACGGTGGCAGGAAATTCTGATAAAAACAAAGAGAAAGGCACTCAAAACAATGAAAAATAGAGCGCAGATCTTAGCAGCGTTAGCACGTTAGCTAGTGCTCCTGTTAAAACAATTTTAACCAATGTAAATAGATAAAATCAACAAGCTGATCTTTTTGATAAAATGGTGGTTAACAAAGCTAAAACAAACATTGTAAAAAGTCAGTTACCTATTAGTTTGGAGCAGGAAATTGCCAAGATAAAAATCTCCATTTCCCTTACCGAATTAACGACCCAGAATGTGTATAGATCCCAAATTTTGAAGGCTTTTAACATAGAAGAGAATAATGACACTGTCAATCTTAATGATGACCAACCAGAGCTCATATTTGGTCCTAAGATTGAGGGTAGATATCAAGAAGGACTGGTTCCTCCTTTTTATGTTAGTTTAAATATTCACGACAAAATTTTACACAATGCTATTCATGATTCAGGGGCCTCTCATAATTTAATGCCCAAAGCTATAATGGAGAGCCTAGGCCTTGAAATCAAAAGACCATACAAATATCTTTACTCCTTTGACTCAAGTAGAGTGAAATGTTTAGGTTTGATCAAAGACCTCTGTGTAAATTTAGCACAAATTCCAGCCAAGTGTTTAGTGATGGATGTTGTAGTGGCTGATGTACCCCCAAAGTATGGTATGTTGTTATCAAGATCTTGGGGAGCTAAGTTACAAGGAACTATGCAAATGGGTATGACATATGCTACTATCCCTGTTTTTAATCAAACTAGAAGACTTTATAGGGAGTCTCATATGCAATACATGGTTACTAGCCAAGAGAGACCACGAAACTCTCCTCTTTATTCTGTATATACAGGCCTTGACTCATTTATCCTTTTTAGTGATGAAATATTCAGTGAGAAAGTAACCTTAACCGAATTAGTGGCAGATATAAAGAAAAAGGAAAATAAGACAAAAGTGTCAAAACAATTTGCTAAATCAAAAAATTGTAGCAAACAAAACACAGGTCTAGAGCTACAAATCAGTCATCCATTGCTTCTTAACCTTGAGAGTCAAGAGAGCAGTCCTCAACGCAATGAAAAACCTGAGGAATTAAAAAAAATTCAACATAGTGCTGATCTCCAAGAACAATCCGAAAGCACACAAGATAAAGAGGATAATAGTCAAACTGATGAACCCAAAACTAGTCCTCTTTGGAGTATGAAATTTGATGGGTCTTGCACCAAGAGAAATGCAGGTGCAAGCATTTGGATCCATAACACTAAAAATAATCATACTGAAGGTCATTCCTATAGATTAAATTTTCAATGTTCAAATAACATAGTTGAGTATGAATCCCTCCTTTTAGGCTTACACTTGTTGAAGAAATTAGGAGCCAAAAGGATAAAAGTCCATGGGGATTCAGAGTTAATCATTAGGCAAGTGAATCGGGAATATAGTGCCAAACACCCCAGAATTAGAGCCTATAGGAACGATTTCATGGATTTATTGAAAACTTTTGAGGAATCCCAAATTATTTTTGTCCCAAGAGAACAGAATATCCTGGCCCACAGTTTAGCTTTTGCTGCTAGAACATGCTTAACACCTTATGAAACCAAACAATGCACAACCCAAATTAAATTCAGACTAGCTGTCCCGGATAATGAGAAATATTGGCAAGTTTTTGATGGGGACAAACAAATAGAAGACTTCCTACAGTCCAGAAATGAATTTGAACTACCAAGTTCAGATTCAGATTATGAGGATGACTGTCATAGTGAAGAAAATATACTTGATGAAGAAGAAAAATCTCCAAATATTGCTGATATACATTTGCTGTCCAACAAACTTGAAAATACAATAGAAGTTAGTACAGAGTTAGGCAAAGAAGACTTAGAAACTTTGCAATCTAACAATCAAAGTTTGCCAAAGGGACTGGTCCCCTTGGAAGAGTTGTTTGATCTCAATGATGTGGCCAAGAAACCAAATATGGAGCCTGTTGAATCTAAAGTTGAAGAGTGTAACATAGGCAGTGAACTAAAACCAAATATGATCAAGCTGTCTAAAACTTTACCAGCTCACATCAAACTGAAATACATAGAGCTTTTTAAAGAATTTTCTAATGTTTTTGCATGGAGTTATGAGGATTTGAAATCCTATGACACTGAAATAATTCAGCACAAGATACCTCAAGGAAAACCAAAAGCCATTTAAACAAAAACTGTGCAGAATAAACCCTGTTCAGTTACATTTGGTTGAGAAGGAAATCAAGAAAATGTACGAAGCTGGTATTATTGTTCCTATTAGATATTCAGAGTGGGTGTCTAATCTAGTGTCAGTTAGGAAGAAAACAGGAGAGATTAGGCTTTGTATTGAATTTAGAAACTTAAACAAAGCCTCATTGAAAGAAAACTACCCTTTACCCAAGATGGATCATATTTTACAAAGGGTAGTTGGTTCTAAAAGAATTTCTTTGCTTGATGGCTTCTCAGGGTACAATCATATTTTAGTACATCCTGATGATCAATTAAAGACAACCTTTACTACACTTTGGGGCACTTTCATGTATGTGAAAATTTCCTTTGGTTTAATGAATGTTGGTGCTACATTTCAGAGAGCCATGGAAATTGCATTCTCGGAAGAATTAGGCTACTTCATCATTATTTATCTCGATGATATCACTTTTTTTTTCAAAAACATATGAAGAACACCTAGAACACTTGAAAATAGTCTTTCAAAAATGCAAAAAATTTGGGTTATCTTTAAATCCAAAGAAAACATTATTTGGTCTCCAAGAAGGTAAACTTCTTGGGCATATCATATCAGAAGAGGGAATAAAGATAGACCCAAAAAGGATTGAGGCTATATTGCAAATTACTCATCCTAGAAACATCAAGGAACTTCAATCTTTCATTGGAAAGATTAATTTCTTGAGAAGGTTCATACCCAACTTAGCTGAACTTCTTAGAAACATCACAAACATGCTGAAAAAGGAACAAGGAGTTAAATGGACCTTAGAGGCAAAGAGATCATTTGAACTAGTGAAACAAGCATTAACCAAAACACCAGTTCTCATAAGTCCTGATTTTTCAAAATATTTTTTCATTTTTTCATTTGCATCAAAACATACAGTGGCTGTTGTCCTATTGCAGAAAAATCCACAGGGACAAGAGTAGCCAATTTCATTCTTTAGTAAGGCATTGAGAGATACACCTCTGAAGTACAACATCATGAAAAAACAAGCCTTTGCCTTAGTCAAAGCCTTAAAAGACTTCAAAGTTTATATTCTACACTCCCATATAATCGCATTCGTGCCTAATTCAGTTGTGAAATACATTCTAACACATGACCCAGATGGTAAGAGAGGAAAGTGTATAGCTGTGATACCTGAATATGATTTAGAAATCAAGCCCACTAAACTCATTAAAGGCCAAGGACTAGGAAGATTAATGACTGTGTCTAATTTTGAAGCTCTTTATATAAATATGATAAATGCATTAGATGAGCAAGAGGAACTGTCAACTCCCATTATTGAAGACCATTTTATGAATTCCTCTTGGTATGCTGATATTTTATATGTTTTGCTCAATTTGAATACACCTCCTAGTTTGTCAAAAACAAAGGCCATATTTTTAAAGTTAAAAGCTGTAAACTACTGCATTGTAGATAAATGTCTTTATTGGAAAATGCAAGTGGGTTATTGCTTAAATTTTTTCTTGAGAATGATGCAAATAAGGTCAAGCATGAGTTCCATGAAGGAGAATGTGGAGGCCATCTCTATTGGAAGACAACAGAAAAAAAATCCTTAGAGCTGGTTACTTTTGGCCCACCCTCTTTCAAGATGTACATAGGATGATAATTTCCTGTCATAAATGTCAACTCCTTGAATGCAAAAGAAAATTGCTTCCCTTACCTTTGCATCCAATCACTGTTGAAGCTCCTCTTCAACAGTGGGGTTTAGACTTCATAAGATAAATCCATCCACCTTCATCTACCCAGCATAGATGGATTCTCACTGCAACAGACTACTTTACAAAATGGATAGAAGCCATCCCTTCTAGGCAAGCCAATGACTCTGTCATCATAAAATGCATTGAGACTCATATCCTATCTAGATTTGGCTGTACTAGGAAGATCATCACTGATAATGCTGCTGCATTTGGATCCAAGAAGATGGTTGAATTCTATCACAAATATCGGATAACATTGGGTCATTCTACTACTTATTACCCCCAAGGTAATGGGCGGGCAAAATCCTCAAACAAGAGTTTGGTAAACATAATCAAGAAGTTGCTGGAGGACAACAAGAAGTCTTGGCACACCAAGCTAGTACATGCACTATGGGCTGACAGATTAACACTTAAGAAATCAATTGGAATGTCACCCTACCAGCTTGTGTATGGAATAGATGCAGTTTTTCCAACCAGCCTAGGTATACTAGTCATGAAGCTGATCCAAGAAGTGCAGTCTGAAGACAATGACATGATCAGAAGGATTAATCAGACTATACATCTTCAACAAACCAGAGAGGAGGTCTGCAACAGAGCATTACAAAAGCAAGAGAGAATCAAGAAGCTTTTTGACAGAAGGACAAAAAGCAGTAATTTTAGCATTGGTGACAAAGTGTTAAAGTGGGATTCAAGGAGAGAAGATAAGGGCAAGCATGAGAAATTTGATAACTTATGGCTTGGAACTTATCTCATTCATTATAATGCTGGTAACAATGCTTATTTCTTGCAGGAATTGAATGGTGCTGAACTGTTTGGGGGTCCTGTCAATGGTAGGATGCTCAAACATTATTTCTCTTAACCATATCAGTTTGGAAGCCTTTTTTATTTTTTCTCATTGTGAATATCATACTCATCATTGCATTCAAAGTTAGAAAAAGAAAAAATACAAAAACAATAGAAAGATAAAAGAGGGCAGATTGTAAAAACAAGAAAGGTACAACCCCATACCAAAAAAGAGAAACAAAATCTGAAAGTGTGCAAGCCCAAATGCCACTCCTAAGAAACACACTTCTAGTTAGTAATACAGCCTAATCATGACTAATTAGTTGTAAATTTACTGTTGATAGGTTAATAAAATAGATTTTCCAAACAAATTAATCTTGGCTTATTAGTTAGGTAGATTAGGATAGAAAAAATAAAGGTTCAAAGAAGCTAAAAATCTGAACCTAAGATTCTAAAAGAAAGAAGGGCTCTAACTAGATCAAATCTTGAGCCAAGGATAGAAGTAAACTGGTTCTGATATGCTCAAAACTTGAACCAGTTAACAAAGAAAAACAACTCAAACAAGCTTAAAAACAGAGCTGAAGAAAAAAGAAGGATGTTCTTACAACTTTCAGACCTTAAGCCTTCACCATTTTGATTTAATTTTTTGCAAAAAATGATCTATGTACAACTTGTTTTTATGCCATAGATCAACAACAAGTTAGACAGTTCAATCCTGACTTGTCTACTTTTCAATTTCTTTTTTTAGAAATTAGAGAATAAAAATCTGTTAGATAGTCTAATCCTAACAGATAGTAGTTAGGTAGAGAAGCTTATGAACTCAACTGTTTAATCTGAGTTCATGGAGAAATAAGAAGTAGAATTAGATTAGTTTTATGTTTTAAAAAGAATAGAATGTTTGTAAAAGAGTTTTCCAATCCAAATGCACTCTGAGAGAAGAAAGAACGTTAGATCAGTAGGATTGGGTAGGTAGAAAGCTTGTTTTGATAGAGTTCCATTGTTTTTCATGGCTGCTAACATTGTCAGAACCAAAGAAGATCAGCAAAGTGAAAAAAGTTGTAGCCCAATGGATGAGGCATTTATTAGCTTCCAGAGAAGACAAGTCTGAATTTCTTGACACCTTCAAGAAGGTGCCATCCCCATGTAGAGCCATTGTTAGCCACCTATAAAATTTTTCATATCAAATAGTGGCTAAATCATTTGTTAAGCCTTCAAGAAACAATTTTATTGCCAAATTTTTAGTTCTTGAAGTCTTATGAAGACAACTTATCCTTGAATTAATATTCTTTCACGGCCGTTTGCTCTCTTAAATTTAGGAAAAATCTATTGTTTTCCGAAAAAGAAGACTGCTAAAAACCCATTTTTTTCCTTTTCATTTACCCTTCCTTCACTCATAATTAACCTCCATTTTCATCCCCTTTTTCCTCATGAAATTCCTCCATTTCCCCCTTTTCCCTTCTAAGCCTTGTAAAAATCCCTTTAATAAGGTTTAAAACTCCTTTTTAAACCTTATCAGAACCCCCAAAATCCTCTGAAAATCCTTGAAAATTCATAAAAAACAATCTTTTTTACACTAAGACTTTTTAGCTCCTTTAGCTTAAACCCTAGCTTCTTTTTTCCGCATAAAACTGGAGCCGTAACCCACAGTTAAGCCCCTTTCATGCAATTGCAATTGAGGTTTTCTTTTCTTCTTGTTGCCTTTTGCTTTTAAAAATTCCGATTGCGATTAAGCCCTTTGTATATAAAAACCCTTCCCGAAACATAACTTTCCTTTGTATTTTATTAAAAACCCGACTTTCCTATGTTTTGTATAAACTCGACAGTTCAAATGTTTCGGCGAAAATCATCAGTTGATCTAAACTGATCAACGATCCATCCCTAATCGCATCACAAGTTTTGAATTGCCCTTTGTTCCTTCTCCCCGCCGATGCGATCCAGCGATTGGATCCCTACTGTTGATCCACTATACCATGCCCAGATCCGACGGCCCTCATCGCTCCATTCCAAAGACCACATTTCCACCTTCGGCCTTCATAGCTAATTCCTGACCATCGATCTGATTTGAAGATCGACGACTCTGATTCAATCACATCTCAAAAATCCTTTGTGCCATTCCTCTCTCCTCCGCCGATTGCAAATCTTGCGATTCAATATGGACCGTCGAATCCACAAGAACCGACGGCCCAGATTAATCAAAACTCCGCCCATATTTCTCCGCGTTTGTCCCTCAGATTAAATCTCAGCCATCTATCTGAATCCCAGATCCGACGGTCAGTATGTAATCGCATCGCAAATTTTTATTTGCGCCTTTCCTCTCTCCTCCGTCGATTGGCAACCCTGCGATCGCATCTGGGCCGTTCGTTTCACTGATCCAACGGTCCAGATCTAACCCTAACTTTATTTGTTATAACATAAACCCCGATGTGTAAATTTATTCGGTGAATACCCACCGTTGATCTCTGCAGATCAACGATCCACAATCACACGATCTCCGTCTGACCTCTGCCTCATATTCCATTTCATTTTACCCCAATATTTGATCTAAGCCATTAATCTCTGAGATCTAACGGTCCATATTCAACCTGGTAGGCCCAACTCATTTGGGACCTACCTCCCCATAAATAAATCCTGACTGACCATTCCCTGATCCAATGACCCAGATAAAAACCACCTTGACCCTGTCCCACCTTCTTCCGCCCGCGCAACTTGCCTTATCGCACTCTCATCTCCACCGTTGGATCTGCCCACCTTTGATCTGAGGGCCAAGACTCCATATCGCTTAAATATGAGTCTGACAGTTAATTCCTAAAAATTACGCGATATGGGCGGTTTCGAAAGGACACGTGTCGGCCAGGGACCCATATTGCGTTTTTTTGGGAAATTTTGAAAACCGCCTTTGAGTAGCATGAAACCAGTGGTTTTTATGGCCGAAACCACCATTCCTATTTCCATTAAATTTTCTTATAATAAGTCTCCGCCATTCATCTTTGAGATCTAACAGTCCCAGTTTAATTTCACTGTTAGTTCATTGTCGTCCATCCATCCTCCAAAGGACTTCATCAATGAATCTCCACCATTGATCTCTGTTGACTAATCTAATCCGACGGCCCAGAATTATTCTGAAACCCCAAATTTCATTCAAACCCGTTTCTCCTCCACCAAAGGTTTTTCACCCCTTTTCATCATATTTTCCTCCATTTGATTACAATATTACCCCTTTGCAGTTTATAAATCTCGATTGATCTCAACCATTGATCTTTGCAGATCAATGGCCCGGACTTAATCTCCACCACCGTTTGTCCAACTGCCTCCCCATCTGATCCCAGCGAGAAATCCTCGCCATTGATGACTTTCATCCAACAGTCACGATCTAACCTAAACCTCCAAAGTAGTTTAAACCTTATCCTGCAGGATTTTTTATAATTTCGTTTGTTTGTGCAGGTTTTAAAGGTTTCTCTATTGTTTTAAAGAGAAAATCAGAGGCCGGGGATGATGATCCCTCAGGCCATTATTTATAAGGAGGATCACTCTGTAGGGTTTCAAATCGTGATTTACCATTGCCTCGTGAACACTGGTGAAATTATAAAACCCTTTGTAATGCCTGCGTAGGAACAAAACATAGCAGAGATTAATCAAACAAAGAGTATCAGTGTTAAAGGATAAAATCACAACAAAGATGAATAATTGAAGATTTTTAACACAGTTTTGAGGGATTACGGCCTAAATTCGACTATCTAAAGCCTAATCCACTTAATTGAAGACCAGAAGACACTGATTAAGCAAAATTACGCCTGGAACACTGATCGAAAGAAAATTAGCTGTGTTTTAGGTTAAAACAAAAATATCTATCAGTCCGAGAAGCCTCCACTGCCACATCAGAGGCTAATTGAATCCTCTCTAGCTGCCAGAAAGAAACCTACAGCCTCAAAGCAATCAAAGAAGGCCTAGTTATTACCAGAACAGAAGATATTAGCATAAAGAGAGCTGAATAGTTATTTCAAATCAAAGAAACTTATTACAACTGTCAACAGAGTTATTACAAGGATAATAAATAACGTTAAAGTCAAACCTTTTAATCCACTAAGCCTCGAAAGCAAAACAGAGTTATGAAACAGAGATATAGATCGAATGTATTCCTGCCTTAAGCCTTGCATGGTTTTCAAGGCAGAAAATTGCATTAACTGTAGAATTTATGATACTTGAACCCTAGAAACTCTTCCACCTCCTCATTGTCCTATAAAATATTCTTGAGGAGCACATTGTAAAAGGTTGGTTGCTGAACTTTGATGTAATACTTGTGCTCAAAACTTTCTACATGTAAATAGTTTTTCAGAGGCTTTGAAGCTCTGTTTGTGATCAAAAAGTTAGGCTGAGAAGAAAATATGATTGCGGAACTGAAACATTGGACTTGAAGTATGTAACTGGATTGACATCAATATACAAGCTGATTCTTGGGATCCTGGTCTATATTATTGGTGAAGTACTTCTTACTGTGTTATTGTTTTCCTTTCATGTGTGCCATTTTTTCCATTTATTATCTGATAAAGAACAACAAATATAGAGCTAGGATTTACTGTCAAAAGTACCCTACTCTTACTGATAAGCTTTATCTCTATGTTTTCCTCCAAATTGTGTGTTCAAGAATGACTTAAGTTAAGTGTAAACATTATCAAGGAATGTTGGTTTGTCCCTGTCTTGATGTGCAAAGCTTGAAAAGAAGTTGTTGAATGATATTTTCATTATATGCTCAGTAGAGTTAGACTAGAAAAGTTTATGGTTTGCCCTGTCTTCTAGTTTGTTTCTCCAAAGGTAGTTTTGAAGGTTTCCCTAAGAGTATGCTGAAAGTAGGTTTAGATTTAAAAATATCTTGCTTGATCTTAGGCTGCACTTTGTTTTCTTATCTGTTTTCATCCTTTCTGAAAGTAGTCATGTGGATTACTGGATTTTTTATCTAATAAATTAGCTTTAATACAAGCTTGTCCAAAGAAGTTTATGGTTAGCCCTGTCCTTTGGTTCGTTTTAAACAATTTTTTAAAAGGTTTTTCTTGTTTGGAAAGTAGATAAATCCTTGTTGAAATTATTGACTTTTTCCACGTTTTCAAAACTCTTAATGTTCCATTCCATCATTTAATCTAAAAGATCTTGTGATATAGATGACTTTCCCCTTGGACCACTTTTGAAATTGTTGCACAATTAAACCCTTTTATGACTCTATAGCCCAATGGACTAAAAACCAGTTTCATATCTATCCTATCAGCCAAATCTTGTTCTGATTGCTTACATCTCCACCCCTTTGAAACTCTTTCATTTTAGGACTTTTTACTCAATTAAAAATTATGCTCAACCATCCAAAACCAACAAAAACCCTTGTTCTTAATAACTAGCCTAATATCATACCCAAAAAGCCTTAAAGATAAATCAATATTTGCACTTATAGAGAGATCCCTCTCTGGATTTAGGAGGGCTAGATCCTAGAATCCCAAAGTGGTTCCAATGTTGTCTCTTTAGCTTTAGTCTTGCCAATATGCTAAAATTACAAGGAGCCAACACCACAACGACCCAATTTTGGATTGGTTCAATAGAGCAAAGTTGTACGACTTGCCACGTGTCAGTGTTTCATATTTTAGCTCTAAAATTGATAGAAACGATACTACAATCCATGTAATTTTGGCCACTTTTTACGGCACACCAGTCCGATGCTCAGAGAGAGAGTTATGAAGATTTTCCCACGATCACCTTTTTGAGATGAAATTCAGGAGCCTGAAAAAGCACTACCTTCCCCAGATCATATCTCCGAAAATATTGTGAACCAAGCTCTGAAATTTTGTGATGGGTTGCCTTAGGATTTCAGCTTCGTGCCCTAAAAATTTCAAATTCTGAACCTTCGTAGAAAAAAATTTATAGCGCAAATTCCACGATGACCTGTTTAGATTAAATTGAGGAGCTTGCAAGAAGTCCTAACTTCCACAGATTATATCTCCGAAAATATTGCAAATCAAGCTCTGAAATTGTGTGATGATGTTCCTCAGGATTTCGGCTTCGCACCCTAAACATTTTAGCTTCTGAAACTTCGTAGAAAAGAATTTATCACGGAAATTACACGATGACTTGTTTGGAGAAGCGAAGCCGTAGAATCCAAAGCTTTGATACCAAATGTTGTGAAACCAGCTCCAAAAATAGAAGAAAAGAGATATCAACGCCTTAGAAATAAGCCCCTTCAAGGGGGAAACCTCCAATACATTACATGAATGAACAATTCTTGTATGATGCAAATGACAAAACCTCCTTTCTATATATAGGAGTCCATGGGGCCACAATGTAATCCTAGAGAGCCCACAATGTAATCCTAGCCGACCTAACAAAAATAATGTAAGGGCACAATAATAAAAATATGGGGGTTGCAGGGGTACAACAATAACAATAAGGGGGGCTACACTAACATAATAAGGGACTACACTATTAATATAGGGACTTAACATACCTGCATCTTTCTTAGTAGTAGTTTTCAAAAATCTGGTTTCTCTGTATAACGTCCTTTCCTCCCCATCAAAAACCGGAATGATGGCATATGTGAAATCTAATTCAAAACTCCTCCAAGCTTTTCTCCCCAAGATCTAGACAACAACATACCAAATCTGGCTGGAATATTTGCTACTACCAAATCCATCATAATACTCTTAGTTGGAATTTTAGCTAAGGAAACAACCATATCTTTGATAATACCCACACACTTTACCATTTTTGAATCAAAGGAATAATGGTCTCTATATGTTTTGGTGAGTTGCAAATTCAATTATTTCATCACAGAAAGTGGCATTAAATTATGTGATGCTCCAGAATCCAGCATACAATTATGTAAAATGAAATCATGCAACAGAACTGATATATAAAAAGGTGGAATAGAAGAATCTACCTCTTCAACATGAGGTCCAAAAGTAACCACTGGTTTCTCTTCTTGTAGATTCACTATATCACCCACTTCATCAGACTGAGATAAATTAATAAATTTTGCAATTTCCTTCTTATAACCAGGTGTCTTGACCAACTCAAGAAGTGGCACTTGAATTTTTACTTTTTCTAATTCTTTAGAAAAACTGAAGATTTGATTATGTTTTGTAAGCTTCTCAGGTTCTTCTTGATTTTTATTTGAATTTGCATGTTTATTAGGAACAATAACAACTTTCTCCAAAATATTTGGGTCATTAGATTTTATTTGAGAAGTTTCAACTTGCTGTTTTTCTTTTTATTTTTCTTGATTCATGGGCTTTTTCCCCTTGTCTGATTTTTTAATTTGGTTCTTCTGTAGTGGAGTAGCCATTGGAGTAGGTACTGATTCTGATTCTTCTCCTTCATCATCCTGAGTTCTCAACCTCTTTTTTGACCTCAAATCATATTTCTTATGCAACTCTGCCTGCATAAAATCAGTAAATTGTTTGCAATAATCTTCCTTCTCTTCCTGATCAAATGAAATATCAGTTTTGTTACATTCTTCTACATATTCTTTGTCACTCTCTTCTTCTGTTTCATCACCTTGCATATATACAACAGAAATTTGATCTTCATCTTCTTTCTGGTCATTATCAGTAGAATGTGATGGGGCTGTGTTATAGCATCATTTCTCACCTTCATATGATTCATGATTGCTTTTATGGCTTTGGGCACCCATTCCTACAGACTTGGACAAATTCACTAAAAAACAGTGTAAAAATCCCCATACGCGGTTATGCCCAGCTTTTTCCGCGTGTATACGCGAGTCCACATGCACTTTTCCGCGTATGCCATTAAAATCATTAAAAAATATATAAAAATTCCCTATTTTCGAGCTGGGTTGATGATTACTCTGGTAGTTCAACCACCCCAGCACGTGGCCAACTGTTTCCAACTGTTGAAACTACTTTGAGGGAGTATAAAAGCCCCTCATGTGCATGGCCTAAGAGAGAGAGAAATTATTGATATTATACTCTGTTGGTATTCCCTATCCAAGTCTGAATTCCTGTGCCTCTTGCACTTCCCAGTTCATTATAGGAAACCTTTGTTTTCTGGAGATGCTCATCTTCCTATATGTCATCTCGTATGCGCCAGTTTGGAAGGAATCTTAGCGAGGCAAGGGTGGGACGGATCCGGATGACGGTCTGCTCAAAGATCATGGAAGGATTCAGGTGATCTCTCCACTCATTATTTCTGTACATGCTATTTATAATACAGAAGTACCATCTTGTTCCCGAAATATACGTGTTAGTGTCTACTTGCATACATGAGAACATTGTTATTTAAGCATTTGTTATGGTTTATCTAATGTTTCATATGGATTTCATTAACATTTAGAGTAGATATATGCTGTACAACCAGTTCTTTGTGCTTGTTTCTTCTTGTCTTTCAGGTTAAGAAGGAAGAACGGTTGCTGGGGGTTTGGACCTCATGGGATTAGCTTCAACCGTAGGACCTACGGGTAACTTCCTCGATCTACTCTATTTAGTTTTTCATGAACATGTATGGTTGTGTGAGTCCTTCTTAAGTAGCATGCCTTGCTCTGTGGAGGTTTAAACCCAAAAAACCTCTAGGGTGATTTTCCCCGAAACAGAACTGGCGACTCCGCTGGAAATAACATTCTTGTGATTCCCCTGTTGGGTGGTTTCAGCTGTTTGATAGGTTTCCAACAGTTTTAACTTTCATTTGTAGTCCAGTTTACTATTTCTCAGTCAGTCTGAAGTCCTGGTTTCTTATCCAGGCTTGATCCTTTTTGTTTTTCACTATTTACCTTTATATATGCGCTTTTTTCTGCACACAGTCGCGTATACACGCAAGTTTGTCTAAAGGAAGTCACGTATACTCGTGTTTCCTTTAGCACAGTCGCGTATGCACGCTTGTTGCTAAACTGTGAAGTAGCGTATACCTAGGCAGATTTTGAATTTTTGGATTTTTTGACTTTTTAGTCCTTTCTGGCTATGGAGACCTGTTCCTACAGTATCTTTGTACTCTCTGGATTGTGAAGGAAGTGGTCTTTGGTCTTTTCTCTCTTTCGTTTGATTGAAAACTAGTCTTTTTGGCAAAGTGTTGTTTCTTGTGCTGGCACTTCTGGTTTGAGTACCAAGATTGCTTTCTGGGCATTCTTGGCTGTTCTGCTTTATCAGAGCAGAGAGCTCTTGCTAATTTACTCTTTCCTATCTTTGTGGTTCACTTTGCACTACGATTTTTGCTCATTTCTTGATTGGTTTTCTTGAGTTCAGTTGGCTAGGTCTTGTTGCAACTTTTGAAGAGTCTTTCTTGGTTCTTTGGAGTTTTTGTTTGCGGCAAGTTTGCACTATTCTTCTAGGTTGAGTGGCTTATTTTTCTTGTCTTCTTTTGCTCATATTGATATTGCTACTAGTTAGCCCTATAATATTTGGAGCATTTTGGAAGTTTTTTGCTTGATATTCGGTGTTAATTGGCTTGGGATTTTATAGTTTCACTTGGTCTTTTCGAACTCTTTTATAAAACTCAAAAGCTCAAAAAACATTTTCTTTTGTTTTTGCATTTTTGTTTTCGTTTCTTTGTATCTTTTGAAGCTTTGTGAAGGTTTCTTGCCTTTGGCTTTTGGCTTGATTCTGGAAAGGAGTTGTCATTAATTTCTTCCTCTTGTTTTCAAGTGTTTTTGGTGTCTTCATATTAAGAGTTCTTGATTTCGGGAACTAGCTTTCTGGACAACCAAAAAGGGTTAAAACTGAAGGACTTTTGGGAAATTTCACCCTGCTTTAGGAGATTTTGCATCTTAGGATTTGCATGCTTGTAGTGATTTGCATTAGGTGCACTTAAGCATTTAGTCATTTTCGTAGTTTTGTGAGTACGAGTGTGCTATCTGAAAAGAAAAAATACAATTTTTTAATCTCGTAGAACCCGTGTAGAAGTTACTTTTCATCGAAAGACAATAACTGCATTTGCATGTAGTTTGGTTTTTATTAATTTCTTTCTGCGTCAAAACATCATAATTTTCATTTCCGCATCCTTGTGACTTAACATAACAACCCATTAAAATAAGCGATATAATTTAAAATCAACTAGCAAGTTTTCTAAGTGTCATACACCAACTATCTAGGTTGTAGGGCCTTGGAATAGGTGAGTGGAGAGTTAACTCTCCAAGGCCGCTCAAACAAAACATAGAAGTTGATTAATTAGGCAAATCATCGTTAGGTGGACGGAAACTCTCCTCCCGAAGTCAGCGAAAGTAGTACAGAAGAAGATACCCCCTCTGCGATTAAGTGAATCACTTCTCAGGAACAATCCTGCCTGATTATATCTTGATTGGTGCCCCATGTTCCTCTAGGTTCTACGGTGTTGTGGGGGGGAATAGTGGTACACAGGCGGAAGCGATACATCACTTTCGGTACTTACGGGGTGCCCTTGCGGCTTGAGTGCTTGAGGCTGGCAAGGTTGTCATTGAGAGGGTTAATATTTGTTTTACGATACCTTTGCTAGTTTGTTGCGGGCATAATTATCCTGAGCGCTGAGAGGTCTGTATTTTAACTGCTGTATTTTGGTGTCCGGTCCTCATCACCCGGAGCGGAAATACTTGAAGGTTGTTTGCTTGATTGTATCTCAGGGATTTTTCTTATAGTGAGTGCTCTTTGCTCCTAGCTTGCCTAGCTTTTCACTCTTTTGAGTCTAATTTAAAATCTATAAAAGTGGCTGATCAAGCGCCTCGTCTATCGAGGAGAATCCGGGGGTTATCTCCCGAGAGTTCAGAGCCTTCTTCGAGAAGGCGTAGGAGTCATTTAGCAGGTGGTTACCACCCTGTGGCGTCTAACGCAGTGGAGAGAGATCCTCCACAAGGATATGAAGGTTTCATAGTTGATTCTGGTGTTGGTTCCGAGAGGAGCGTTCCACTCACCTCGCGAGTTTTATTTCCTCAGGAAGAAGATTTTCAAATTGAAGAAGTACCTGAACCTCCTGCGTCAGGTCCATCTCCTCTTCCTCCTGATTATCCGTTCGTTGTTCAATACATCAGACTGAGTCAGAGAGACCAGAAGATCTTCCGTATTATTCTTACCTTTAGATGGCCACGAATGGGAACACGGCTTCTGCTGTGAGTGCTGCAGGAATTTAGACTCCTGCTTCTGTTGAAGCAGGGGGGCACTATTGCTTCATCTTCGATTGCTTCTAGTGCTGCTGTGTTTGGCTCTGGTTTCACCCAAGCACATGTTTCTCAATCTGGTCCCTTCTGTTTCGGAATGACCACTAATGGGATTCCTTCTTTTTCCTTTTCCGCTGCTTCAGCTGGATCTACACCCATGTCTTCCATGGCTAGTGGATCAGCTTCGTTTCAAGGGTTCCCCTTCGGAACTGGACACATTCCTAGTTCGAATCCTTCTTTAGGGTCCTTTCCGTTTACTTCTCAGACCCAGAGTTTCAACCCTTGGTCTGGGGGGCAAAGCTCGACTATTTTTAGAGGTTGGAACCCTGTATTTACTACAGCGGGGGCAGGGAATCAGTTTTACGCAGGTCATCAAGGGAATACTTCTTTCCCTTCGTTGAGTGCTTATCAGACTTTTTCTCCTCTATCTAATGCCTGGAACCCCTATCAGGGGCTTTCCTCTTCATTTAATACTTCAGCGGGGGGAACTGGTCTGGGCTTTGGTAACTCGGCGTGGGGAGGAGGTTCTTCTCCGTTTTCTACGAGTCCTTTCTGGAAACCTGGTGCCTCATCAAATCCAGGCTATTCTTTTAGATATTTGAGAATCCATCATCAAGGATGAATCCTCGACTCACTTATAGCTTGCCTTTTAAACGCGTTAAGGTAACGCGATACGCTTCGAAAGTTGACACGTGTTCGGGTCGTTATAGTCCCGAGGAGTGGCCTGGGTTCCCACCAAACTTCCTTGAGACATTCCAAAGTTTGAAGAGGATAAGAATGGAGAAGATACGTGACCACATCACCACTTTCTACTTATGGTGTTCTTGAACTCACGATGGAAATGATTCGATTAGGTTGGAATTATTTCAACGCACCCTAGCGAAACCTTTGCCAAATGGTATATCGAGCTCACTGGGGGCAGTTTCGCTACATTTGGAGAACTGGCTGTCACATTTCTAAACCATTTTCAGTTGCCTGTCAGATATGAGGCTGGGACCGAACTCCTGGCTAATTTTAAGCAGGATGAGGCAACTCACATTTCTAATCACATTCGGGAATGGAGGAGAAGGAAGAGGCTTATCAAAGCCCATATTCCAGGTGAATTCCTTCTCGAGTAGTTTTTGAAATCTCTGCAGTCAGATATTTCAAAAGATGTATCCCTATCGAGGTATTTTACGAGGAGCAAGCCATTTCTTTAGGAGCAAGCCATTTTGGGAGCAGATGTTTGGGCCAGTCTATTCTCGATGCAGGGTCCTTTAAATATTTTCCAGTATGCCGCTCCAGGTCGTCCTCCAAAACTAAGCCTAGTCGGCATGGTGATGGGCTTACATCGGATTGATGATAGTGGTGCGACCGAGCTGCTTACTCAACTGCAGCAGTTGTCTTTGCAATCTGCTCCTTCTAGTCAGGCTGTGCCTGCTGAGTCATCGCCTTCCCAGTCTTTGTCCATAAATGCTGTCCAAGCTTCTTATCCCAAAGGAAATCAACAATCCGATGGGAAGAAGAAGGGATGAAATAACAAGGAAAAGGGCAAGAACGGGAAGGGTAATGCGAATAAAACCAATAAGCGTGTTGGTGAGGGTCCAAAGGAGAAGAAGAAAGTGAAGTTTCCATGCAAGCTGTGTGTTGGAGACCATCTCACACACCTTTTCCCTAAAATTCAGGATGCACAGCGCTTGTTAGCCTAGCAGGGTTCTTCTAGTTCCCAGGTTGTGTTAACAAACCCTTTTCCCCAAGGGAAACAGTTAGTTGTTGGCGCGAACCAAAATCCCGGGGCTTCCTCTGGGGACACCCAGGAAGGGGAAATTCCATCGAACATTTTCATGATTAGTGCTCACGTGGATATTGCTACGAGATCCCATGATTATGGCGGAGAAGAGTCTTCGAAAGCTAAGGAAGTTCCTGATGCTACTGAGCCGCTTCACATTACGAAGCCTACTGTCGAGTCTATGCCTCGGATGCCCAAAGCATCTTCTAAGCGATCAACGATTAATCCAAATGCTAGGGCTGCCCAGAACTACTCGATTGTGGAAGATCTGGCGCAGAGTCCTTGTGCCATGTCAGCTTTAGAGGTACTCCAGTCTTGTCCGGCTCAGCGTAGTGCTTTGCTCACTGCCATTGAGGCTATTGATCCGAAAAATTCTCTTCTGATTAATTTTGATATGACTAATTTTAAGAAGAGACTTCCTCATCACATGGACTTTCATATTAAATCATGGTATCGGAAGTGCAATATCTTTCGGACGGTTGTTGATGAGGGTGCTTCCACATGCGTGATGTCTCTCGCATGCTGGAAGACACTTGGATCTCCCAAACCTGTTCCATCTACCACTCTTCTGACTGCGTTCGATGGTCATTCTCACAGGCCCCATGGTATTGTCCCAGCTTTGCCCATCTGTGTTGGGGGAAAAACTGTCAATATAGAGGTTGAGGTAGTAGATGCAAGCTTGGACTACAAACTTCTGTTGGGGAGGAACTGGATTTATGAGATGGATGCTATTGCATCCTCATTATTTAGAATTATATGTTTCCCCCACGAAGGGAGGATCGTTACAGTGGATCAACTGGATTGTCCTCCTGTAGACTCGAATGCGTCTACTGACTCATCTGTTCCAAAGTTGGATAATACTAAGGCACCTGTTGAGAATTTAGGAGTTGGAATTTATTCTTCCTTGATGGGTACTTTCGATCTTCCTCCTCCTACGGTGCATATAAATGCTATTTCATCCTCCAAGGTTCCTCTTCGAAGGGAGTTATTTAGAACTCATTATTTTTCGGATCCTTGGACCTTGCCTTCCCCTACCACCACATTAGCGGAAGGTCAAGTGGGTGGAATGGCATTTCCTATTTCTGCAGCTGAGATTGCGTATCAGTCTATTGTTGACTCTGCAGAAACCATCCCAGCTCCTCTTTCACCGAAAGAGTTGGATGGCGATGTGGCTCCGGCTTGGACAATTAGTTCTTCTTCTGCCCAGGATTGTCTTGATACCACTCTTCCATCTGAAGAGGCCATCCTGGAAGCCATGACTGGTATAGATAGACCGTGGGATGATCTGCATCATCGGTCTTACTTCTTACCTGATTTGAGCGAAGTTGAAACAAGTTTTCCAAGTCCTCCGACTCCTGGTCTTGTTCACCCAGTCTTGAACCCTTTGGCACCAACACAGGTTTATGCTGAAGGGAACATGGCTATGATTTCTCCTACTATCCCAGTGAACATTTCCAGGGATCCCAATATTATTGAGAATGTCTTCATTGGATCTGAATGTTCCCGTGAAGAGGTTCAAATTTACACCGAGCTCTTTAAAGAGTATAGGGATGTATTCGCTTGGTCTTATGAGGAAATGCCTGGCATAGACCCATCTATTGTCCAGCATGAGATCAAGGCGATAATTACCTTCAATAGGTAGAGGCAAAAACTTCGTCCGGTCAATCCTAGGAAGGTAGCAGCTATCAAAGCTGAAGTTGAGAAGCTGCTTAAGGCGGGATTCATTTTCCCTGTTCCTTTGACTGAATGGGTTTCAAATCCCGTTTCCGTAGATAAAAAGAAAGGAACGATTTGAGTTTGCATCGATTTCAGAGACCTAAATAAAGCATGTCCTAAAGATAATTACCCCACACCATTTATTGATCAGATCATTGACGAGTATGCCGGTAATGAGATTTTTTCCTTCATGGACGATTTATCCGGATATAGTCAAATTACTATCCGTCCTGAAGATCAGCATAAGACTGCCTTTATTTGTCCCTGGGGTACGTTTGCATACAAGAAGATGCCTTTTGGTCTTAAAAATGTTGGGGCTACCTTTTAGCGGGCCATGTCATATGCCTTTCACGACATCAAAAAGATTATCAAGGCATACTTGGATGATTTAGCTGCTCATTCTCGAAAGATGATGGATCATCCTGGTCACCTCCGGAATATATTTGAAAGATGTCATTTCTATAGGATTAGATTGAATCCGAACAAGTGCGTTTTCGCAGTTACATCCGGCCGGTTATTGGGATTCCTTGTGTCTAGGGAAGGGATAAGGGTAGACCCCTTCAAGGTTGAGGTAATACTTCGGTTGCCTCCCCTGTCCTCTATCCTTCAGCTTCAAAGTCTACAAGGAAAGTCTAATTTTCTTCGGAGGTTTATCGTTAATTATGCTGAAGTCACAAAGGGATTTATGAGATTGTTGAAGAAGGGAGTTCCTTTTCTTTGGGACGACTACGCTCAACGCTCATTCGATGCTTTGAAGAAAGCATTGACCTCTGCTCAACTAAGGTCCACACGATTATAGCCGAAGTTTCCTTTTGTATACATTGGCAATGAGAATCTACCATTGGTATGGTTCTGGTTCAGGAAGATGATGCTCTTGCAGCGCATGTTATTTACTACCTTAGTCGAGGACTGGTAGGACCTAAACTTCGATACAATCCGATAGAAAAATTAGCTTTAGCAGCAGTTCATGCTGTGCAACGACTCCGGCATTACATTATTCTTCGTAAAACTTATGTTTTGGCAGCTGGAAATCCATTTCAGTTTGTCCTCAGCAGGCGAGTGATTGGGGGCAAATACAATAGATGGATTGTGATTTTAGAATAATTTGATCTTGAGTTCATGTCTGCCAAATCCAAGAAATCATTAGTTTTTTGCGGAATTGATCTCCGAGTTGCCCTGTGAAGATGAGATGATCTATGATGAGTCCTTTCCGGACGAACACTTGTTTCTTATCTCTTCATAGGATCCTTGTTGTGGAATGTCATTGTGTCTCCCAGTGCCGAGATTTCCCTCCACTTTCGAAAAGATGACGTCGTGTCCTGCGTCACTTGGCCAATAATTATTTGATTATCGGTGATGCTTTATCTGCGTCGAGGGGTTGATTCAGTCACCGAACAACCCTTGCATTCGAAGAAAGAGTAGAGTGTGTTCTTAAATTCTCACCGGTGGAGCTTGTGGGTCGGTGGAGCTTGTGGGGTCATTTATGCGGGCTTGCTACGGCCCAAAATATTTTGTCTTTGAATGCTGCAGCCCTCGATTTTCAATGTTGTATCGATTGGTCAAAAAGTGTCATGCGTGTCAAGTTTATACTCGAAAAATGCGCGCTCATCCAGCTCCGCTTTCCCCAGTCATTACTGTCAGTCCCTTTACAAAGTGGGGTATTGATTATACTACTTGTAACCCGCCTTCGACTAAAGGTCACAAGTACATTATTGTAGCAGTAGACTACTTTACGAAGTGGGTCGAGGCTATGCCTACTTTTGGGAATGATGGTGAGACTGCAGCTCTTTTTCTTTTCAACCAGGTTATCGCTCGTTTTGGTATTCCTAGAGAGATTTTCACTGATCATGGCAGTCATTTTTAGAATAGTATGATGGCTAAGTTGGCTCTCAAATTGGGTTTCCAGCAGGAGCATTCATCTCCATATTATCCTCAAGCCAATGGGCAAGTGGAAGCTGTGAATAAATCCTTGAAGACAATTCTTCAAAGGACAATTGATAAAGCTAGATCCAACTGGCATATTATGCTATATCCTGCATTTGGGCATACAGGACGTCAGTGAAAACTGCAACTGGCTTTACTCTGTTTCAGCTAGTGCACGGGGTGGAATCCATATTTCCTATTGAATGCGAGATTCCTTCTCTTAAGTTAGCTGTTGTACTTCTTCCTGACACTTCTAGTCTTGAGGAACGGCTCCTTCATCTGGAACATCTCGATGAGTAGCATCGGGATGCCGCCACGATGAATGAAGCACATAAAAACGGAGTTAAAGTTCAGTACGATAAGGCAGTCAAACCCAAGGTTTTTTCGGAAGGTGACCTTGTTTTGGTCTATGCCCAAGAAAAAGATGCCCTGGGAGCAGGAAAGTTTAAGTCTATGTGGTATGGCCCCTATATCGTTAAAAAAGTCCTTAAGAAAGGAGCATACACCTTGGTCGATTTCAAAGGGAACGAGTTGCCGGAGCCCTGAAATGGGCTCTATTTGAAGAGGTATTATGCCTAGGATTCGGCCTCGCATGTTGCTTTTGTATATAGTAGTTTTTTGCTTTGTACATATCTGGTTGATTTTCGATCTTTGATGGGTTGGTGATGTTTTTGATCTGCTTTGGCAGGTTGTGTTGGATGTCATGAGTCACCTTGGTTTTGCCGATGGTGCTAGTAGACACACTCGGAACTTAGCTTCCGCGGCTTGGGTGCTTCATTATCCTTCCGGTTAGCTGTTAGTATCAAGAGGGGTCTGCATTGGTCCTGCTTCCAATAACATATCAGAATACACTGCAGTTGTTTATCTACTCTCGGAGGCAATATCTTTGGGTGTTGATTCATTGGTAGTTTTCTTGGACTCTCAACTGGTGGTGTCGCAGTTGAACAATACTTATTGGGTTCGAGACCCATTTTTATTACGATTGTTCTTGAGGGTACGTTTGTTACAAAGATCATTTCAATTTTTAACTTTCATTCATATTTCTCGAGCTGACAATTGGTTAGCTGACTCATTAGCTAATTAGGCACTGGATTGGCATATTAATCATTCCATACAATAAAATTTAATCATAAAAAACATCATACATTTGATACATTTATCACATCACATCAAATATCGCTATATATATATCATCAGAGTGTTCAAAAAACTTTACAAAATTTGGATCCATAAGGTCATACAAAACTTGGGCTTATGCCCGATCATGTTCAGTCTCAAAAAATAATATACAATCATCTAATACATAATATCTGTCTACTCCTGAGGTCCCTGCCCAGAAGTCGTGTTCCTATAGAACGTGACCGCGGTGGCAACTCGGCGGAATAATCGTACCCAGTCTCGGGGCACTCCTACCACCCGTCTCTGGATGGCTTCCGGCAGGTCTTCCACGGCAGCCATAGGTATTTGGCGGGTTAACCCCTCCAAGTTCCTCTGCACAGCCTGGAGGGTCCTGTCTGAATCCACTGTATCTGCTTCACCCCTGCGACGATTGTGGCGCGGGAAACCCTCAGGTCGCACTGGTCCAATATCTGCATCATGATCATGTTTATATTGTTATTCATTATAAATCCAATCAAAAACATGTTTATTTTCATTTTTTTTCATACATATTTGAAAAAATCCAAAAAATTATATAAGTCAATTTTTTTTTTGCAAACTTACCGACTGTGCCCCATGCTGTGCCTGGTGGAAGAACTAGATCTGGATCTCCACGAAAGTCCATCCTGGCATAGGGATAGTCGTCCACCGCGATGATTTGTTCTCCCCACCAAAGGAAGAACTCATCGTCCCATGTGGTCCGGGGTACTTCACTACCCCCCAATCTCTTCATCATGTCTGCCCAACGGGCAATTCTTGGGTCCCGCGGGCTACTGATGGTAGAGATAACTCTGGGTCTCAATGCTGGAATCTTCTCAAAGAAGAATGTTGTCAAAATTGTACCGTAGCCAAAGTGTTTGGTATTTTCTTGGCGGATTGAGGTCAACTGTTGTTTCATGTTCAGTAAAAGGGCTGTGCACCAATCATACACATGAGTCAAACATTCTACTGCTATGCTCATTTGCGTCCTGGACGCCTGATGTAGAGAGGCAGATCCTACCACTCTGCCGATGGTGAAAAGGAGGATTTTCATGTGCAAATCCCGTAAATCTTTAATTGCAATCTGAGTTCCAACCTTTTTGGAACCCTCTACGCAATACACGTGGACATAATCTTCCACGGTTAGCCCTCCCAGGGGCTTCCCGTGCAAGTCTACTGGTTCCCCCCTCCGGGAGAGTCCAGTGATAAAGTATATGTCTTCCACTTCAATGCGTACTGGCATCTGATCTATCATAAAGTAGTCCTCTTCCGGTTCCCAGTAATTGACGAGCATTTCTAGCAACCGAACATTGCTTTTCATATTTGGAATTTTGAAAAATTTGAACAATCCGCAATTCCAAAGAATATTTTGCGATGCTCGATCTTGCATGACCTCTTGATCAATTGCGCTGTGCTCACGCTCTCTCCATGAGATTGTCATCCTGTCAAAATTCAACAGATCCTGCATTAGCCATGCATTTTTTGATTCGGGCCTGCGCATACGCGACTTTTTCTATGCACAGTCGTGTGTATACGCGAGTTTCCCATTACAAACCCGCGTATGCGCAAGTCCGTGTTTTTTAGCAAGGGTTTTAATGGTGAAAATCACTAAATTTTAATTTCTAAACGGACAAAATGATTTGCAAGGATGATTGAGGAGCTTACCTGACAAATTCGGTGTGATTCGACGGTCGGTTGTTCCTGATTTGACGAAAGAAGTTTTTTGCTCCAGAGCACTTTTTTCCAAATCAGCAATGTAATAATGAACCAAATATGAGGTAATTTGTCTATTTATGCCTAAAAAGTTGAAAATTTTCACAAAAATTCGTTATGCTTATTTTTTCGACCTATCTTAAGCTGCATAACCTGGATGCTTGGAAGTGCCCAGTTTGGTATGTTTTTAGGTACATTTTGACGAATTTGAGATTTTTCCCCATTTTTTGATCCATGCTTACTGACTCGTCACGGCAGGTATATGATCTTCACTGGCATATAGGTTAGGGAAATCACTTTCCGCTGCATCTTGCATACTAGCCTCCATACTGATCACTTGCCATAGGGTCGATCCCATCAGGTCATGACTATTACACCCATTTCACTCGCCGATTATTTAATCATGACTTGGTGATAGAGCCTTCCTTTACATGGGCTTCCTAGTTAGTTCCTCGCTATCACTTGTTGCCCATGCTGCGTTTTATGTAGGCTCGGGAGTCCTCTTTAGTCCCGCCCTGACTTATGTGTTGAAGCTTCATTCTTCTTCTTCCTCACTATCATTTTTCTAGCTATTACCCTAGAGGCTCCCTGGTGTCGTTAAGTTGTATTACTGCATTGCATATTGGCTACTTGTTCATCCTGGCCTTTAGCCGACTTCATTTGGACTCGATGTTTAAGCCAACTTTTGACCTTGACTATCTGTACAAGTTAACCATTGCATGCACTTAGCTATCACGACTTGACACCTTTTTACCCAGGATGGAACGTTCCTCTGAGTATCGCTTACCAGTTTCTGCCACCTTGCATTGAGCATAGGATTGTTCCAATCCTAGGAACTAGTGCATCTGATTTTTTGATACTCGTTCTATCCATTGTATCATAGCATTATTTTATTCTTTTTCAGGCTTATTATATGAAAAAGAAAAAAAAATCAAATATAACAAAAAGAGCGGGAACGGGATGTATCTTCGTTATTTTGATGGCAGTACAGAGTCAGTTTGTCGCCCTTGAACAAAGCACATATACTTATATATATTTCCTTCATTTGGGATGGTTTTTAGTTTTGACCTAGGTTCAGCCTTTACCATGTTTCACTTGTCAGTTCTCCCCCGGTTGGTTATCTCTTCCAATCATATGGAGAGTTTGTTTTGCCTCCTGCATGACAGACTTATACAGTGTCACTTTTTACTGCCATGGTCATCACGAGTCGTGCTTTTGTTCAAGGGAAGTCTAGCCTAAGTCGGCCATTCTGCGGTGTCTCTTGACTCATTATTCAGTCGGCCTTCCCGGTCTTGTCAGTATCATGTTCTATCACATCAGATGTTTTGATCTTCTGCTCGTGCTGGTTTGAGAAGGTCCCCATTGACTTCTTGCCGGCGGGTTTGTCTCTTATCAACTACGACACATTGCTCTGAGAGCAAGCCTAGAGCCGCACCTTGGGCCTATTTCCATTATTGATAGGTGACCTCGTGCTCAGCATTTGATCATCATCATGGGTCTTTGACTGAGTGGTTTCCCTGTGTTCGACGTCAGCACACATTATCACACTTGGGATTCGTGCAGTACCTTGATTTCCATTTGACCCTATCGGTGGATTTCTCGCCTCTGTGTCAGCTTTCATTATTGGTTGGTTCAAAGGGTTTCTTCCGTGCGCTAGCTTCATCTTGTGC
>JAXQQM020080599.1:0-170195 GCA_034641835.2 Pinus albicaulis | reverse complement strand
TCACTAATTCCCCATAATTTGTTGATATATTTTTTGAACAACAATACTCCATAGTGCTTCTTTTGCATGCTTTCTTAAAATGATCATTAAAATAACCTAAATATATTTAACATTTGTGTGTCTTGAAATTGCTTATACTATATTACCAATTTATCTAAAAAATTTACTATCTTATATTGATTTATAAAATTTGTCTATGATAACATATATGCCTCAATATGCCATAATCCTTATTCCAATGCAAGTTTCCACAAGGGAGTGGTGCCTCTAATTGACATAATAGTTGATTGCTTGTGGGATAAGTATAATTGCTTGTTTATACTTCTCCTCTCCTCCTTTATATTGCCAAAAAAACCCTTAAATTAGTAATTCTCCACAGTACACCCCTTTTTTGTCAGTTAAATACTTCTATTGATATATTATAAAATGTAGGTACAAATAGCCTTGGCATGCCTTGGTTTTCCAGTAGGGGAACTAGACCAGTGGCGATACATCAAGATTTTAACTATAAGAGTTTTAAAGTCAAAATTGAAACCAAACTTAACAAGAAGTCTAAAATTACAACAATAGATTTTTTCCCAGTTAGGCTATTCAAACTATCTAACCAAAGATATAATACCGAAACCACAATTCTTGGAGACAAGCATAAATATTAGCTGGATTCAGATGGTTCCACCTCGATGGGTTCCTTGCCTCGTTGGCTTGTGTTCCTTGGAGTAGGAGTAGAAGCCAAGTGTACCTCAATTATTTCTATCCTTTTATCCAGAGCTTTCATTTGCAGATGGATCTCATCCAACATGAGCAAGATCTCATCATTTGCAACATTTATGTCCATAAGCACTTTCTCTAAAAGAGTATTGCAGATGGATCTCATCCAACATGAGAAATATCTCGTCATTTGCAACATTTATGTCCATAAGCACTTTCTCTAAAAGAGTATTCATGTGCTAATATAAATATATGGTGGATAGGTACAAGTTATGCTTCTCTTAATGATCTGAAATAACTGTATTAGTTTTTTTTTCTAAGAGTCTTTTCAGTTTAAAAACATGTGCATAATCAATTCATTAGTTTACATAAGGATTGAGGTATTTTTCCATGAATTGTAGATGATTTTTAGTGAATTAGGAGCATTAAATAAGCATAAATAACACTGAAAAATAGTGTAAAATAGAGAAATAAGTCACCACATGAAATTTACACAGCAGACATTGTTGAGCCCTGAAATTGTCTTCTCTTTTGCCAAACTTCACTTCATTTCATCATTCCTTTATCATTTCATAAACCTAAAACTCAATAAGAATGACTAAAATTACTTAAAGGTTGCATACAATGATTAACCTATTGTACTTTTGTGATTTTGCTGTCTTAATTATTTTTGAACAGTTTTAGCTACAGAATGCAGTCATTTTGTAGCTAGTCAAGCGTTCCGTAGCTGTTTTGGTGTTTACATATGTTATAGGTGTCATATGGAGAAAAGGCACACATAGGTGGATTCCAAATCTTTCCTACATCATTCGTTCCCTTCCACGAAGACTGGATCGATAGCTGGAGGTACTTATGCACGTGGTCAAAGCAAAAGACAAGCAAACTGTCTCCTACAGAAATCAGGACTCTTGATTTTTCTTTACAGCAAATCAGGAATCCTAAAAGAGTTTCAATTTGATTTTGAATTTAAAACTACACCTATGCCTACTTTTGTTCAATGTTAGTTATGTAATTACATATAAATTCAGCTCGGTAATTCCGAGAAAGACAATTTTGATACATATTTTATCATTACTGTGATACTCTGTTTTTTAGCATTTTTGATAATAGAAGGAGTAAAACTTTGATGCTATTCTGATTACAACCTTGAGGAGTTAAAAGATTAATGATGAATTGATAGCAGAGGGCCCCTGCTATTCGAGGAAGCTTTACATTTTTTCTAGATAAGTAGTTTTCAATTCTGTTTTTTCATATTTCCTTACTTAGACTGCTTTCTGAAATTGTATCTTTTAGCATTATGTTTCATGTAATTTTCTTAGATAAAATATCCTCATGATATTACAGCTAGTATTTTCTCAAGTTCTTCCAATATATCTCTATTAAATGGATGGGATTTAATTGTAATATTCTGAGTTACTAGCATTTCAATTTCTGATATTTAGATTAAGAAGATCCTCATTATCTTACAACTATTCTTTTTCTCAAACTCTTCCAATATATCACTATTACATGAATGCGATTTAGTTGTACTAATTTGAGTTATTAGCATTTTGTGCTCTGCAATTAGATAGAAGATCCTCATCTTATTACAAACAGTCTTTTTCAAAATCTCTTCCAACAAACCTATAAATCATGAATAAGACTTAGTTGTAATACTGTGGGTTACTGATTGTTTGTTTTATAGAATATCCTTATCACATTATGCCTAATCTCTTTCAATAAACTCTTCCAAAAAATCTCTAACTCGTGAATGAGATCTAGTTGTAATGTCATAAGTTGTTTCAACATTTCATAGGAGATCCTTATTACATTATAGTAATTTTTTTCTCAAGCTATTCTAATACACCTCTATCATATGAATGAGATTTCACTGTAATGTTCTAAGTTACTGTTTGTTTTAATACTTCTTTTATGTTTTAGGAAGATCCTCATTGCATTAGAATTTAATCTCTTTCACAAGCTATTCCAACAAATATCTAACTAAGTGAATCAAATTGAGTTGTAGTGTTTTGAGTTACCTTTCATTTTCATGAATGTTTATTTGCAAGCTATAATATCCATGGATTAGGACTCTTTGTTTTTATCATTTTCTAATTAGGGACAAAACTTGTAACTAAAATCTGTTTTAATTCTAAGATTTCCTTTCTCTTCCTTTTTGACATAGATTTAACTTCATCTTCTGAGCATTGAGTAGCATACTAAAAATCAAACATAACAAAACCCAAAACATCAATAAAACACTGAAAACAATGAAATAAGAAAAGGGATACCTAGGAAAATATAGTACAAGTACACTTCATCAGTTTACTAGCCCTGGTCGATAATTTATGCTATCAAGTTAGGACACTAAATTGACTAAACATTTTGGCGCCGCTGCCAGGGAAGTGTAAACTAGGTAGCTTTATTTCCTATTTCCCAAAAACAATAATATGCGTAGAGAAAGAGATTCTAGGGGTAGATTTATAAGAGGCAAAATCTTAATTCCCACAACTCCACCCACTCCACCAAGACCAAGAAGCAGCACACCTCAAACTCAAACCCACATTCCATACTATACTGGTCATAGGCTTCCAGAAGTCTCAAGATCAGATATCCCATCAGGAAGATCTCCCACTTCATCCACTGAAGCAATTCTAGAGGAATAAGATCCAAGGACTCCTATAGAAGGGATAACCTTTTTCACTTCCACAGGGGAATATATTCCAGCAGAAGAATTACAAATCCCTAGTGAAGAGGAAGAAGAGGACTATTTCTTCAATATACCCTTGATAGAAGAACCAGTAGAACAACTAGCTCTTCCAACTGAACCCTATATCAGTTCAGAGGAGTCTATCATGGCAGAAGAAGGGGAAGGAGAAGTCTTTAATGGAGAACAAAAACTATTTGGAGGAGGTAGAGGTAGAGGAGGAGATAGAGGAAGAGGTAGAGGTACAGAAGAAGGTAGAGGAAGAGTAAATGCAGAAGGAGGAAGAGGAAGAAGGGAAACTGGAAATCCTTTTGGATTCCCTATAATAGATGAAGAGACTAATGCAACTATGAAAAATATCTCACCCTCTGTTCTTCCAAACTTTCATGGACTAAAAAGTGAAGATCCTGAGACCTTCTTATTTGAATTTGAAGTTCTATGTAGAACCTATGATTATCTACAAGATGCTTAGAAACGTAATCTGTTCCCTTCAAAATTGAAAGGAGAAACATTAAAATGGTTTATGAGTTTAATCACTAGGTCTATTAGGACATGGGATGAAATGAGGAAAGCATTTATAGATAGATATTTGGATTACTGTATACCAGTTAACCATAAGTAGGAAGTGTTCAAGATGATGCAAAAAGAGGATGAAAATATGGAAGATTTGTTGGAAAGATTTAACTATAACATCAAGAGGGAAAAAATGTAAAACTTGGACCAAGATACTTTGAAAGCTCTTTTGTTGAAGAAAATTAGGGATGAATGGATAGATATCCTTAATATGATGGGGAAAGGAGACATATCTCAACTTTCATTACCTGATATAGCAGAATTATGTATTAATATTTCAAGAGGAAAATCTAAGATTCTAAAAGGACCAAGAGACCCTGCTCTTGCAAGGGCAAGCAAATCTGCAGCTGGAACAGTAAGTAGGGCAGAGATAGGAAATATGCTTGATGAATTCAAAACTGACATTCTAGAGAGTCTTAGTGAGCAAATAGACACCCTTAAGTTACAAAACAAGAAGAAAGCTGAAACTGATGCCTTAGCAAACTTTTGTCCGAAATGTAGGAAGAAGCATGCCTTAAGAGAGTGTCCTTTGGATCCAAAAGTAATAGAGACTTGTGAAATTTGTTCAGAAAAACATGAGACCAAGAATTTTCCCTCAATCCTTGGCCTTAAAGTTGTCTTTCAAGAAGAAACAACAAAAAATTCCACAGAATCTCTTAATTTTGTCTCTAGAAGACCTTGGCAGGGACCTTAGTAATCAAATGTATAATCAACCCTCACCTAATTGGAACTCTTTCCAGCAACCTTGGCCCCAATTTCAAAATCAATCTCAACCTTGGGCTCAAGGAGCACAAAATCCTTATGGAAGGTTCTCCCAGTATTATCAATATCCACCCTCTTATCCCTCATATCCAACATATTCAAACTTTCCTCCTCAACAAAATCCTCATCAAAATCCAAAACATCAAAACCAACATCAAAATCAAAATCAAAATCCAGGACTTCCATTACCATTTCCTCAAACAAAAAATTAGTTGCCTGCCTAGCCAATACCAAACCCCAACAATAAAAACCCTCAGAATACATATATGATAGAAGGTCAACAATTTCCAACCTATTTTATTACTCCTTTAGACCTTGATGATGTTCAACTTAGGTCTGGAAGAATACTTGAAAGAAAGAAACCTTCTGTAGTTATACAAGAGCAAATTTTTTTTGAGGAAGATTCTCTACAGATAAATAAAAGTTTTGAAGAAAACACATCTCTTCAAGACCAAAACATTGGAAAAGAAAAATAGAAAGAACCAATAATTTCAACTCCTATGTTAGAACAACCATCAACATCTACTACTACACCTCCTTTTCCTGAAAGATTACAAATTGACAGAGGTGTAGAGAAAAAAATTATGATGCCTAACTATGATTTCCTAGATGAGTTAAGAAATTTTTGTATCAAGATTCCATTATTACAAGCCATCAAGGAAATCCCAATTCTAGCAAAGATAATAAAAGAGTTGAGTATGAAAAAACAGGAAAAATAATAAAAGAGATAAAGAAAATACAACTGGTAGGAAAAATTGCAGACATAATGATGGGAAAGATTGCCATTCCAAAATATCTAGATCTCGGAAATCCAGTTGTTAAGATACATATTAATGGAATAGAAATCCCAAACACACTTATTGATCTAGGAGCAGCAATCAACATCATGAGTAGGCAAATCATGGAAAAACTAAAACTTCCTAATCTTCTTTTTACACCCACACTATTAAAATTAACAGATAGATCTGTAATCAAACCAAATGGGGTATTAGAAGACATTCCAGTGTCCTTATATTCTTGGGAGTATCCTGTTGATTTCATGATCCTAACTCCTAAAAATGATCTAGGAGGACATCCTATTATATTAGGAAGACCTTGGTTAGCTACAACTGATGCTTTCATTAGCTGTAGATCCGGTGATATGTACATCTCTGATGGTATTTCAACCAAGAAATTCACCTTGTATCCTCCAGCAAGAACAATCACAGAATTAGATGATACTCAATGGATTGATGATGAAGAAGATATACAACCTCTCTTCACTATTTCAGAAATTAGTGAAGATAGTCAGATTCTGAATACCTTAGAAAATCATGAATATTCTTCAGAATACAAACATGAAAAATTCCAGGAAGAATCCAATATTGAGTTTTTTTCATCAAGAAAAATGTCTCTTTACTCCATGGAAGAATTTGGTAGCTCTACAATTGAGATATTTCCAGGAAAAACCTTAAACATAAACAAAAACCTAGAAAAATTTCAACATGAAAAGCTAGTCAAAATATTACAGAGACATTCTTCTGCATATGCAGGGAGTACACTGACATGAAAGGGATCAACCCTAATACTTGCACTCATCATATCTATATAGAGGAAAATTGTAAACCAATCAGACAGCCTCAGAGAAGGATGAACCCAAACCTTAGGGAGATTGTTAAAGAAGAATTACAGAAATTGTTAAATGTCAACTTTATTTATCCCATTTTAGACAGTCAGTGGGTTTCTGATTTAGTGATTGTACCCAAGAAAAATGGTAAATTGAGGGTATGCATTGACTACTGAGAATTAAACAAAGATACTCTTAAAGATCACTTTCCTTTACCCTTCATAGATCAAGTGTTAGATACATTAGCAGGCAAAAAGTACTTTTCATTTTTGGATGGTTTTAGTGGTTACAATCAAATTCAAGTTGCACTTGAGGATCAAGATAAAACCACATTTACCTGTCCTTGGGGTACCTATGCCTACCAAGTATTGCCTTTTGGATTGTGCAATGCACCTGCAACATTCCAAAGGGCAGTATTGGGAATCTTTTCAAATCTAATACCTGACTGTGTAGAAGTATACATGGATGACTTCACATTCTATGGAAACACATTTGAAAAAGCCTTAGAAAACTTGGAAAAAGTTCTAAAAAGATGTAAAGAAGCAAACCTTTCATTAAGTCATGAAAAATGTTTCATGATGTTCACTGAAGGGATTGTCTTAGGACATCATATTTTAGGAGATGGGATTAGAGTTGATAAGCCAAAAGTTGAATTCATCTCTAGATTATTAGTTCCAAGTTGTCAGAAAGATGTTAGGAGTTTTCTAGGATTTACAGGATATTACAAAAGATTTATAGAAAACTTCACCAAGATAGCATCTCCACTTTTCAAACTACTCTCCAAGGACTGTGAATTCAATTGGAATCCTGACTGCCAGTTAGCATTTGAAACCCTGAAAACAAAAATCTCTGAAGCACCTATTTTAAGGGTACCTAACTAGAAATTAAATTTTCACATCTCGACAGATGCCTCAGATACAGCTTTAGGAGTTGTGCTGGGACAAAAAGACCTGATTCCTTATGCCATATACTATACAAGTAAAAATTTGACTCCTTCAGAGTTGAATTATACTGTAACTGAAAAAGAATTCTTAGTTTTTGTTCATGCCATAAATAAATTCAGACACTATATAACAGGATATGAAACCTTTGTTCACACAGATCATTCTACAATTAGGTATTTAATGAAAAAATCAATTACTAATGGCAGAGTCACAAGATGGTTATTGCTTTTACAAGAATTTAACATCACCATTCTAGATAGGCCTGGAAAACAAAATACAGTGGTTGATTTCCTATCTAGACTCCAAAACATTAAAGACAATACTCCAGTTGAAGATCAATTCCCGGATGAATATCTCTTTGCAATTACTACTCAAACTCCCTGGTTTGCTGATATTGCCAATTATCTAGTTTCAGGAAAATTTCCTTCAATTATGAATGCAAGAGACAAAAGGAAAATCATTTTTTACAGTGCAAAATATTCATGGATTGCTAATGAGTTATACAAAACAGGTCCAGACTTTATTATCAGAAGATGTGTTCGAGAAGACGAGATGCCTAAGATTCTCAAGGCATGTCATGATGAAACTTGTGGTAGATACTTTGTTGATAAGAGGACAACTTATAAGATCCTTCACCTAGGATATTATTGGCCATCCCTCTTTAAAGATGCTAAAGAATATATCAAAAGGTGTGACAGTTGCCAAAGGGTAGCGAAACCTTCCCCTTTAGGTGAGATGCCATTGCAACCTCAGGTACATATTGAACCTTTTGAGAAATGGGCTTTGCATTTTGTAGGACCTATTAATCCTCCATCAAAGAAAAATAAATATATATTAGTTTGCACTGATTATGTTGCCAAATGGGTAGAGGCCAGGCCATTAGTTTCTGCTACTGAAGCATCTTTAGTTAATTTTCCTTTTGAGGATATTTTTACTCGTTTTTGTGTCCCAAGAGAAATGGTTATAGATCAAGGAGCTCAATTCACATCAAAAATGGTGGAACAAATGGTAGAGAAGTATAAAATCAGACACAGGAAATCCACTCCTTACCATCCACAAGAAAATGGTCAAGTAGAATCTACCAATAAGGTCATTGAAGGGATCCTGACAAAGACTATTCATTTACATATAAGAGATTGGGTAGAAAGGATTCCTGAAGCCTTATGGGCTTACAGAACTACATGGATAAACGCAACAGGTCACACCCCTTATGAACTTGTTTATGGAAAACAAGTCTTGTTTCCCATAGAGTTTCAGATCCAAACTTTCAAAATGGCAGTCCAGTTAGGACTTGATCTAATAGAAGCACAAAAGCACAGACTGGAGCAGATTAATGAATTGGATGAGATCAGACAAGATGCTGTCCAGAGAACAAGCATAGTCCAACAGCACAGGACTAGATGGCATGATAAGTACATCAAAGAAAAAAAAATTAAAGAAGGTGATTGGGCCCTCTTATTTGATTCAAAGTTCAAGGATTTTCAAGGTAAATTCCAAAATCATTGGCTTGGGCCATATGAAATTGTGAAAATCTTTGAAAATGGAGCAACAAAAATCAGGACAATAGATGAAGGAAAGGTAGCTTTTATTGTAAATGGAAACAGACTGAAATTGTATCATAAACCACTTTCAAGAGAATAATTTGACAAGAAATTCCAAGATAACATTGATATGAAGTTAGTGAAGAAAAAATCTTCTTCTTCACTACCTTAATTGTATTTTTCTTCAATCATTTGAATAATAAAAAAATAAAAATAATAATAATAATAATAATAAAAAGAAAAATAAATAAATAAATAAAAATAAAAGTATAAATATGAAAACCAATCATTGATTGGCATGTTTATACAGAAAGTATAAGGTGAAAATCAGAATTCTTCTGACACTTTAGACTTTCAAAAAATGATTCTTTTTCTGCAATTAAGTATCATAAAATCATAAGTTGTAGATTCACTTTTCATACTTCACTTCATACTTCATTCCATTCCATATTCCATGATCCATCTCATTCCATTCCATATTTCACTTCATCCATATTTCATTCCATTCCATATTCATAATCCATTTCATTCCATTCCATTCCATATTTCAAAGTTTTAACAGGTACATTCTACAACTACCTGTTCTATAGCCAATCTTGTTTTGCAGCCAATTTGACCCTGCAAGCCTACTTCAATACACAAAGGATGATAGTCAAAAGAAGATTATGGAGCTTAGAAGATGAACATTCTACAAAAAGAAGAACAAATACAACAAGAAGTAGAATCAAAAGGAATGAGGTAAACTGTATGAAATTATTTTGATAGCAAAACATGAAAGATATAGTATAGTTAAATCATATGTTTCGTAAAGTTAATCTATCATTCGAATTGATCTTTGCCTATCATAAAAACATTTCAACTATATCCCTTACCATCCGCTCCATAACAGTTCATCATTAAATGAATAAACGGTAAAAAACTTAGATGTGACCTATTAAGTCATGTCTTTAGATCATATCATTTATTGATGATTTATGAAAATCATCATAAGATCTCTTCGCGGTATTTCATTCCATATCAAACTCTTAACCCGATCATTCTCATCAGCCACCATTACCTTATTCATCCATCCGTATCCACTCACTGCTATTACATTCCATAGCCAGTTTTCATCTGTAGAAACAGAGAAGTCATTTTTTTGGGCAAAACAACCTTCCACAGCTACTCTTTCTTCAGACAGAAGATCAGAAACAGAGCAGTGGATATAAGCCAAAGAAAGGAAGCAATTTGTATCAAGGAGAAATGGGCCTTATTGTAAGATCAGAGCCAATTGGGACCAAATATTTAGAAGGATACCCTCAGGTTAAGGGGTTATTACAGCAGGTTGGGTGGCTAAACTTTGTAAAGAAGTTCAATGGATTCCACAAAGAAGTCACGAAGTCATTTGTCAGGTCATTCGATGGATCAGAGGTAGAAATTGGGGATATTAAGTTCACCATCACAGATTCATTCATAGCTGAGGCCACATAATTACCACGACAGGGTGAACGTTGATTTAAAAACAAAGAGTTCCATAATGAAACCTGGAAACAAATGCTAAAAAAACCAAATATGTACATTTCAGTGTTTAGAAAAGGTATTCCTAGTACAATTTTGAAAAATAAATGGAGGAATGTGTTGTTGATTTTACAAAAATTCATAACCTGTGAGGGTAGATTTGGCACTTTGTATGTCTATCATATTAGACTGATGATGAATTTCTTAGAGGATGAAATAAATCTACCCTTCTTCCTGCTTAATAGTTTGAAAAGGATGGCCTCTAATGTTCATAAAAGACTTCAATTCCTAGAAACTACTTTGCATCATCATGACCTAATTAAAATATTAATTGAGTTTCATTTGAAGAAAGTAGGAGATAGTTGGGATGAATTCCTCCTAAGAAACCATTTTGAAGAACCAGAAGAAACACTATCTAAAGAAGAACCTGTAAGAAGAAGTAGGAGGGGAAAAATTGTTAAATCTGTTGAGATCAAACCTAATACATCAACACAGGAAGATAGTGAAGAAGTACTCTCTGAAAAGTTGACAAAGATCAAAAGACAAATCATGGTTAAAAGAAAAGAGAAATTAACAAGTGAATGTGCTGAGGAAAAAGATGAAAATCCACCTAAATTGAGAAGAAGCTCTAGGCTTAAAGGCATGGTGAAAAAGACATGCATTAAGGAAACAGGGGTCATAAACATTGAAGAAGAAGAAAATCCAATCCAATCTCCAGTTGATAGATCTCCTTTACACCAGTACGAAGAAAACCCTAACAGAAGAACCCCAAATATAGATCCAGCTCAACAACAGATTTATGACTATGTGGAATCACTATAAAAAAGGGCCTTAGAAAATTGAGAAAGATCTCTCAGTTCACAAGAACCTCCAATAAAAATTTTGAGAAGAGACAATTATGAATTGGAGATATTGAATAACCATATCAAGAATGAAAATTAAATATTAAGAGAGCAGGTCAAATTGAAGGGTAGCATGAACAACACTCTCTCTCAGCAAATGAAAGCACTATATAAAGCAAACAAGAAGCTAAAGAAAAGAAACAAGAAACTGAATAGGGCGCTCATTGATCTTAGGTTCAAATCACTCATGAGGAAACCCAGAATGGCATTGACTACCAGAAGATGCAGAAAAAGGAGGCTAGATGTTCTTGCAGAAGTATCAGTGCAAATGGAATAAATTTTTGATGAAATTACATGAGGACATGCAAGAGTTTTGCAGTGGGGGTATGTTGAGCCCTGAAATTGTCTTCTCTTTTGCCAAACTTCACTTCATTTCATCATTCCTTTATCATTTCATAAACCTAAAACTCAATGAGAATGACTAAGATTACTTAAAGGTTGCATACAATGATTAACTTATTGTAATTTTGTGATTTTGTTGTCTTAATGATTTTTGAACAGTTTTAGCTACAGAATGTAGTCATTCTATAGCCAGTCAAGCGTTCCGTAGTTTTTTTGGTGTTTACATATGTTACAGGTGTCATCTGGATAAAAGGCACACATAGGTGGATTCCAAATATTTCCTACATCATTCGTTCCCTTCCACAAAGACTGGATCAATAGCTAGAGGTGCCTATGTATGTGGTCAAAGAAAAATTCAAGCAAGCTGTCTTCTACAGGAATCAGGACTCCTGATTTGCTTTAGAGCAAATCAGGAATCCTAAAAGAGTTCTATTTTGATTTTAACTTTAAAACTACACCTGTACCTACTTTTATTCAATATTAGTTATGTAATTGCATATAAATTCAGCTCGGTAATTCCGAGAGGGACAAGTTTTGATACATATTTTATCATTCCTGTGATACTTCGTTTTCGAGAATTTTGATAATATAAGGAGTAAAATTTTATGTTGTTCTGAATACAACCTTGAGGAGTTAAAGGATTAATGTTGAATTGATAGCAGAAGGCCTCTGCTATTCGAGGAAGCTTGACATGTTTTCTAGATAAGTAGTTTTCAATTTTGTTTTGTCATATTTCCTTACTTAGACTGCTTTCTGGAATTACATCTCTTAGCATTATGTTTCATGTCATTTTCTTAGATAAAATATCCTCATGATATTACAGTTAGTCTTTTTCTCAAGCTTTTCCAATATATCTCTATTAAATGAATGTGATTTAATTGTAATATTATGAGTTACTAGCACTTCAGTTTCTGTCATTTAGATTAAGAAGATCCTCATTATCTTACAAATATTCTCTTTCTCAAGCTCTCCCAATATATCACTACTATATGAATGAGATTTGGTTGTAATATTTTTGAGTTATTAGCATTTTCTGTTCTGCAATTAGATAAAATATCCTCATCTTATTACAAACAGTGTTCTTCTCAAGCTATTTCAATAAACCTCTAAATCACGAATAAGACATAGTTGTAATACTGTGGGTTACTGATTGTTTGTTTTATAGAATATCCTTATCACATTATGCCGAATCTCTTTCAATAAACTCTTCCAACAAATCTCTAACTCATGAATGAGATCTAATTGTAATGTCATAAGTTGTTTCAGTATTTCATAGGTGATCCTTATTACATTATAGTAATATTTTTCTCAAGCTATTCCAATACACCTCTATCATATGAATGAGATTTCACTATAATGTTCTAGGTTACTGTTTATTTTAATACTTCTTTTATGTTTTAGGAAGATCCTCATTGCATTAGAATTTAATATCTTTCACAAGATATTCCAACAAATCTCTAACTAAATGAATCAGATTGAGTCGTAGTGTTTTGAGTTACCCTTAATTTTCATGAATGTTCATTTGCAAGCTATAATATCCATGGATTAGGACTCTATGTTTTCATCATTTTCTAATTAGGTACATAACTTGTAACTAAACTCTGTTTTAATTCTAAGATTTCCTTTCTCTTCCTTTTTGACGTAGATTTAACTTCATCTTCTAAGCATAGAGTAGCATACTAAAACTCAAACATAAAAAAACCCAAAACATCAATAAAACACTGAAAACAATGAAATAAGAAAAGGGATACTTAGGCACATATAGTGCAATTACACTTCATCAGTTTACTAGCCCTGGTTGATAATTTATGTTATCAATTTAGGACACTAAATTGACTAAAAAACTCTACAGGGATATGTTGATGCAGATATGGTAGGTGACAGAGATAACAGGAGGAGCACTACAAGATATGTATTTACTGTAGGTGGAACAACTGTCAGTTGGGTTTCAAAAATCCAAAGTGTTGTTGCACTTTCAACAACAGAAGCAGAGTATGTTGCTGCTACAGAGGCTAGTAAATAAATGATTTGGTTACAAAGGTTTATGGATGAATTGGGTAAGAAGCATGATATGGGCACATTATATAGCGATAGAGAAAGTGCCATTCATCTTGCAAAGAACTCAAAATTTCATTCTAGGACTAAACACATACATCTCAAGTACCATTTCATACGGTCAGTATTGGAAGATGGACAGTTGAAGCTGGAAAAGATACACACCAGTCATAATCCTGTAGATATGCTAACAAAAGTTGTAACCAGGGAGAAACTAAGATTATTATTAGTTTCAATTGGTCTTCAAGGATGACGATGAAGATGAGAAACAACTAGGTCCAAAGAGGAGTCATTGTCCAGCAAATGAAGCAGCGGTGCAATTGCTACAATCAGTCTCCAATTGGGAGATTGTTGGGTGTGGAGCCTGATTATCTTGTTTATTTTGTATCACAGTGTTGGACCCCTATACCTTAATGCGGCAGCAACACCGCCCGAAATTAAACGCTGCCTGGGGGGTCCAGGGGGGGGCGGCTGCGACTTTATGGAGCCCCCGACAGGGGGTTTTGGGGGCAGCGCCCCCAAAGCTAAAAACAGATGTAAAATTTCCTTGTAAATGTATAGTAATTTCTAGTCAATCTGGGCCGTTCATTAGGCGGATGATATGATGGTAGAAGTTATGTTTAGTTTAGGTTTTTTTCCCTAGAAGGCAACCGCTCGCTTGTATGAGGGTATTGTATTGCGGCTGTGTATTGTATGTGTATTCTCAAAGTGAGAAACAGATAGGGAGACTGTGAGAGAGAACAGAGGATATTACAGCAGATCTGCTGTAGGTTGTGTCTCTTCATTTTGCTGGATAATAGAAAGGAAGGATTGGTTGTTCGGGGTGGACGTAGCCCAAACTGGGTGAACCACATATATTTGTGTCTCTTTGGTTTTATGTGTTTTGTGTGCTTGTGTTTTCCGCATATTTTATGTGTTTCATTGCTCTGTAATATTTAATTTTCTAACACTCATGAAGGATAGAAAAGCCCTTAATTGAAGATCTCCCATATAAGAGAAGACTGTCATAATCATCTGTATACTCACATGTTGACAAATAATGTTGTGTAAAAAGAATTCACACAAAAATCTTTGCTCATCAAAGTTTGAGGCACGAAAAACATCCAGAAATGTATGAGTGGAGGAACATACATAAGGTCTGTCCTCCAAAATGGCTTTCAATTGAAAAAAGAAGTAACGTTCCCACAAAAAAATAGGATATCATGGATAAGGTCGCCTACAACCCAACAAGTTGAGGGCGAGATCATGAAGTTTTTGTTTATCAATTGTGAGGTCTCGAATCTGATTCTGGAACAACAACAATTATTCTTCTTGTTTCTTCAGAGCCTCTTTCTTCTTTTAATCCTCCCACTTTTTCTTCAATTCTGCTTCCATCCATTTTTCATGTAAAGTGTCTATTTCTCTTTGATGTTCCTTTAGAGAAATCATCCCATCCTGAAGGGAGATCGCTTTTTTGCTTCCATTTTTGCAACTCAGAGATTAGCAGGAGTTTCTCAGAGTTCCCTCCCGATGTGGGACTTGGTGTTCTCCTGGATTCAATATCTTCATCGACAATAGGTGTTCTAGCCTCTGCTTCATGGGTTTGTTCCACCTCTGCTGATGGTTCTTGTGTAACAACAGCCTCTTCGGTGGGTTTTTGTGTTTCAGCCCCCTTGTTTTTACCTAGAGTTTCCTCTGCGTCCACTGTTGTTTCTTCTATAATAGGTGTGGCTTCCGCAGGTTCTTGTGGGTCGACATCTAGGTTGATTATTATAGGAGGCTCTTCTTTCACTTATGGTTCTTGTGTAACAGCAGAATCATTAGCGGGTTCTTGTGTAGCAACATCCTGCTGTTCTGTTTCTACTTCCATAGGGCTGATATTTTCTCTACGGGCATTATACCCTACTGCTGTTAAGTTCTGAAAATAGGTTATGCATACTGAAACTAGAATTTCTCTTCCCTCAGATAATTTCTTCTTCAATTCCTCATTTTATTTTCTTAATTTCTCAATTTATAAACATAAGGCATTGGTTTCGTCCCTAATTGATGAGGAAGGATGCCCTTCTTCTTCTCAAACTTCTGCTTATGTCTACTTCTCGGTTGTAAGCAAGGGTTCTACAATATTCTAACCTTCACTCTCTGCTTCATTCTTTTGTCCCCAACTGGTTTATCAATAGGATTTTTCCCAATTCTGACTTTGGCAGGCCAAGCCTAGGTCTCCTCCTCTGACTGACCTTCCCCTGAGGTTGTGGTTTGTTTTGTTCGGCTTGTCCTTGGTATTTTCCTCTTGAATTCCTCCCAAGTATTTCCCTACTGACATAGGGCATCCAACACAATGAGGTTAATAAATATATGATTAGTCACGCATGCCTCCAGGTGTGCTGTTGTTTTTACTGTTGTTGCCATGTGCTTGATGTTTCCAAGCAAATAGAATGGGAGATTGATTCTTTGTTGATGCCGAAGGTGGTTGAGTAGAGGAAAGTCATAGTTGAATACTATCATAGACCTCCCTTTGCAGGTAATATATTTGATCAAACCCAGGGAAACATCTTCCCAAGGGTGGGGAAGTGACATTCTGTCAATTCCTCTTCCTTTCTTTTCCATTTTCTCTTCCCCTACTAGGAAATCCTCTTTCAAGGAGGGGCATTGATTTTCCTATTAAACCAACTCCTCCCTTCAACTAGTAATTAGGTTACCCTGGCAATCACCTCCTCAGTCACCTCCATTTTCACACCTCTTACTCAGGTTTGATTATCGTTCAATTTATGAGAAAATTCAATTGCTATGGCCTCGTCTGAGCCTTCAAGATTTTGGAAAAAATCAACCCATCCAGCCTCTCTAAATATGTTGTAAGCTTCAAAGAAATTCTATAGAGCATTCATAGTATTTTGCTCATGCCTGAATGCTGCTTCACCCATTTCTGTTGTTTTTTTCTAACTTTTCTTCTTGATCTGGCAATACTGCAATATTATTGAGTTTATAAGTTATCTTCTTTGCTATTCAATCTTGCTGTAACATCACTGTGTCTCTGAACTAGCTGTTGCTCGGAACCTTTGATTATCCCAATCGACGAGTCTACAAATGAGGATGCAAATTTTTAGAAGGAGGTTGATGAAAGGTGACGAATTTCAAGGATTTACCAAATTGTCCCCTACATGAATACTCATAAATAGCCTGTTATGGAAAGTGACGGGATTTCGTACACATGCGATTTTTCCATCAGATTTGGTCATTATTGGTAATTTTTTTATTGATTGGGTGCATGCGAATTTTATAGATGTTTATCGTTACAACCTTTTTTCCATAGTTTCAAATCATTTCAAGTCATATCCCCTCCCCCGCTTTAATTTTGACAGCCGCCCATGGCCATCATAGGAGCATCACTACTTTGCCAATTAATCACTTAATTATAATGACAACCATTTACCTTTTTGATTACGTACCTGAGGTGGCATTGGGAGAAGAATTGCGTTGATGGCATCCTGCATGCAGCGTTCATATTGTTGTGTCTAACTGGCATTGTTATTGTTTTTTATGGAATGAATTACAAAGAAAATTAATTGTGGCTGTCGACTGTTACATATGTAACAACCAAGACAAATTTTGGATTATTCTCAGACAAATAATGATCAAAAGAAATTGGTACAGAAAAAAAAAATTCCATGAATACCATTGTCCTATGACATAGATCAAAAAAAGGGAAGATGATATTACAGGGAGAAAAACATGGGTGTAATAGCCACCACAAGAGTGGTTTTCAACTGTTACTAATTGTCTAACTGTACCCCTAAAAAGGAGTTTTCACAATTAGATGTATTTTTTTTTTCTTTTTTTTTATTATTTTTATTATATTTTTTCTTTTATCTTTTTTCTTAAAAAAAAAAAACAGGTGTAACAGCTACCACACAGGTGGTTTTCAGCTGCTGCACTTATTGGAATTTAAAATTTTAAGGCTACAGAGGAGAATGTTCCCCTACTTTCATAACATGAAGATCAGATTCCATGAAAATTTTGACAAATGATTCCTTCGAAGAGAGTTGATGATATAGCCTTAGACGGTGCCCATTAACCAATAATGACGTCTTAACACTGTCAATGGTGACCAATTGTACAGTCCCATTGTTAAATACCATATCCACTTCGTAAGGACCTAGCCATATGGTGCAGAGCTTGCCTTTATAATCTTTGAACCTTGAATCATACAAAAGAGCCCAATATCATTTCTGGAAAATTTTCTTCTTAATAAACCTATCATGCCATTTGGCTCTTTCCTACTGAATGATTTCTGTTTGTTGGATGGTAGCCAGTCATTTTTCTTCCAGCTCATTGAGCTGGTTCAATCTTTGAGTCTATGATGTACTCAAATCCATATCAACTTGCAATGCTATTCTCAATGTCTTTATTTCAAAATCTATGGGGAATAATGGATTCTTACCATACACCAATTCATATGGTGAGAAGCATGTAGTATTCCTCCATGTTGTCCTATAAGCCCACAATACCTCTGGAAGTTTCTCAGCCCAATTTTTTTTGTGGCTGCCTATCGTCTTTGTAAAAATTCCCTCAATGACTTTATTGATGCTTTCTACTTTCCCATTTTCTTGTGGATGATAGGGTGTGGTGATTCTATGATGGATTCCATACTTTTCAACCAACTTCTTGATCAAATGAGATGTGAATTGAGGACCCCCATATGTCACTATCTCTCTGGGTATCCCGAAACGAACAAAAATATCTTCAAACAGAAAGTTTGAAACAGCCTGCTCTATTTCTCTAGTTAATGCCCTTACTTCGACCCATTTTGTGACATAATCGGTGCATAAAAATATGTATGCTTTTTGCTATGATGAAGGATTTATTGGCCCCACAAAGTCTAGGGCCCATTTCTCAAATGGTTCTATTACTATCTAAGGCTGTAACGACATCTCATCTGATTTCAGAAGCCGGCCCATCCTTTGGAAACTATCACATCCTTTCACAAACTTCTTGGCATCCTGGAATATGGTTAGCCAATAGTACCCTGTTGAGAGTAATTTATGTCTTGTCCTCTTGTTAGCGAAGTGCCCTCCATAAGGTTCTTCATGACAAGCCTTTAGGATCTCAAATACCTCATCTTCTCTAACACATCGCTTAATTTGGAAATCTGGCCCAGTGTGATAGAGATTGCCTTATATCCAGGAGTAGGTAGCACTCTGTTGTATAATCCTCCTTCTTTCCTTGGAAGACAATTGGTGTGGGAATTTCCCTACAACAAGGTAATTGGCTATATCTGTATACCATGGTGAGTGATTAGAAATGGAAAAAATATACTCATCTGGAAAAGAATCCTTAGTAGCAATGCAGTCATCACTTATAGTTAATCTAGAAATGAAATCAGCAACTACGTTATCTTTTCTGAGTTTATCTACAATAGTAATATAAAAATCTTGTAACAACAGTAACCATCGTGTAACTCTAAAATTAGTAACATGTTTGTTCATAAAAAATCAAATGGAAACATGGTCAGTGTGTACAAATACTTGATACCCAGTGATGTAGTACTGGAATTTGTTGATAGCATGCACTACTGCTAGGAATTCTTTCTCAGTTATAGTGTAGTTAAGTTCTGCTGGAGTCAAAGTCTTGCTGATGTAATATATAGCTTAAGGTTTATTATCCTCCAGATGCCCCAAAATAGCACCCACATCCATGTCAGATGGGTTTGTAGTAATATGAAACGATAATTTCCAGTTTGGTCCTCGTAAAACAGGTGATGTTGTTACACAGTTCTTCAAATTTAAAAATGCCTACTCACACTTTTCTATCCACACAAATTCCGCATCTTTCATCAGTAATGAAAATAAAGGAGATGAAATATTTGAGAAATTTTCTATAAACCTCCTATAGTATCCTGCATGCCCCAAAAACCTACGTACCTCTTTCGGAGTCTTAGGGGTCGGGATTCTCGAGATTACCTCAATTTTTGTAGGATCTGTCTTGATTCCTTCTACTGAAATGAAATGTCCCAGCACAATTCCCTTGGTCGTCATCATGTGGCATTTTTTTGTGCTTAGAGAAACATTAGTTTTCTCACAACGTTCCAAATTTTTTTCCAAATTAGTTAATGCTGTCGTAAAGCCATCCCCGTAGGGTGTAGATTCATCCATAAAAATTTCAAGAAAATCATTCAAAAGATCAGAAAAAATACCTATATTTCCCTCTTAAAGGTTGCTGGTGCATTGCAGAGACCAAAGGGAAGGACTCTGTATGCAAAATTACCCCATGGGCAAGTAAAGGTTGTCTTGTCTTGGTCTTCTGGAGCAATCTGTATTTGATTATAGCCACTAAACCCATCTAGAGATGAAAATAATCTTTTTCTAGAAAGAGTGTCCAAAACTTGATCAATAAATGGTAAGGGAAAATAATCCTTTTGAGTGGCCTTGTTAAATTATCTATAATCAACACAGACCCTGCAATTTCCATTCTTCTTCAGAAATATGACAAGTGGAGACACCCACTAATTGTCAGAAATTGGGTAGATGAAATTAGCATTAAGGAGTTTCTGCAATTCTTCTTTTACTATCTCCTTAAGTGCAGGGTTCATTTGGCGCTGAGGTTGTCTAACAGGTTTGTAATCTTCCTTAAGGTAAATGCGATGAGTGCATAGGGTAGGATGGATTCCTTTCATACCAGTATAGTCACATGCAAATGCCTTTTTTTATTTCTGTAACAGTTGTATCAGCAGTCTGTTTTGTTCAGCAGTCAGGTTAGGATTGATATTTCAACATTTTCCAAGTTTGATTTCAATGGGACTGTTGGTAGTAAGCAGATTTGTTTTCAAATGTTCAATAATTACATCATCTTCCTCACTTTCTTCTCCCAAATCTCTAATGGAGGCAACAGGGAGTGAATTAATGATAAAACCATTGATAACATTGTCCTCTGTTTTATCCTTAAAGTATTGTGCTTTTACAAGCGTGAGAAGAGGTAGGGAAAGATCAAATTCAGGTACAAATTCGTCCCACAAGGGATTATTTGAACCCGTGTAAGGTTTTGCTGGGGGTTAAAGATTCAATTTCTGAGTGCCCTGCCCATCTGAGATCACCATAGGTCCAGACCTACATCCAATATATGAATCTGCAGTGACTAGCCACGATCTCCCCAAGATTAAAGGATGACCCCCCGGATTGGATTTGGTTTGTAAATTAAGAAATTCAACCGGATAATTCCAGGAGGCCACAGTGATAACCACATCTTCAATCATCCCTTTGGGCTTAACACGAGACCTATATACTAGTTTAATAACTATAGGTGTAGGTCTAAGTCCATGAAATCCTTAATAGATGAAGAGGTATTTAGTCATAACGTTAATAGTTGCCCCTAGATCAATCAAGGTATTAGTTATAAGATGATTGTCAATATGGATAGTCACTGTGGGGTTCCCTGGGTCATTATACTTAGTCAAAAAGGTTGATCAATCATAAGATAGGACAATTTTCCCAAGACATGGATAGTAGTAGGGTCCTTAGGTTTCCTTCCAGGTCTTTTAACACATAGATCCCTCACGATTTTGGCATAGATAGGCACTTGTTTAAGAGCTTGTAATAGCGGAATCCACACATAAGTTTTGCAGCTCCTTAAGGAATTCAGATTCAGGTTGTAAGACGACCCCAGTTTCAGTTAATCGTTAAGGATATGGGGAATTATTAATGCTAATAGTTGGGTCAACTACCATAGATGTACCAGCCTTACTCGGATTAGCTGCTATAAAAACATCAGACCTTCCTAAGTCGACAGTTACAGCTGTAATAGCGGGTGTTGTATCAGTTGTTACATGTGTAACAACTACCTCAGAATCGTCCATATCCTTCCTAGGTGACTCACTTTCTTCAACAATAATGGGAGTGTGTCCAGATCTGATTACTTTCCCTAATCGAAGCTGAACTTCATTAAGTCCAATAGGAGTGATAAGGTAAGGTGTTTGGGGAATTAACACCCTAGAGGTTGGTTGGGATTCAGCCTCCGGAAACGAGGGCGTACTACTGCCAACGAGACCCACACGATCATGCACATTCATAAAAACCCATAGAGCGAATGAGAGGTTTGCGTTGGTCGATTTGAAGTAGATCACGTGGAGTTCAAACTCCATAAAGTCCTTCCTCCTTAACTTTGAAATACAAGAAGAAACCGGCACAAAGGACAAGTTGTCTGACATATTTCTACTCTATATGTTAGTGTGATTCATATAAAACATTAAATAAATCATAATGAATGCTTGTATAACAAATATTCTTCATACATTAAAGCATACACTAACACGTTTATTTCGAGAACGAAGCATGATACTTGTATTATAAATAGTACGTACAAAAGTAATCGTGGAGAGAGATCTTTTGATCCTTCCAAGGCCTTCGCGACCGTCGTCGGATTCGTCCGGCCCTTGCCTCGCTAAGACTCCTTTAGCGTGCATACGAGATAACATATAAAGGGATGTATATCTCAGAGAAACAAGGGTTTCACAGCAATGAATGGGAAAGTCACGGGGAGGCACGGGGAGTCCCGGAGACTTGGATGGGAACCAACGAGTATAATATCAATACTTTCTCTCTCTCCCTTAGGCCATACACATGAGGGCTTTTTTATAGTCCCCTCCAAGTAGTTCAGCCGATTTAGAGCTTGATTGTACAGTACAGGGTGGTTGAACTACTGAGTAACCATCAACCCCGAGCGCGAGGTAGGGGCCACACACACACATATATTTTTTAATCATTAAAATGGCATACGCGGAATAGTCATTGTACTCGCGTATACCACCCCATGTAACAGACATGTGCGTATTGAGGATTTTCAAGTTGTTTTTAAGTGAATTTGTCCAAGTCTGTGGAATGGGTGCCCATAAAGCCATGAAGCAATCATGAATCATGTCAGGTGAGAAATGATGCTATGAATCACCCCTAATATGAGGTGGAGAGGGTACATGATGGCCGAAATGTATTATGCACATAGAAAAGAACCGCAGGATAAGAGAGGACTTCACCACATTTCGACTGCCAAAAAACCAATGAAAGAAACGGAGAGTGAAGTCATGCGGCGGGCATACCCATGCTCGATCAAAAATACATCATATATATAGAAAGTCTTGAATAGATCCAACATGTATACAAGTATAAACGGCCAGAAAGTACATAGTGAATCATACGGCAAGGGCCGAAATACAAGTCGAATCCAATGTCCAAGTATCACATATAGAAAGGCGATCAAAGATAGTGCAGGCGGATGTACGTCGAAATGGCAGATCTCAATCTAGGATCATAAGTGGTGGATCAAACGGTACAATCACGCAACTGGGACCAACCTATAAAAGATCTGCTATCTTTGAAGCGCAACATATAAGGGTGGACGGCAACAGCGAGCGAAAGGAGCATCAACGGTGGTAGAGAAATGCGTACAGCAGGGTCTTCCTTAGATCACAACGGCGAATTCTACACAATGGGAGATAAATGAAATTTGAAGTAGATAGCGCGAAATCGTTGGATTCTTGGGCAATGATTTTCCCGTTAACCAATGCGAGACAACCCGATAGCCAGTAATGAGTGTCAAGGTGCCCAGTACAATGCGACAAGTGTGAATGAATGAGTTGAAGTCCGAACATGAGAAGAATCTACCAATCGAGGCAATGATGAATCCCAGCGTCGATAGCGAAGATGCCTTGATATTTGCAAACCTAAAGATGCCCCGACAAAAGACTCTAGATCTTGTTCCCAGAGCAATGAGTCGGAGTCGATGGGAAAATATCTCTGTGGAAGGAAGGCATTAAGGCATCCCACATCGGTCCGTATGAGTGTAACCCGCGGAGCCAAGATTTGGAAGAAATCGGACGAAGGAGAATCTTTGGAACCAAAGAAAGAAATCGTTTCCGACGTGCACAAGATGAAGCTAGCGCACGGAAGAAACCTACGAACCAACCAATAATGACGACACGAGAGGCGAAATCCACTAGATAGGGTCAAATGGAAATCCAGTGCGCACGAATCCCAAGTGTGACAATGTGGCGACGTCGAACACAAGGAAACCACTCGGTCAAAGACCCATGATGATGATCAAATGCGCAGGCACGGGTCACTATCAATAATAGGCCCAAGGTGCGGCTCTAGGCTTGCTCTCGAACAATGTGTCGTGGTCGATAAGAGACAGCTAGCGTAGTCAATAGGGGACCTTCTCAAACCGACACGAGCGAGAATATCAAAACATACGATGTGATAGAACATGAAATCTTTGACAAGGCAGGAAGCCCAGGCGAATAATGAGTCAAGAGACACACATGAGAATGGCCGACTGAAATTTAGACCAGCAGACAAAAGCACGACTGCGATGACCATGGCGGTAAAAAGTGACAACGTATAAGTGTTTGTCTTGCGGGAGGCAAAACAAACTTTCATATGATTGGAAGAGATAACCAGCAGGAGGCCGACAAGTGAAACATGGTAAAGGCTGAACTAGGTCAAACTAGAAGACCATCCCAAATGAAGGAAATATATAAGTATGTGCTTTGTTCAGAGGCGACAAATACGACTTTGTCTTGCCATCAAAAATAACGAAGATACATCCGTTCCCGCTCTTTTTGTTATATTTGATTTTTTTTGTCTTTTTTTCATAATAAGCACGAAAAAAGAATAAAAGTGCTATGGTACAATGGATAGAGCAGTATCAAGAAAGCGAGATGCCTTAGTTCGAGGTGGAACAATCCTATGCTCAATGCAAGGTGGCGAAAAGCTGAGTCGTGTCTCGGAGGAACGTTCCATCCATGGGTACAAAGGTGTCAAGTCGTGATAGCTAAGTGCTGTCTGATGGTTAACTTGTACGAAGGTCAAGGTCAAAAGTTGGCTAACATCGAGTCCAAATAGGCCGGCTAAAGGCTAGGATAAACAAAGTATGTGCTCTGTACGGTAATACAACCCGGGGAGCCTCTAGGGTATAAACCCCGAGAAAAATGATAAGTGATGAAGGAGAAGAATGAAGCTTCAACACGAGAGGAACATGGCGGGACTAAAGAGGACTCTGAGCCTACATAAAAGCCGGCATGGGCAACAAGTGATAGCGAGGAACTAACTAGGAAGCCATGTAAAGGAAGGCTCTACCATCGAGTGCGTTAAAAAATCGGCGGAAGTGATAGGTGTAATACTCATGACACAGTGGGATCGACCCTAAGGCAAAGTGATCGGTATGGAGGCTAGAATGCGAATGCAACGGAGAGAGTGATTCCCTAACCTATATGCCGAGTGAAGATCCTTATACCCTGTAGCTGAAGAGTACGAAATCATGGATCAACGGGAAAAATCTCAAAATGTCAAAATGTACTGAAAATATACCAAACGGGCACTTCTAGTAATCGAGTTATACGGCATAAGACGGATCGAAAAATAAGCATAAAGAAATTTTTGCAAAAATTTTCAATTTTGTATAAATACACAAATTACCTCTCAATTGGTTTCATTATTGCATAGGCGATTTGGAAAAAGAGCTCGGAGCTAAAAACTGTTTCGTCAAATCGGGAACACGCCCAAGCCGTCGAATTCGGCGAAACTTCGGAGTGAGCTCCTTAATCATCTACTGTTTATTCATTTTTTCCATTTGAAATTTAAAATTAAGTGAATTTTTGCCTAGAAACCCTTAAAAAAATGCGTATACGCGCCACGCGAGGTTCAATGAAGGCAAGCCGCGTATACACGCGGCGTACTTACCGGGGAAAAGTCGCGTATCATAAATCAGTAACTCAAAAGAAGTTTCTAATGCAAATTTTTTATGAAATTTTCGGGATGACTATCTCATGGAGGAACGTGAGCATAGCGCAATAGACCAAGAGGTCATGTAGGATCGCGCGGCTTACAAAATGTCACACCTCTCCGGCCATTGGATTAGTCAAATTTTTCAAAATGCCCAATATGAAAAGTAATGTGAGATTGCTTGAAATGCTCGTAAATTGCGGGAACGGTCAGTTGCTTCTGCATCATTGATCGGATGCCACTACGCATAGAGAGTGGAAGATATATACTTCATCTTGGACTCTCCGGGGAGGGAGACCAGTGACACACGCGGAAAGCCCACAGGAGGAGGTTGGTAGTGGAGGACTATGTCCAAATCTATTGCGTAGATAATTCCAAGAAAGTTGGCACACGATTTTTGTCACGGAGATATCGAAGTTTGCACATAAAGATCCTCCCTCTTCACCATCGGCGGAAGTGGCGGATGCCTCACTACACCGAGCGTCCCGGGACGCACATGAGCACGTGTGTAGAAGTGCTTCATTCATGTGTATGATTGGTGCACGAGCCACCTTTCTGAACATGAAACAACAATGAGCCTCCATTCGCCAAACAAAAACAAAACACTTTGGCTATGGAACCATTTTGACCACATTCTTCTTCGAGAGAGTTCCGACTTTGGGGCCAAAGTCATCTCCGTATCGGCGACCCTCGGGACCCAAGAATCGCCGGGTCGTCGAACGATGAAGAGAGGCGGGGCGGCGGGTACCACCGAACTACACAGGACGATGAGTTCTTCTTATGGTGGAAGAACGGATCATCGCGGTCGACGACTATCCTATGCCGAGATGGATTTCCGAGGGAGATCCGGATCTAGTACTTCCACCGTGCGACGCAAGGGAAGCGATCGGTAAGTTTTCAAAAATTTTAACATATGATTTTTTTGGATTTTCAAATATGTATGAAAAATAGAAAAACAAACATGTTTTTGGATTGGATTCATAATGAGCGACAAATGAAAAATGATCATGTTTCGAGATGTTGGACCGGTTCGTCCACGAGGCCTAGCACGTCACAAGCGCCGCGAGAGGTGAGGCGGAGACGGACCCGACGGGGCCTCCGGAGCCGTGCGAGAGAAACTTGGGAGTGACCCGCCAAATCCTCGGAACGACGTGGAGGACTTGCGAGGAAGCGCGTCCGGAGAGACGGGTTGTAGGAGTACCCGTAGATTTGGGTTAGAGCTGATGGCCCAGGTGTGGCTGCTTGCGGTGATGTTTTATCGGAACGCAAGCTGGCAGGCGAAGTCCTCGGGAGTAGGCAGATTTTCCATATTAGATGGTAACATATTCTTTTTGGTGAACATGATGGGGCATAAGCCCAAGTTTTGTACGGCATTTATGGATCCGAATTTTGTAAAGTTTTTGACATACGATGATATATATACGGCGATATTTGATGTGATAGATAAATGTATCAAATGTATGATGTTTGTGATGATTAAATTTATTGTATTGAATGATTAATATGCCAATCTAAAGCTTGATTGTATTAATTCGGCAAACCAATTGTCAACTCGAGGAATATGAATGAATGTTAAAAATTGAAATGACCTTTGTAACAAACGTACCCTCGAGAACAATCGTAATAAAATTGGATCTCGTACTAGATAAGTGTTGTTCAACTACGACACCCTGGTGAGTCCAAGAAAACTACCAGATCAACACGAAATATTGCCTCACGAGTAGATGAATGGCTTGCGGTGTATTACGCTACGTTATTGAAACGAGGACAATGGAACCCCTCTTGATACCAACAAGCGTAGGAAGGATAATGAAGCACCCGCGGAAGCTAAGTTCGGGTGTGTCTACTAGCACCATCGGCGAAACCAAAGACTCATGACATCCAACACAGCACACTTGGCAGATCAAAAACATCACCATCTCATCGAAAATCGAAAATCAAACGAGATATGTACAAAGCAAAAAACTACTATATACCGTCAAAATCTCGAGGCCCTAAGCCTAGGCATAATACTTCTTCGAGATAGAGCCCATTTGGAGACTCCCGGCAGCCTTCGAAGTCAGCAGAAGGTACTGGCTCCTTTCTTAAGGACCTTTTTGACGATATAGGGGCCATACCACATCGACTTAAACTTTCACTGCCCCCCAGGCATCTTTTCTTGGGCATAGAACAAAACAAGGTCACCTTCGGGAAAAGATCCTAGGCTTAGCAGCAACATACGTCTTGAACTTTGACTCACATTTTTTATGCGCTTCGTTCAACGTGGCGGCATCCACGCTTATTTGCTCATCGAGATGTTCCGGATAGAAGAAGCGCTGCGCGACTAGAAGTGTCGGGAAGAAGCTCAGCAGCTAATTTAAGGGGAAGGAATCTCGCATTCAATGGGAAATACGGATTCCACCAGTGGACTAGCGAAACGGAGTAAAGCCAGGTTGTAGTTTTTAGCGGCGTCTGTGCGGAGATAGGGATATAGCATAATCTGCGATTGGATCTATGTTTATCAATTGTCAGGTTGAAGAATTGTCTTCAAGGATTTGTTAACGGCTTCCACTTGCCCATTGAGGATATGGAGATGAATGCTCAGGAAACCCAATTTAAGAGCCAACTCGGCCATCATCTTGTCCCGTGGTACCATGGTCGGTGACAATCTCTCTAGGTATACGAAACGAGCGATAGCTTGGTTGAAGAAAGAAAAGAGGCTGCAGTCTCACCATCGTTACTACAAAAGTAGGCACAACTTCGACCCACTTCGTAAAATGATCTCTTGCTACGATAATGTACTTGTGACCTTTGCGCAAGAGGTGGGTTACCGTAGTATAATCCATACCCCACTTTGTGAAGGGTGGAAAAGCGATGCTGTGGAAAAAGCGGAGAGTTTGGATAGGCAGCATTTTTTTAAGTATACACTTGACAAGGATGACACTTCTTGGCCGATTCAATACAATCTTTGAAAATCGAGGCCGAAGTAGCCGACTAACGCAAATCTTTTGGTACATCGCAAGCCACGATAAATGACCCCCACAAGCTCCTTTGTGAGAATCATTGAGCACGACCTCGGCTTCTTGAAAGTTAAGCGACGTCTTGGGATTGAATCAACCCCTCGGCGGTACAAAGCATCACCTGATAATCGGATAAATTTTTAGCTAAGTGGCCCCGCGGCTTACGCTCATCTTTCGAAAAAAAGAAGAGGAAACTTATTGATGCAAGGAGATACACAATGATATCCCCATACCAAGGATCTTGTGGAAGATTAGAAACAAGTGTTCGTCAAGGGAAGGACTCATCATAGATCATCTCCTCTCTCCCACAAGGCAACTCGGAGATCAATTCATGAAGACTAATGACTTCTTGGATTTGTGAGACATGAACTCTAGATCGAATTCTGTAATATCACAATCCATACGTATATTTGCCCCAATCACTGCTTCTTGAGGACAAACCGAAATGGATTGGCGGCTACCAAGACATAAGTTTGCGAAGAATAATATAATGCGAGATCGGCGCACGGCATGAATTTGCTTCTTTGAGCTAATTTTTCTATCGGGGTGTATCGGTTCGGGTCCTACCGGTCCTCGACTAAGGTAGTAAATAACATACTCGACGAGCATCATCCTCACCGGGCAGACCATACCAATGGTAGATTCGGCTGTAGCCGGATACAAAGAAAATCTTTGCTATAATCGGGTGGACTCGGTGGGCTTGATCAATGCCTTTTTCAAGGCATCGAATGAGCGTTGAGCGTATCGTCCCAAAGACTCCTTTTCTTCAACGAGTCTCATATATCCTTTGTAATCTCGGCATAGTTAACGATAAACTCAGAAGAAGTTAGACTTCCCTTGGAGACTTTGAAGGCGGCGAATTGAAGCCGGGAGGCAAGTATTGCCTCAACCTTGAAGGGATCTACCCTTATCCCTTCCACCAGACACAATAAATCCCCAGCAGTGACCAGGATGTCAACGCGCGATTTCGGATTCAAACGAATTTTATAAAAACGACATCTTTCAAATATTTGTCGGAGGTGACCGGGATGATCCATCCTCTTTCGAGAATGAAAGCGACTAGATCCTTCAAGTATGCCTCGATGATTTTCTTGATGTCGTGGAAGGCGTAATAATAAGACAACGCCCGAAAAAGTAGCTCCGGCATTTTTAAGACCAAAAGAGGCATTTTCTTATATGCAAACGTACCCCGGGGACAAGTAATCGGTCTTATGTTGATCTTCTAGACGGATAGTAATTTGATTATAACCATAGAAACCGTCCATGAAGGAGAAAATCTAGATTCACCAAGGCACACTCGTCGATAATGCGATCAATGAACGGTGTGGGGTAATTATCTTTAGGACACGCCTTATTAGTCTCTAAAATCGATGCACACTCGAATCGTTCCTTGCTTTTATCAGCGGAGCAGGGTTTGAAACCCATTCGATCGGAAGGCCCAGGAAAATGAATCCCACCTTAAGCGGCTTTCAACTTCGGCTTTGATGTTTGCTTGCCTTCCTAGGATTAGCAGGACGAAGTTTTGCACTAGCAAACAGCGTTTTCATACGTCTTGATCTCATGCTAGACGATAGATGGGTCTATGCCGAGGCATTTCCTCATAAAGACCAAGCAAAAACATCCCTATGCTCTTTGAAGAGCTCGGTATGGGTGAACCTCTTCATGGGAACATTCGACTCCAATGAAAACGTTCTCGATAATGTTGGGATTCTGGAGATGTTCTAGGGATAGTAGGAGAGATCACGACCATGTTCCTTGACGCCAAGCTTTGTCTTTGGTGCTAAGGAGCTCAAGGCGGGTGAACGGAGTCCGGGAGGCGGGGACTTGGAAAGCTTGTTTCGACTTCGCTCGAGAGTCGGGTAAGAAGTAAGACCGATGATGCAAGTCATCCCACGGTCTATCTATACTGTCATTGCTTCCGAGGATGGCCTCTTGAGATGGAAGAGTGGTATCTAGACAATCTGGGCGGGGAAGAAGAAGTAGCGTCCAGCGCGAACCACGGCATCACCATCCAACTCTTAGGCGAAGGGCTGGATCGGACTGCGGTGTCGACAACGGAGCGGTAGCATCTGTTGCGAAATCGGGAATGCCATTCCACCCACTTGCCCTTCTTCCAATGTGGAAGTTGGAGAGAGTAAGGTCAAAGGGTCCAGAAAAATAATAATGAGTTCGAAAATCTCTTCGAAGGGGAGCCTTGGAGGATGAAATAGCATTAATATACACCTTAGGAGGAGGAAGATCAAAGAACCCGCGGGGAAGAATACATTCCAACTCCCGGATTCTCGACGAGAGCGCCTTGGTATTATCCAGCTTGGAAATTACGGATGATGAGTCGAGGAAAGGCGCATCCCGGGTCTACGGGAGGACGATCCGGTTGATCACGCGGCTATCCTCCTTCGTGGGGGAAACATACAATTCGAAGTATGGGGGATGCAATGGCATCCATCTCATATATCAGTTCCTCCCCGACGAAGGTTGTAGTCAGGCGCATCTACTACCTCAACTGTTAACGGTTTTGCCCCCAACCCGGATGGGCAAAGCGGGACAATACCATGAGATTTTGTGAGAATGATGCGGTAAGAATAGTGCTAGACGGAGCGACTTTGGAGATCCCAGTGTCTTCCCGACGCATGCAAAAGACATCCTTGTAGTAGAAGCACCCTCATCAACAGGTGCGAAAGGTAGTCTTAGATGCGATGATTTAATATGGAAGGCCATGTGATGAGGGAAGTCTCTTCTTAAAATTCTTCATATCAAAGGTAATCGAAGAGAATTTTGGATCAATAGCCCCAATGGCGATGGCCAACCTTGCGGCGGCGGACGAAGCTGGAGTACCTCTGAGCGGAGACATAGCACAGGACTTTGCGCAAATCTTCTACAATCGAGTAGTTACGGCGGCCCTCATGTTCGGATTAATCGTTGACCACTTAGAGGATGCCTTCGGTATCGAGGCATAGACTCAACGGTTGGCTTCGTGATGTAGACGGCTTCGGTAGCATCGAGGAACTTCCTTAGCTTTCGAAAATTCCTCTCGCCATAATCACGGGATCTCGTAGCGACATCCACGTGAGCACTCATCATAAAGATATTCGATGGAACTTCCCCTTCACGAGCGCCTCGAGAGGAAGCCCCGCCAAGATTTTGGTTCGCGCCGGCAATTAATTCTTTGCCCTTGGGGAAAAGGGTTTGTTAGCCTGACACGGGAACTAGAAGAACCCTGCTTTGAGATAACGGGCGGGCATCTGAATTTCGGGCAAAAGGTGTAGAGATGGTCTCCGGTACAAGGCATGGAAAATTCACTTTCTTTTCTCCTTTTGCCCTTCACCAACACGCTCGTTGGTTTTATTTGCATTACCCTTCCCATTCTTGCCCTTCTTCTTGTTATTACGTCCTTCTTCTTCCCATCGGAGGATTGTTGATTTCCTTTGGAGTTGAAGGTGTGGACGGCAAATGGACAAAGGCGGGAAGGTGATGAATCTGACAGGCACGAGCGACCGAAGGAGCGGTGCAGAGACATGCTGCAGTGAGAAAGCGAAGTGGTACACTACTCTTGTCGTCAGGCAAATTAAGGTCACCATGCGGACCGGAGTTTGGGATTTCGATAGATCAATTTGGAGCGAGGAGCATTATGGGAAAATACTTGTAAAGCATGCAGGAGAATAGATCAACTCTATTGTTTGGGCCCTAAGATGCTTTGCTCCTCGGAATATACCCACGACATGGATACATCCTTTGAAATGTATACGTGGCTTGTTCAAACCATGAGAAGGAACTCACACCGGAATATGGGCTGATAAGCCTCTTTGCCTTCTCCTCCATTCACGAGATATGATCGAAATGTGAGTTGCCTCATCTGCTTAAAATTAGCCGGGAGTTCGGTCTGACCTCATATACGACGGGCAAGCTAGATGGTTAAGAAAAAGTAGCCGGCCAGTTCTCAAATGTGTGGCCTTGTTAGCTCTATATAACACTGCCGGCATTTCCGGTTAAGGTGCGCTGAAATAAATCTCAATCTAATCGAGTCGTCGATCGGAGAGTTTGAAGAGCACCCCGTAAAGTGGAGAAAGTGGTGATGTGATACGCCGGATCTTCACCATTCTTGCCTTCAAACTTAGGAATGTACGAAGGAAGTTTGGTTGGAGCCGGAGGCCACCGGTTGTATCGGAGGAGAAATCGGGTCATTGGTGCTTCGCCAAGTGCGGCAAGTTTAACGTTTCCGAAATGGTAATCGAGGGCGGGCACGAGAATTCCATCCTTGATGGGATGGATTTCCAACATTCGAAAAGAATAGCACGGATTTGATGAGGCACCAGTACACCGCCGAAAGGACCGTAGAAAACGGAGAAAGAACCTCCCCACTGTAGAGTTACCATAACCCGGGCTAGTTCCCCCCGGCGAAATTATTTCGAAGGAAAGCCCCACGGTTCCACGCATTAGACGAGAGGAGAAAAAAGTGATAAGCACTCGATGCGGGGAAAAGAAGCATTCCTGGATGACTGCGATGAGCGATTCCACCTTTGACGTTGCAAACTAGGATTCCACCCCATAAAAGCGATCGAACTTGGCCCCTGGGCAAAAAGGATTGAAACTTTGGATGCAGGACGTAAAGGAAACGACCCTAAAGAAGGATTGGGACTAGGAATATGCCCGATCCCAAGGGGAAACCACAAGCAGAAAGCTAATCCACTAGCCATGTTAGACATGGGCGTAGATCCGAGTACCTTGGCGGTAAAGGAAAAGAGGAAGTTTCCGTATTGGACATCCACGAAGCAAGGACCAGTTGAGAAGCATATGCTTGGGTGAACCCGAACGAAACATAAGTGCTGAAGCACTCGAAGATGAAACAGGTACCCCCACTGCCTCGACGAAGCGAAGTCGCACCGAATACCACCGGCACTCACGGTAGAAGCCGCGTTCCCGGTCGTGGCCATCGAAAGATGAAAGATATGGAAGGTCAGGCGGTCTCTCGGACTCGGTCCCGACGTCTTGAATAACAAACGGATGAAGTCAAGAGGAAGAGGAGATGGACCTGAAGCTGCCAGGCCTACGGAGCCTGCTCTTCTATGCGAAAATCTTCTTCACGAGGAAACAATACTCTCGGGTGGCGGGCATCCCTCTCGGAACCGACACGGAGATCAGCAACGAAACCCTTGGAGACCTTAGTGGAGGATCTCTCTCCAGCGTCGGACTCTACGGGGTGAAAAACCACACCTTCCATAATCGCTCCTACGCCTTCTTGAAGAAGGCTGTTACTCTCGGGAGATAACCCCAGATCTCCCTCGAACGTCGAGCGCTTGATCGGCCACTTTCTGATTTATTATATTAGACTCGAAAAAGTGAAAAGCTAGGCAAGCTAGGAGAAAAGAGCACTCACTAAAATCAAAATCACGAGAAACGACAAGCAAACGGCCTCCAAGTATTTCCGCTCCGGGTGATGAGGACGGACACCATCTGAGGAAAGCGAAGTATAGGCCTTAGAAAGCGATCTGCAGGATGATTAGAATGAGAACAACTAGCGAAGGTATCGAAGCTTGATTCTGTGAGCCTCTAACGGCTTGACCTTTGCGGCTCAAGCACCCAAGCTTCGCAGGAGGGCACCCCAGATGCTGAAAGTGATGCGGCGTCTGCCTCGGAGTACCCGCAGTATTCCCCCGCGATCCACTGTGTGGAACCTAGGAACGGCAACCCCTATGGACACCAATCCGTATCGAAGGCAGGGCGAGACGGTCTTGAGGTCGGAGGATTCGGCTAATCGGAGGGGGTATCCCTCTTCTTAACCTTCACTTCCCCTCGCTTGACTCTCGGATGAGGCTTTCCCGATCCCTCACGGGTGGTTTCGCTCAATTAATCAACTTCTATGTTTTAAGGCGGCCTTGGAAAGTTAACTCTTCTCTCTACTATTCCAGGCCCTACAACCTAGGCCCCAGTTGGTGATTGACCTTGGTAAAACTTTTTGCTAGGGTGATTTTAGATTAAATGTCGCTTATTTTAAGAGTTTGTTGTATTGATCGCAAGGATATGGAGTTGAAACCAATGATGTTACGACGCAAAAAGAAATTAATAGCTTGACTACATGCATACGGTTGCTTTGTCTTTTCGATGAAGAGCATTTCTATATAAGTTCTGGGGCCTAAAAAATGTATTTTTTTCTTTCGAATTACAAACTCACTCACAAAAACTAAGAAGCTAATAAATGATTCAATGCACTAATGCAAATGACCACTAGCATGTAAATTCTAAGATGCAAAAGTCTCTTGAAACAGGTAAAAATTTCCCAAAAAGGCTCCTTCGGTTTAACTCATCTTTTGTTATCCGAAAGCCAATTCTTGCAAACTAAGAACTCTTAGTATAAGACAACAAAAATACTCAACAAGAAGAAGAAGAAATCAAAAGACCACCTCTCCTCCAAATCAAGCCAAAACTAGAAACGAAACTTCACTAAAGCTCAAAAGATAAGGCCAAACGAAAATGAAAAACGCAACAAAAAAAAAAAAACAAAAGCAAATGTTTTTTTGAGTTTTTGATATGCCAAAAACAAAAATAAAACAAATGTTTTTTGGACTTTTCGATTTATAGGCAAAAAAACCAAGAACAACTATCACAATCCAGCCAAAAACAAGATCGAATTTCAAGCATAAACTTCAACTGTACTCCCAAACCTTATAAGACGATAGCAAGATCAATAAGAGCAACGGCAGGAAGACCAAAAACTCAATCAAACTGACCTAGAGAAATAGACACAAAATGTTGCAACAAAAATTCCAAAGAAGCAAGAAAAGTTCTCCGAAAATTGCAACAAAGCCTAGCCTGTAAACTCAAGAAAACCAATCGAAAACAAAGCAAGAAGAACGCAATGCAAGCACAACACAAAGATAGGAGCGAGTCGATGAGTAGAAACACGATTACGATAAGGCAGAACGAAGACGAGGCACTACTCGAAGCGATCTTGGAACTCAATCCGGGAGTGCTAGCACCAACAAGGACACTTTGCCAAAAAGATCGGTTTTCGGACAAACGAAAGAGAAACAAGACTTGAAACCACTTCGCTCACTCCCGGTAAGTACGGGGGGCTACGCGACACGGGCCTCCACGGCCGGAAAAGACCAAAAATTGTGAGAATCTTGAAATTTCAAACTGTTGGTATACGCGGCTTTGCGGTTATGCAACAAGCGTGTATACGCGTGTGTTGAGGAAACTCGCGTATACGCGGTTCCTTCTACACAAAATCGCGGGTATACGTATTTGTGTGCAAACAAAAAAGTGTAGCTACAAAGAAAGATAATGAAAAACAAAAAAAGTACAAGCACAGGAAAGATATCAAGACTTCGGTATTTACCCTGAAAACAAGGCGAATTTTGTAAGACGAAGAAGCTGGCAACCTACCAAGCAGGCCGAAACAACCCAACGGAGAATCACAAAAATGTGATCCCGGTGGAGTCGCGGTTACGATTTCGGGGAATTAACACCCTAGAGGTTGGTTGAGTTCAACCTCCTGAAGCGAGGGCGTACTACTTAACAGAGACCCACACGATCATGCACATTCATAAAAACTACACTAGAGCGGGAATGAGAGGTTTGCCGTTGATCCTACGTTTGATAGGTCCGTGGAGTTCAAAACTCCTATGACTAGTCCTTCCTCCTTAACACAAATACAAGAAGAAACCGGCACAAAGGACAAGTTGTACGGCTATTTCCTCTATATGTTAGGTGATTCATATAAAACATTAAATAAATCATAATGAATGCTTGTATAACAAATATTCTTCATACATTAAAGCATACACTAACACGTTTATTTCGAATGACATGATGAGGTACGTAATTATAAATAGTACGTACAAAACATCGTGGAGAGATCACACGGTCACCTTCAAGGCCTTAAACGGACGAGTCGTCGGATCCGTCCCGGCCCTTGCCTCGCTAAGACTCCTTTTAAGGCGGTGCATACGAGATAACATATAAAGGGATGTATATCTCAAAGGCTTCAAGGGTTTCACAGCAATGAGCTTGGGGAAAGTGCGGGGAGGCACGGGGAATCGGACAGGGATAGGGGAACCAACGGAAATTATAATATCAAAACTTTCTCTCTCTCCCTTAGGCCATACACACATGAGGCTTTTTATAGTCCCTCCAAGTAGTTCCGAGCGGTTGGAAACGAGTTGGCCACGGTACAGGGTGGTTGAACTACACGAGTAACCATCAGCGGCGTGAAATTAGGGATTTTTATATATATTTTTAATCATTAAAATGGCATCAACGGAAAAGTCTATTTGTACTACACGCATTATACACGCGAAAAACACGGGCATAGTCGCGTATGGAGGATTTTCCACTTGTTTTTAAGTGAATTTGTCCAAGTACGGAATGGGTTACTTGTAAACCATGAAGCAATCTGAATCATGTCAAGGTGAGAAATGATGCTATAACGATGAGGTACGGGAGGGTAGCTAGACATCCATTCTACAGCTTCCTTATTATTTGAATTGGGGTTACGTTGTATAGGTAATTTAGGTGGGACATAAGGTGTAGGATTTTGAATAGAAGGTAGTTGTAATTGTTGTTGTTGTATTGGAATTGGAGGGTACTAGACCTTGGCCATTACTTCTCCAATTCGGCGAAGAGTATTGGGTTGTGATGAAGGATATTACATTGGAGGAGATGGCACTAGTTCCATAGTGAAATTGTGTTAAGAAGGAGTGAGGACCACCTTCCATGGATATTTTGACGTATAAACAATATTCCAAGGATAAAAAGAAGAAAAATCTACGGGCATACCTATAGGTTAAGTTGCTGCATGGTCTCTTTGATCGATAGTAAGAAAGAATGAACATCCTTGCTTGATTGTTGAAGTGTTGCCTTTAGTTTGGGAAACATAGGACATTGATTTGTAGAATACGCCAAATCACAAATGTTGCACAAGATGACACTATTCAATCCACATTCTCTTTCCGAGATGTTTCTTTTTTTTCAGTGGGGACGAATATTGCTTACTTATTTGCTTCGGCTTAACGTACCTTCTTGACTTGTACAGTGATGCGGGGGCGAGAGAGAGTGCTAAGGAGATCGGTTTTTGAAATATTCAAATAAATTCTTGATTTCTTGTACGGTTACCCCTCCACTTTTGGGCTTTTGTACAAAGTGAAGGATAGAACTAAAACCCTTTCCCTTGATATATCCTCTTGAGCTACGTAGGCAAGTTTTGTTATATCCTCAAATGTTTCTTGCGATATATCTCCTTTTCCTATTATATTCGGATGTTCTAGATAGTCATCTCTTAATCCTTTTAATAATATTGGATTTAGCATCTCTGGATCTAAGTTGCGAACTTGACCTCTGTAAGTTATAGTGAATTTCTCTAGATAGTCCCCATGGATGATTATTCCTAATGAGATGAGCTTCCCTCGAAATTACCTGGAGATTGGAAAATAAAGGATCTTGTTCTTCTAGGACCAACTATTTGACAGCAATGCAACTTGTAATTGATGATGAACTAGTTGTTGTTTCTCGGAGTTCTGACAGGTCCCCACTGATCTCTCCATGTCCTTCATCCTCAAATTCGTTTATGATTCTTCACACTATTGTTTGAATCGAAGTTTTTATATCGAGTGGATATGTTGTTGAAGGATGGTGGGAGTCAGGACACGGAAGACATCGTTGTCAATGACCTTGATGTGGTAAGCGTACTACCGTAGTCTGTCTTACGATTATCTCTGTATGAAGTGTTCCTTTAACTCTTGCAATCGGGTCTCAAGAATGTTTTCCTTCCCAAATCTCGCTCTTCTTTTCCTTAGTCTTTCCTATAGTTAGTAGGAGTGGGGGGTGTTTGTAGATGTTGATGTTGCCCTCTTGGCACACATAGGTCCTATTCGTATTATCAATTCATCCTATAAGTGCTTCGGTTTCTATAGCGGTAGACCGCTCAAGCTTGTTAGAGAAATGCGAAGGTTCTTACTCTCCCGCGTCTTACCACCCAACATTGTATAGCTAAGACACCTAAAAAACCCAAAATTCAATTCCTAGATGTTCCAAAAAGGCGATGGTGAGCCGCTCCAAGCTTGTTATATCGATGTGCGAGATTCTTACCTCTCGTCTTACCACCCAGGTAGTTGTAGCATTGGAAACACTCTAAACAAAAGAAAAATGCTCGAAATTCAACTTCTAAGTATCCCATCGAGACATTGAGTGAGCATGCTCAAGCTTTGTTAGAGCACTATGCGGGTTCACACCTCTCGTCTTCTTTTGACAATTTTATCACTAGAGATACTCTATAAAGCATATAAATTGCACTTTAAAACAACTCTAATTGATTGGATCGTTCTTGCCATCCCAGGCAATGGTGCCAAAATGTTGGACTATATAAATCCTTATAAATTTAATTATCAATCCGGGGATGTTTTGTTATTCCAATGATAGTAGCATTGTCTATGCCGATACATCAACCCGGAAAGCGGTCTCAAAAGAAAAAGAAATCGTTGTTGAAGTAAAATTCTAGAAACAAATCACTGTAGAAATAAATAATCCACAAGATTAATCTTACTCCAAATTGATTTTTAACTTGCCACCATGATATAGTACCAGTGATGTCTTTATTAATCATATGTATGCTGACATATAAAGTGATGTAAATTTGAAAGCGAGATATATTCTCGGTGAACAATAGCAACAACAATCTAATGATACACATAAACACACTAGCTGTGTAACCTTGCAATCCCTTCTAAGAAGGAGGGCCCTTCCTCCCTAGAGCAGCCTTGAGGTAGAAAGAAACTTCTTGAACTTAAATGGAGTCACATGTAACAACAATAAAAATATGATTTGTATTAATCGAACACAATTACGAGAGGAAAAACAACATTGTTCTTCCCTAACCTCTTGATCTCTAGGGTTGAGAGATATATAGTTGTTACATCAAAGAATTTAGGAATAGATCAGTCATGAGAATCTTATGATTCTGCGATGATCAAATAGAACTCATGCGGTTATAACCCATATGCAAAGAAGTTATGATTAGGAATTAAAAAGATTACTATCGATTTCCCTTAGGTTGTTATCCCAAAAACAATTTTGTGCTCCTACGGCTATCATAACAAAACACGGTTGTAGTGCAACCGCCAAAGGAAGACATATCAAAAACAATATAACCAAAGAGCGATCAATGGTACAATCGGCGGTATGTGGTTACATAACGGCACGGTGTAACATCAATTTCTAGTGGGTCTCTAATAGCATGGTGTAAAAACATCATGTAGCAACATCACCATCAGAAGCTGCTTCTATGAACTTCATGTTCGAGATCTTAGACATGCGAAGGATGGCAGAAAGACCATTGATCTTTCTCAAAACATTCACCATGATTAGTCATAAAAAGGTATAATTGATCATAATAATTGGTGAATTGGAAAAATAACAAAAGCGAGTGAAACAACACGGTGAGAATTAAGGTAGGAAAAAGGGTAAAGATAATCCCATAAGTTAAGATTATGAAGCAAGATAGGGGAGATAAGTGTAGGAAAAAATGTGCAAACCGACACCCAACACAATGTGTGATGAGACAAAGGTGGGGCAGACAATACCACAAATGGGTAAAGCCATAGTTTGATATGAGACACGAAAGTTAAACATTGAAACGGGCGAAGTGCAATGTGAGATGAGAGTGGAGGGTGACATGGCATAAAAAATAGTGGGGTCACAAAAAAATCACACATCGAAGTTTGAAGGAGCGAGGAAGTGAATTCGGTGGGTAAAACTTGTGAAAATGAGATGTGAAAAGGTAGGTGGGGCCCTTTTAACGGGTTTTCAAAGTGGAAAGTGAATTCGTTAAGTTATGGTAATATGATAAAAATATGTTGGAATGATAATGAAAGAGGGTTTATAACGAATTCAAGACGTAAAGGAAATATGGGTCTGAGCCATACGAAAATTGCTTTTACGGGGTTTTTGTAGGAGGCCAATTATGCCGTGAATAAAGTTAAAGCGCAAGAGCCGTTGTGATGAGTAAGAGGTCCACAATGTATTTATTAAGTGTGGTAAGTTATTTCATATGATATATGATATTACCAAGGTTTGTTGTGAATGCGGTAAAAGCCACAATAAAAGAAATATATGGTAAGTTTAAAGGAAATATGATATGGCTATTAGAGGGTCAATCGGCTTTACTTTTTTAACTATAAATTGGATTTTATTAGTTAAAGGGTTTTGGAAAATGAAAGTTGGACTTTACAGGTTTTTTGGAAAATAGAGAAAAGGATCGAAGAGAAATGAAAAGCATGCGAGAAGAATTGAATCACAAGGAGATAGATGCCAAGAAAAATGACGAGAGAGGGCAACTTTAGAAAGTAATCAAAACCAACGCTAACAAATAACACAAGATTCTCAACACAATTTCTACAAGACTATCTTTGATTTTGTTCCAAAAGGTTGTCCTGGCAGCAAATAAGACTATCAACTCATAAAGCTAAGAAGTGCAGATATAGAAAATATGACCAATGAAACCTCATAGAGGTCAGAAATTCCATCCAACTCATTAATCATAGTCACGATATGAGTCACTTCCTATATTCTAAGGTTAGAAATCATTCCCTAAAATTCGGCTATGAACTAAGATAACACTACATTAAATTACTGTTCCCTCACGATAAGAGGACAAACCAACTCAATTCTTGTAATTCAGTTCATAGGACATCAAAACCTCTAAATTATGACATTTTATGGGCTTGACAAGTGTCCCGGGGAATCTATATAACAGATACATAACTCTTCCCGACACGTGTCATAAACTTTTACGAGATGCATAACATAAATTTGAAACCAATTTTGATGCACTTTTAGGAGTCCAAATCCAATTCTAAAATATAGGTCAACTAGACCTATGTGTCTAGTTACATAACATCTTGAATTTTGAAATAAAAAATCTTAGGAAAGGCCTCCAAAAACGTTCATTCTCCCAAACTTACTCCAGGATATTATTAACAGGCCTCCAAAAATTATGGTAAAACCTTGAAAATGGGTGGTTTTGGCGTTTTTAAAGTGGAGATTTTCATGAAAAAGGGTTCTTGATCTGTGATTTACTCATCAAAATTCATCCAAAAATATAATTCATTCATCATTTTGATGCCCCTAAAAACAAGTAACAAATTCTTGTTACGCATATGTATGAGCCAAATCTCCAAAATTACTTAAAATCCATAGTTTTCCAAAACAATTTCTACAAACGCAGGACTTAAATATGGATCAATATCTCTATAAACATAATGTTTTTTGAAAAAAATGAGACATTATTTTGTTCTTATTAAAAAATCCACATCCATTTTTCAAAAATACTTTCCATTTTCTCGGAATCCAACTTTATTTGGTCACCCAAAATTTGCGAACGTAGTGCACTTTGAGCAAAAGCGTAGCACCTAATTTGAGAGGGAGTTTGGAGGCCTTCCTAGTGGATTTTGGACTGTAAGTGGTATGGTTGGAAATATTGGATATATTCTACCACAAAATGGAGTCATCAAGAAATGGAAAACTCATCGCAAAAGCCTTGAACGATTGATTTGAAGAAAACTACATGACCAAAAGTGCATAATGACTGAAGCGATTTTATTTTGATAATATCTCTCAAAGCACAACATATGCATAAACTAAAGGAGTTTGTTCTTTGGCTCAATATTGACAAAAATATCTTTTAATTTTGTAAAATTCATCTCCATTACTTCAAAAGTGATTTTGAAACTGAAGGAGGTTTTTGTTCTTTGGCCTATTGACAAAAATCTCTTTAATTTTGTAAAAATTCATCTCCTGCATTACTTCAAAAGTGATTTTGGAAGCAACATTGTCCCTGTGTGCAATGTAAACCCACGCTTGATCACAAAAACTTTGAAAATGATGCTGTGGGTCTGATTTGGCTCAATATTGGAATGGTGACCTCATATGAACTTTCTTATTATTCTCCATAGTAGTTGTGAACCATGATCAAACCCTCCTAGATGAAATGATTGGGTAGGGGATAGTGGATTTTGAAAAACAAAGGGATATGGATAAGGTAGGTTTAAGTTGTGAGCAATTATGAGGAGGTTGAGGAAAATTCCAAAAAAAAATGAAGACAAGGGTAATGTGTTAACTCGGGAATAAAAAAGGTGGAATCACTTGAAATGGAGCATGGGGAAAGTGAGTCAAAATAGGAAAACACAAATATTTTTCTAGTTTTGTTGTGAAAAGTGTAGTGATGAATTAGGGTTCTAATGGAGGAAGGGTAAAGGGAGCTGTAAGTGGTAGAGGGTGTTATGGTAGAGGTTTTGAAGGGTTTGTGAAGGGTTTTTGAAGGATGAGTCAAGGAGGCTTAGATGGTCTTGATGGACTAGACCAATTAAGAAATGAGAAACCCTAAAATGAAGGAAAGAAAAACCTAATGATGGAAAACACTCATAAAATCTTGAATTGAATTGAGAAGGTTTTAGATGTCAAGTTGCGGTTGGAGATCACTTGAGATTTAGGAAAAATTGTAATATTCAAGGTCTATATCCATGCCCTTAAACCACTTTTGTCCGTAGGTATATTTGTTGTTGAAGAAATCACATTTCTTTGATAAGTTGAAATTTACACCTGGTAATGATCTTTCCCACATCTTGAGACTTGTGGCAAATAATCTTACAGAATTAGATATAATAGCCTTCTTCCATGATTTTATCACATAATATTAAACATCCAATCTTATCAAAGAATCTTTTGGCCAAGGTGACATTTATTTCTTGCATGGTGGAGGGTTCAAATCTTATGTAGCGCTATATAGTATTTTATTCTCACTCTCATAATTTTTATATGATTAAAGATACTAAGAGCCTAGTGTATATAGATTAATGGGTATGTATAGTGCAATTTTCGAAGAAAATAGAGTATAAGGATGGGTGAAACATTGGAGTGAGATGAAGAGGTTTTGAAGCCAAGGAAAATTTCATAAAAAATTGTAGGGAGGTAGGTGAGGAATTAAAATATAATGTATGTGGGAGGTGTATGATAGTGTTAGAATATAGGGTTATGGTTTAGTGTAGTGAACTCACTCCATGATAGGAAAAACATGAGAATGTAGTGGAGAGAGTGGCAGAATCAATGACTGCTGGAAAATTGACTTTGAGGATGTTAGAATGTCCCAATTACTAATGTATAGGCTTTAGAAACCCCATACCATGATCCTTCAACTTATTTGAGTGATTTCGATACCAGAAACCCCGATGCATATAGCGGCTTTGCCGGATGCGTAACAACAACGTCAAATGCATAACAACGACCTCTTAGGAGAAAATTTGTACGTGTGCATAGGCCACTCTCGACCCTTTATGGAGTCAAACGGAGGTAAGAGAGGAGCTCTACCACACATGAAAGAGAAGAATGAGTTGAATGAGCCTTTTTTTCCCTTTATAAGATTTTGAAATGACTTTTTTTCCTCTAGTGAAAACAACTATGAAGAAAACTTTGCACTTTTGAAATCCTTTGATATTGAAACAAATTTTCAAATAAGACAACTTGTATTACTTTATTATCCTAAGTATGTTAACTCCCTTTAGAAGACTTATATGATGGAAATGAAGGATTTTTTTCCTTGTTTGACAAAAAATTGGAATTTTCTAAAGGCAAAAAAATGACACCTAGACAAAAAGCATGAGATGGAGTGGAATGACCTAAGAATTCTAAATTAAAATGAATGGGATGACTGAGGTGATTATGGCCATGGATGGGATGAGGGGAGAAACATTTGACCTAAGATTCCTTCGGTAATAAGGTATTTTGAAACCTTGTTTTGAAAAGACCAAATTTTGACCTATGAACATAAAAACTAAACTAAAGAGCATATTTGATCAGACACATTGACACTAACACATCCTCTGCAGTCTGACTAGTGAACATTGGAAATTAAAAGTTAAGCGCTAAGTTGGAAAAATGGTTTGTTAAAAATATGTTTTTTCTATACAACACAATAATTTCGAGCATGATTTACAAACAAATAGAGAATGAATTTCTCAAAACCAAAAGAGGTTTTTTCAGAATCGATCCATTTTAAAAACCATCTCTCATTTTTACGGCTATTATGGTTTGGGATATTTGAATGCATCAAGCCATATTTTCCAAAATTTCTTGTTTTAGTCACAATTTTCAAATTCGGTTCGAAAAGGCCTTAAATAAATTTTAAAAAAATGAAAGAGGTTTTGTTGGTAACATACTCATCTATACAAACCCCTCTCATTTTTTACACATCTATCTCGGATTAAGATATTTAAAGAGATCATTGGACCGTTTTTTCATAATTTTGTGAGGAAAAAGCTCATATACGGTTAGTGACTTGGATGCCACATCATCAAATTAGACTTGCTATCAAATTCGAATTGTTGTTACTCACCACTAGAAATCCTCAAAGATAGTTCCAAGAAGCTTCAGAGTTCAGGTTTTCCTGTCTTTAGTTCTATTTGTGTAACACGAGTTTTTGAGATATTTGTAATAAATCTTGATATTTCCAATCAAGATATTTGGTGAAAAAATTTGTATAAATACTTCATAATCTGAAGTAATATATGTTGAAATTTTTTAAATAAAAGGAAAACTATTTTAAAGAAGCTCATAGAGCCACCATTGATCATATTTTCGGTAATACAATGCAATCATTACAACATTCTTGTGTCTTTTTTATTGGTGAAGTGCATCTCTCTTTGTCGATTTGTTTTCTCTCTAGTATCATATTTTCTAAAATATGAAGTATTCCTAAGAAGATAAATATGAGAACTTGTTTAAATGTATACTCCTTCTACGGCTTATGAATAATTTTGTTGCCTGTGAATATTAAAATCAAATTTCTTAAATGTTATGTTTTTAATTATATTTCTAAATCTTTTCCTCTTCTGCCCTCATATATTAAAGAATCTAGTGAATTTTCCTACCTTTCCCTATAGGTTAACTATTAACTACGTATTTTATCGATCTAAACATGTGACTCCATTTTTCCCACATTGGCATATATTCCCGGTTTCAAACCAACAACATAAAAATCCCAAACTTTGAACTTATCATGTATACCTTCGAGTCAAATAAGAAAGCCAAATTATAAGAGCCAGTCCCTCTCTAAGCTTGGAAGGGCTAGATTCTCAGTTTCAAAGTGGTTTTGTGGTTACCTATGGGTTTTTCCTTCACAACCTTGAAATTACGAGCGATAACATAACCTTGAAACACTTACTGATCATACACTCACGAGCACACCCCCTTTACTTTGTGAAAATGGAATCACTCTCTCTACATTTGACGGCAGAGCCAAGGCATATACTTAAGAATAAGGAAGTCAAGAATTTGTGTTGAGAATTTGGAGGGTTGGAGATTAATACAAATTCTCTTCTTGATAATTACTTGTGAGCTAATGTGAGTCGCTTATTTCTTGTATTCTTTTAGCTTGAATTTAATATTTCATCAAGTCAATTATCAAATTCACAAGACACAAAATTTAGGCTCCTAAAGCCGAGGGGAAAACCTCTTGGAGAGGAAAAAGCACCCAAAGAATTCTTATTATAGATATTCCAAATGACAAGTACCATGACCAAGACTTAGAACCTTGATCTAGATATACTTTGAAGACCTTGATCCAACTTCTTCAACCTTGATTCTTCTCTTCACAAATTTTCTTAGTTCTACATAAATACTAGAGACCTTTATCTTCACTTTTTGCTTATGCTTGTAGTTGAATTACTTGTATTGTAGGAATGTAAATCATGGAATTTATCTTCTCTACTTCTTCACTCTTCTCCTATGATCATTGTCTCAACATCTGTAATTCTATCTTCAAATCAACCATATGATAGTATATGACAACTTATTCTTACTAATATTCTTATGTCTTCTCCTTAAAAATTAGAGATATTCGTATTGTGCCTTTCCTCCAATATCATGGCTGTATCTATTTGCAATTTTGTCACTTTTTTATCCACAATCCTGTACTTCACTATCTAAGTTGTACCTTGCTACCACTTAAGCAAAACCTTATTCTTCTCAAAAAATTTCCATAGTAATCTTCTTCCTACACTTTGACTTAGATCTAAACGTTTTACTATACATTATCTACACTTAATGCTATCCTTATAACCCGTCTTTGTAATCTTGGAGATCAGCAGTTTAATCTTAGATATATCCATTAATTGCTTGATGATGTTTGTCCATGTCTGCACCTCTATTTTAGATCGCAATTCTTATTTACTGGCCGATCCCGGGGTAATATATAGAGGACTATTCACACTCATTTATCCCAACCATACAAATTTAATTAGGCTGACTTTAACACAACATGTAGTCAACATGAGGTGTAATTTTCTTCAACATTTCATGAAATTATTTCTTTAGCATCGTTGAGAAGGCTATCTTTACTATATTTTGGAGCTTGTCTTCATTATATGAGGTTGTTGATAACTTTCTTCACAAGGTGTTGGGGCATAAACATATAAACTAAATCCTTCATGTATATGACACTTAATTATAGAAGAAGACAAACACCTTAAAGACATCAGAAAAGTCTATAACCTATATAATAAAATCTTGTTCATGACATGAAATAAGTATAACAAAAATACATTTTATTATCATTGTCTTATTCTTTACATAATTACACTATTCAACATGAATGCCGACCCTAGTTACACTTTTCAACACTCCCTCTTAACTAGGGAGTATTCACTCTACATGGTTACTTTCAAGTAGAAGAATCATAAGAAAATCGGATTGGTAATCACATCTATATAGCATCATATCGGCTTGACATTTTCCCTGGTAGGCCTTAAATAAAAACCCATCTCAACGAGACAATGGGATACAATGATAACGAGGCAGCATGACCCCAATAGACACCATGGTAATTGCCTCTCCAAGGTACATACCCCATAGGTGTTCCTAGAATATGAACCTTGGGCTTATTATTCTCTTGGGTACTCGGCCCTAAAAATATCGGTCCACGACTACTCTTATCTTGAATTCCTATCTTATTATCAACGAGTATCGAATGCTATATGGTCCCAATCCTCCATTTTGTATTCTAGGTGAAGACCGAATGATATTATGCATAAATTCTCCCCGGATATGGCCTTAACTAAGACTTACGGCTATAAGTCTTTGGTCTAGTGCATGACACATGTAATAGAGAATTACATACATATATTCCTCTTAATTCATAAGGGACATACTTCAAGTTTATTCCAAGCAAGAAACTTACCCGCCGGAGCTCCTCTCAACCGAGGTCACAACGAAATCAGTACTCATGAAGAATTCCTCCCCTCGATGTCATGGATTTGATGCGGAAGTAATCTTCAAATTTTTGGCTTCATAGGGCACAAATCATCCATCACTTTCATTCACGATTCATGTCCATTATCAAAAAGTGATTCATCAATCCTTCTTATACGGTTCACCATTATGCCATGCTACTTTTCCTACGAATCATATACAAGGATCATACATCCTTTATACATGATTAGAAACCACAGACAAATTCATCCAAATAAACATATACATGAACTTTTAAAACAAAAGTTACCTCGGTAGATGACCTTTCTGCATGAAATATTCTGTGGCAAACCGACAACCTCTATTCGAAGTTGACACATATCCCAATGATATGTTTTTATAAAGTATTCTTATTTACCCGGACTTGACCCAGAGTCTACATATCCTCCAGGGAGATCTCCTTGTCACATCTTGTATTGGGATGATAACTACCTCTTGACATGGTTGCATTTCATGATCCATTCCTTTACGCACATTCTCCATTCCCGGGGAACTTACATATTTTTTCTATTTATTGTTCATATAAAACCACATCATATTCCATGAGGACATATTGTGTTGATTTCATCTGTTAGTGGTAGAATGCTCCTCCATAGATCATCTTGTAAATAAAGAAGTCCATTACCTCTGACCATATGACATAGCTGGAGTATCCGGTCTTTAAGCACATAAATACTCTCTGTATACCTCATACCTTTTTCATTTAAGTCATCCTTGAATTTCTGCAAATTAGAGCTTCATTCCATATTTGCTCCATCAATATGTCATCACATCATAATTATGTTTTTCATGATAACCCTTGATCTTAATATTTGCCTTCCATGGTATTATTTATCAGAGGTTTTTCTAGGAGTTGTTTTACCAAGAAATCTACCATGCTTTGATTAGGATACTACACTTCTTCCTATCCTTACAACTTGATAGAAATCACTTAAAGGAGAAGATGATCTTAATAATATTGGATATCCCTCGCTTCTTCTTTCTTATATTTATTTGCATCAGTTATTCTCTCATTTTACACAAGGACATGGGTTTTCTTCCTATTTCTCTTGTCCTTTTCAAATTTGGAAAATATATTTTATAATGCCTAATTTCATCACATCCAAATCATGTGATGCTTTATTGACTATTCGAGGACCAAACTTACCGAATCTTCCTTCCTTCCTTGAAGTGGCTGCAAAGAGTTTGATTCCCTTCACTTGATCTTGTAATACGTTTGGATTTCAATCTTGTTTCCTCTATTTTAAATAGAGACCTAGAATGTGGAATGGTGTGGCTTATCTTCTAGGTATAATTAAGTGAAGTTTCCCCATTCTCTTAGTAGTATTCGGCCCTCTTTGTAGTCATCTCGAGTCAAACATTACTTCTCCTAGTTCTGCATTTGATCGGAAGATTTCTTCCTATGAGTACTCCTGAAAAGAGCCATTCCACCAATTTTCTCATATATTCCTTTGGATGATTTGATACATCAGATATGAGAGAGTATTTTAATAATATTATATAAGAATAATTTGGGCCCTTATATCTCCTTCATATGACTGGCACATGAGTTCATTTTCCTTGTCTTCTATGCGGGAAAGATTAAAACCCTAACTAGTCCTCAAAGAAGGCATTTAATAGATTCATATGAAGTCATAATGATACTTACTTGAGATAGTGACTTTCTCCTTCAGAAACTTATGAAAGGTGATGTTTAAAGATGAAGTGAAGAGTTCCTTCTAAGATAGAAATCTTCAATGTGGATGCTCTTGACTCCTTGATGGTAAGAAGGATGTATTCAAAAGATGATGTCCCTCTTCTCATTGTCTTGAGCCGTAAATCCTTGACGGAAAAGATTAATTACTTGAATGAGTTGATACAAGCAAGTATTCCTTGAAAAATAATTTTATTCTTCAACCCGAATTTGATCTTTGCTTCCTATAGTGTCTCTATTGTCAGTAGCCCTTGCATTTAGCACCTTAGCCACGATTCCATGTTGAGATTTTGGAGGATGGAATTAATAAAAATTATCTTCTTGATAATTACTTGTGAGATTACGTGAGTTACTTATGTCTTCTCTTCTTTTAGCTTAGTTAATCTTTTAAGTCAATTATCAAATTCACAAGACATAGAAGTTAGCCTCCTAGAGCTAGGGAAAAACCTCTCCCTCTTGGATAGGAAAACCCACAAAGAATTTATATATATATCTTTAAATGAAAATTACCATGACCAACAATCAGACCCTTGATCTAGATATGATTCCAAGACCTTGATCCAACTTCTTGACCTTGATTCTTCTCTTCACCAATTTTCTTAGTTGTCAACACTAGAGCCACTTGGTCTTCACTTTACATATGCTTGTAGTTGAATTACTTGAAATTTATGAAGAAGGCCACATGTCTTGCAACTACCTCACTATTACACCTCTTGTCCTTATGATCACTGTCTCAAATCTACTAATTTTGTCTTCAAATTCTTGCCCTTAATAATAATATATCTAACCCAACCCTATCCTTTCACTAATCTTCTTATGTTTGCTCCTTAAAACTCGAGAGATATTTGTATTGTTCCTTTCCTCCAAAATCATGTTGTATCTCTTCCGCAACTTTGTCCCTTTGTTATCCGCAATTGTGTACTTCACTATCTGCAAGTTGTATATGCTATCCACAAACTAAACCTTATTCTTCTAAGCAATTTCAAGTAATATTCTTCATGCACTTTTGACTTAGATTTGCACTTTGTATTGTCCCTTATCAGCACTTAATTCTATCCTTATAACGTCTTGCCTCGTCGTGGATATGTCTTATTTGTAATCTTAGAGATATACGCATTATAATATTAGAGATATCCATTACTTGCTTCAATGAGTATGCATTCTATTATCCTTTTCTCTATTTGGTCCCAAATTCTTGTTACAACCGTCTGGCAGTTCGGGGTAGAGGGATTGTTCACATATTTTAGGCAAACATCCAAAATGTAATTAGGCCAACTTTAACACGACATGTAGGCCGACATGAAGTGTAATTTTCTTCATCATTTCTTGAGGTATTTCTTGACATCATTGAATTTTGTCTTTACCACTATATTTTGGAGCTTGTATTCAACGTTATATGAGGGTTGTTGAGAGATTTATTCTGGAGTATTTGGATCATAGCCATATAAACTAAATCCTTCATGTATATGACACTTAATTATAAATTAGGCAAAAACCTAGAAGACATCAAGAATAGTCTATACTTTATATAATAAAATCTTGTTCTTGAAACCCATGAGCAAAATACAACAAAAATACATTTATTATCATTATCTTCTTCTTTACATAATTAAATAGTCAACATGAAGACCGACCTAGTTACACTTTTCAACACTTTGTTAGTCAAATCCTATACCAAACGATTGTGAGTTATAATTGGGACTTCATTGGAGATATCCCTAAATGTTGGTGGATCTAGCATCGTCAACAAAACCCCTTAAGCCAAGGGGTCCCCCCCCCCATTGACTCCCCCACTATGCCTAGTGCAATGCACAACTCATGGAGGTATTTTGCAAAGTATAACACATAACCAATATTCATGTTATTTTCATTAATATATCTAGCATTGGGGGTCGACTTGTGACATATCTAACTTGTAATCGAGGATTTATTATTATTTTAGTGATTGCAGAATAATTTTATGACATATCAACTTGGTTACCCTCATATAAATATAAATAAGTTGATTTAACTTGGATCATTGTCACATTTTGACATAACTTGCACTACATACTTTTTTATCTCTCTCTTGTGCAATATGGAGCACTGGATTTTAGCCCAATTTCTCTTGGAGGATGTTTTATGTATGGTTCTCTCTAAAGTTGGATGATTGTGGGTGAATTTTGATTATGTGTACTGAGAAAATGTAATTCATCATCTTCTATATTTTCTTGCTATTGAATTAAGGATTAATGTAATTTTGATCAAGGTATTAGTGATATTATGAATTCTCTAAAATCTCCTCGCACAGAATTTCATCAAGTTTCTCTTGAGGTGACCTAGGATTTTAACTCCTCCTTTCAATCTCCAGAATAGTCTAAAATGATGCTAGGGTTAAATATTTTAGGGGCATATTTTGTCTCCCATGAAATTTTTTAATTCCACATCCATCTCTTTTCTTCCAAATATTTTACTTCTGGAATTCCATTAGCCCTATATCGATAAAGACATTAATCATGTATCTTATGCAAATTATTTTTTAGAAACCACTGAATAATTTCATTTTATTTGTTCTAAGAGTAAATAAGATTTAATTACAGCAAAATCATTAATTTTCAACACATTTTTTCATTATAATTTTTTTTTCCTATGGTTAGGACTTGTATGCATTTATTTGGAAAATAAAAACTATCATTTTACATGTATGTTTTACCTCTAAGTTGGAATAGGAATTTAGGTTGCACGATGTTTTACATGTTTTCCACCATATAAAATTATTATAATTTATCTATCTTTATTTATTATTTATCTATCCCTAAATTTACTTCATCATAGATTACAAGGCATATTCATAATTTTTATCATGGATTATTTTCTCGTGCGTAATGTTTTGTCTAAAACCTAGTTTAGAAAAACCAATTATAATTTCTTGATTTTATGTGTTGGGAAATTATTTGAGCCTATATTAATTTACTAAAGCATATTAATTGATCAATAGTAACTGGCAAATCTATCTTAGAATTAAACCTTAATTCACCCAAAATCCTAATTTTTGGATTTTCATTCGTGAATGAAAACTGCTATGGAACAGGGGGGATCTATCACAAGTCAAATTAGGTTACTTCATCCCTAAGCTCTAATTGGGAAGCCTCTTTATTGTGGTGGATTGAATTCATCATAAAATGTGGGGATTCATTATTGAGGTGACAATGGTGACATTCTCATTGTTGCTCTCATTCCTAGGTTGCTTAGTGAGCCTTTGCACCAAGGTGTTAACTTTTGTATAACAATCTAGTTTATGCATCTCGGACATTGAATGGAAAAAATAAGGTTAAAATCATTTATATATAAGTTGTGGATAGAATTATATATTTCTCTAGTACAAGTAAAATTTCTACTTTTGTATGGACATGCAATCGATTACGTAAATTATATGTACCTAATAGATGTGGGGTAAAATCAACTATTGATTTCCCTACATGCGTTAAATATCTAAATAAGCAATCTACATAAACCAAAAATTTCATTTTCGGTAACCTGATAAGTTTGTTTGTTGCTTCATTATTTGTTACCACTTTGTAGACATAATATGTGGCAATATTTCTCAAAACTTACATCCACAGAGCTAAACTTCACTTTCATGTATTGAGATAAAATAAAGAGAATCAAACGAAGTTCCTCCTTTTCCAGACCAAATCTTATTTAAGTTATTTAGGTTTTATCGCATCAACCAAGGTTAAATATTAAATGGAAAAAACCAATTTGTACTGCTTGATAAATTTACTATGGATAATATATACACAATTTTATTCAAAAGTTTGATTTAAACCATTATAAGACAACATTTCAAATTAAATATAATAACTATGTATATATAACAATTTGCAATATTATTTTATGTTTTGTCTTAATGTTATGCATTTTTATTTTTATATATTTGTTTATTTCTTGTATCTGGGAAAGTTGACAAACTGGGTTGGTCTTATATTTGCATGATAGAGAGTCGATTCCACACTTCTACTACTATAACCTCTAAGTTCCAACATATACTTCTTTCGCCAACATAGGTGAATCGATGGATTTCATCCTAAGTCCTCTCGCATATAACACTTTCATGACCATTGTTAATTGAGCACCCCAAGGGCTATAATGTTATTCACGTTTTAAATTCATACGTTTCACTATTTTTTAGCATTTTTAATTATTCATTTTATTTATACATTTTACTGTACATAATTTTAGAATCAATTATTTCAATATTTTATTTTAATATTTATCTTTAAGTTCATCTTTTATTAATAAACACATTTTTGTGTAATAAACATTCATAAAATTTATAATTTCAATTATATTTTATATAACCTAAAATAAATTAATAAATAATATTCACCAATAAATAAATTTATAAAAAATATTAATAATTACAAATTTATTATATAATGTAGAAATTTCATAGTTAAAAATAATATCCTAATCTCATATGTAATGAAAACCATAATCCGTCTTGAAAATAGGAGACTATACCCCTAATTATTAGAAAGAAAACTAAAGAAGAAAACGAAGGGATAGCTACATAGCAACATAGTTCATGCTTTCTTTTATAGTTATCTATATGTTGAGGGGAAATGTGTGGAGGTGCGAAAGTGGTGATGTCATAGAACGCGCAAAGAAAGTTTGTGTTTCTTATACAAACACACCCATTCTCCCACACACATACCTCTTATGTGCATCCTTTATTCCACACACATCCATAACTCCATATATGTCTTTGTTCCTCAAGCTAGTTCACTCCCCTTTTATCAATGCTTTTCATTCTTTAGGCATGGTGCACAAGACCAACCCATGAATATGTTGGGAAAAATGCGAGAGGGGTGAATCGATATTTAGATACGACGGAAAATTTTGCATTCAATTCTTTACTTATATTATTGCTTCATTCATTCATCATAAGGTTAGTAAAGTAAGCATATAGAATAAACCATCACATAAGCAACACATATGAACACCGAGTATTTAGGTGGAAACCTTAATTTGGGAGAAAACATCCATTTGCTTTCGTTTTAAATATTAAATGTTTATTATAAAGAAAACTTCTTACAATTTTGTCTTTGGCGCGGACTTATACCAACACGCGGGCATCCACACACACGAGAAGCTACAACCTTCTCTCGTTCTCCGAGTCACTCTTTTGGAGAGGATCTCCAACCCCCGATCTTGACACCCTGGCCTTATTGGCGAAGCTTCCCTTTCGTGCCAGAAGACTTCAACCCTCGGATCCACCAAATTTCTTCGATTTCTTCCTCAGACTACGTCAGTCTTCATTATTTCTTTCTGACTCTTCCTAGGCATTCATCATTTCTAAATCTAGACACCTTGATCCTTCGTCAACTTCATAGGTGCATCATTGATTCGGCCTTTCGGAAAAACGAGAGTTCGATCACGAGATATCTCTAAAAGAGATTTATTAAACAACCCCTCACGCATGCACATAGAGTATTATAATCGTCTTCTCCTTATATAGTTTTTGCCTTTATTAAAACCATGAGTCAAAGCCACCAGCAGCGTGATGGTTTTCTTTATTTTATTAGATTTATTTATCAAATTAGGTAGATTTGATAAATAAAACAAACTACTGAACCTTGAATATAATTTATATTAATCACCAACGCTTTTATCAATTGGATTTTAAATAGACCTTTATAAATCGAATAGTTTATTCATTCCTGCTGAATAACATTCAAAGATGATGGTCCAATCACTTTTCGTCATAACAATCCTTGGTTAAACTGAAACGTTAATTTGAAAATTCCCAATCAATATAATTTAAAGCTGAACCCATTGCTAATGATCATTTCCATCCGACGGTGGAGAGCACATCGCCTGAAGCTTCAAATGATCAGACGGATATCGTTCGTTGATGATGCCTGAGATGATAACGCGCGTGGCATGCCATACCTTGGGTAACTTTCATGCATGTATAGCGAATGAACATGGTCAGATGACCCCTTCCCCGAGATCCAACGACGTTCAATGTCTCGGCTTCTTTGGTCGAATGTTAAGCGTGCGATGAAGCGCTTTGATAACGGTTTTCGTGGGTCCACCTTTGCTACGTGTCAAGCTATGGAATCGCTCCCCAACCGAGAATGCCTGCCGAAGGGTGGTGCGATGAAACCGAGAGCAGCCTTCTTATTCATTCGGTCACGGTTGTTCTTCTCGTAGGGTTCCGTCGCGCTTCCTTTGTTATGTTCCACCTCTTTCCTTCCGGGTTAGTTCATGATTCAAAGGGTGGTAGTGTTCACCGAATTTTCCAATGCCAAATACTCCTTTTTAGTTCTTCCACATTATAATGAAGTTTTCTCTCGCTCCTTGTTCCTTTCTCCATGAAATCCGATGCTGTCACTTACTAGTAGACCCTTCCATGTGAACAAAGAACTATAACTTTGTTCATATCATATATTCAACGAATACTGCCTTCGACCGTATTAACATCGGTCCCTCAAACCACATACGCAATCCTACCAATCCCCTCCTAGGTTTCTTACTTATCACGGATTCCATCGGGGTGCATACATATGTTCTCACATGAATTACCATTACTAAGACATTCACTTATTCTTCTCAATTTGCCATATTTTCTATTCCTCAAAATGCGGACAACTACGCTTCAATTCATTGCTTGTATTTTCTCCTTGAATGATACGCTGTTGTAAATGCACTCTTTCTTTGTTCTTCTGTATTTTTCTTTCTCTTTTCCTGAATTCTTTGTTTCGAGATGCTCCTTCTTTGCAACTTCTTTTGCCATCAATGACAATAGCTGACAATCTCCCCCTTTGGCATTGATGGAAATATCTTCCTACGATTGTCTTATAAAGCCCCTTTTTTCTTTTCCTCCCCCTTTGACATCAATGGCAAAGAGTTGATCAAGATCCTTGAACCAACAATATCATATACGCAGATCATGTTGCATCTTCCAAACATCCTTTTCATGACCAAATGCTCCCCCTTGGTGTGCATTCGAGAGATGCAATAGCAATTTAATCTTCTATATTTAAGTATATCGATCTGCATGGAAAGACTATCGGTTGTTTAAGATATTCGAACGCTTCCCTGGGTAGAGGTTTGGTAAATATCGGCAACTTGTTCTTTAGGAGGGAACATACTCGATTTCACCTTTTCTGTTTAAGCACTTGTTCTCGTAGGCGGAAATATTTAGTGGGAATGTGCTTGTCTTGGAATGCATAACGAAGTTCTTTGAGATACGTGTAAGCACTTGTATTGTCACACATAATGGAGAAAGGAGGGTAGAGAAAATTTGATTTGAAAGTCTTGTAAGGTTTGCATCATCATAAGTTGGAGACAACATGATACGCTGACCACATATTAAAAAGCACGCTATAGATAGGCAATAAGGCTTTGCTTCTTGCTGATCAAAGATACTTGAGGCCCCATATAGAATGCACCACCACTAGTGCTTTCGATCATCCCAGCATTTCCGGCCCAATCTACATCGAGTGTATGCATGGAAAGTAAGATCGGCATTCTTTGGATGCCATGGTCAAAGTCTTGAGTTCCTTGTAGATATTTGAATATTATTTTCCATGACCTAAAGGTGAGACTCTTTTGGATTAATGAATCATCCAACAATCATGCATAATGTACGGTCTTGTCCGGTGAGAGATAAAGTAGACTTCCTATCATATATACGTGATACACGGTTGATTACCGTGGGGGAATCATCATTAGAAGCGAGATTACATCCGATTATCATTGGTGTACCTACAGGTTTGAAATCTTCCATGCCATACTTCTTCCGGATACGCCAAAATCTTTGCTTGTGATAAGAATATGCCATCCTATTGCTTGTTGCACTTGCAAGCCAAGAAATAATGTTAGTTCCCCAGTAAAAAAAATTTCAAATTCTTAACATATCAAAGCAAATTTAAAATCTCATAGACTCTTCATTACTTCAAAAATGATATAATCAACATATACAACTACAATCAATAGTTTTTCATTTTTCGAGTTTTTTGTGTATAAGTTGCTATCGGCGAGACCCTTTGAAAATCCTTGTTGATGAAGATATTTGTCAAGATGATAGTACCATGCCCTTGGAGCTTGTTTGAGACCATATAGAGCCTTTTTTAAGTCTACAAACAAGTTTTCATCATTTCCCAAGATGAATCCTTCTAGTTGTTCTATATAAACTTCTTCTTCTAGATCACCATTGAAAACTGATTTAACATCCATTTGATAAACTTTGATTTGTTTTGAAGCTTGAAAAGGCAAGGAACATTCTTATGGCTTCAAGTACGGCTACGGGAGCAAAGTTTCTTCAAAGTATACCTTCTTGTTGACCATACCCCTTGCAAAAAATTCTAGTTTTATTTCTTATAACATCCCCATTCTCATTTAACTGTTTTGGAATATCCATTTAGTTTCAATGAAATTTTTTCATGATGTCTTGGTACTAAGTCCCAAGTGTGATTCTTTTCAATTTGATCAAGCTCTTCATTCATGGCTTGAATCCAACATTAATCCTTGCTAGCTTGAATGACATTGTGTGGTTCAATAGTGGACGAAATTCCGGATTGCTAGAAAGTCACTTCTTGTTTTGTACACCTAATCCCTTTTCTCCCAAAATTTGGTCTGGATGATTCTTTTGAACATATCTAGATGGAGCTTTTTAGATAAATCTTCGGGTTCTTCATTGGGTTCACCTATCTATATCATTCCTATTTGATGTAGAAGGATATATGTCATCATCATCTTCATACGTTGTTTTTCTTCTTTGGGCCTAGGAACTCATCAATAACAACATCAATACATTCAACAATCTTAGAAGTCTTTTATTGTAACATTTATATGCTCTCCTGAGAGTAACCAGAAGTATTCCTTCATCTGCTCTGGGTTCAAACTTGCCAAGTTTTTCATCATTATTTTTGATAAAGCATTTTCTTCCAAAAATTCTAAAATGCTTTATAGTGGAGAGATACCATGCGAGTTCATATGGAGTTTTATCTATTTACACGAACGTATTGCCTTGTTGAGAATGTTTACTCTTGTATGTCTTGCTTCTCTGAGAAATGTGTCGGGTATTCCGGAATCATCAAGCATAGCTCTAGCCATTTATTGAGCTTGTTCTATTCATTCTTTACTGCAACACGATTTGTTGTGGAGTGCACCTTTCTGAAAACGATCTTTTATGCCATGTTGTTCACGAAATTCAAGGAATTCATCGATGTATATTCTCCTCGATCGGATCGAGACACTTGATTTTTAGATCCTAATTCATTCTCAACCTTCGTCTTTGAAAATCTGAAACTGCCTCCAAATGCTTCATCTTTGTGTTTAAGCGACCCAATCCAACACATTCTAGAGAAATCATCAATAAATAAGATATAGTATTGTTCTACGTGGTAGATTTTTCAACGGAGTCCACATATGTCGATATGAATGAGTTCAAGAAGGCTTACTTGATGATCCTTCCTTGGCATTAAATTGTACTTTGGTTTGCTTCTGCCAAGATTGTGAAGAGATTTATATATTTTCGGGTAGGAAATGTGTGGGAAGATCACGAATAGCTTTAAGTACGCATGATTTGTTGATTTGAGAGAAGCTCGGATACTAACCTTCTATGCCATGTGATTTTACGAAGATTTACTCAAGTAACATTGTTCTTTGTAGTTCTTGAATACACTCTGAGTTGCTTGAGTTTTTTCCTTTTATAATTGTTTTACTGTATCAAGATCACCGACCACCACACATTCTTTTGAACTAGACAAATTCGAGTTCCTTGATTTTACATTTTACTTACATAACGGAGTTATGCTTTAATCCATCCACATACATGACATCATTAGCTTTCACCTTTTCTTTTAGAAAAAACGAGACCCTTTACCTTAATGACCGCAGAGTATCATTTTCAAATGTAACATTCTTTTCCTGCAAACTATATGCAAAAAGTTTGTTTTGTCACACTGTCATGTGTCTTGAGCATCCAATATCAATGTACCATTGATTTTCTTCTATGCAAATAACACTATGCCACAATTTTCAACTTTATAATTCCTTCTTTTTTCCATACTTTGTAGCTTGAAGGAACATATTCTTTTAATTTAGAACTTTGTAATATATTTGGGTCTTCATGGCCAAATTTATTGCAATAAGCACATTCAATTTCATTTTGAAGGAGAAAAGTTGTTATAGGTATTCTTCTTTGTTTCAATATCAATCCTTTTCTTTCTTGCTTCTCTTGTCATGATGGTTTTATATATGCAGCATTGAACAACTTTATTAAAGTATGTGAAACATTGACCATTGAAGAAGAAATTTGCGATCATGAAATCTTAAGTTGCTTGAATTTACTTATTATTGATTGGTGTTTCTTTGAAAGATATTCTGTTAGTGTTCCTTGAATTGAGATGATCATGAGTTACCTTAAAGATTCTTTATTCCCTTCTTGATGGAAGCATGTTGTATACCACATGGCTGCTTTTAGAAAAGAAATTTGGTCTTTGAAACTGAGAATATTCTCGATATATCCAAGACGTCTTTATAAGGAGAACGTTGTACCTTGATAATCTCATCTAAGGTTTCGGATCCTTTAGCAAATCTAAGATTGAGTCTTTACTTTCTCAAGTTCTTTTCTTAGACTTACTACTTAACACTCTAATTTCTCAATGTGTTTCTCCTTTTCTTCAAGGGCGGTTTTCGAGTCTCTATGGTTATTTTTACTTTCTTCTAAGCATATTTTGAGTTGATTGTTTTCATCAAGAAAATCATTGTCCTCTAGAGCAGCCAAAAAAGTATCCTTTTCTTCTCTAGATTCTTTTTCAAATGCCATGAGAAGTCTAAAAGATCTTGTTCACATTCTTCCTCGCTATCAAATAACCCCATCCTTTGTCTTCATAGTATAGTAACTTTTTCTAATTTTCATGGAATTCTTATTCCTTCTTCTTTGCTTCATTCCCCTTTTTATGTGTTTAGTTGAGGACACTTAGCGGCTATAATGACCAACTCTTCACAATCAAAACATTTGAAAGGAAGCTTACCTCTGAGGCATCTTGTGCCAAGTTGAGTTTCTTTACAAAATTTACCTCATCTTCTTACGAGATATACCTGATCCTTCTATCTCTTGTACTTCTTTCCTTTTGTATAGCTCTAAAGCCGGTTTCTTTGACTTCGGATGGTCCTCCTCTTCTCATTTCATATACGGTTAGTATGCCATGAAGTTGTACCACGATTAAGATTTTGAAGATCACGATTTTCTTCAAGAGCAAAAACTTTTGACTCAAATTTTGTCGTTAGTGATCTTAAAACTTTCTCAACCAAAGTAGATTGATTATTGTTTCTCCCGGGCCTATGCGATTTACAATATCATCAAGACGTAAAAAGAAATTGGCAATGCTCTCCTCATTATCCATTTTTTAGATTCTCATATTGAATTCGAGAGTTTTGGATTTTAGCACTTTTTTACCTTTGCATCACCTTCATAACTTAGAATGATTTTGTCCCATATTTCCTTTCTTTGGCGTATTGGTACATGAATTTGACAAATTTTGATTCAATTAAACTTCTGATAGGCATTGACCGCCTTTGCATTTTGTTTCATAATTCTTTCTTTGTCGGATTTGTTGGTACGTAGGCATTTGGATATTGATATCCTCCTTTAACCAATTTCTCATACATCTGCTCCTGAGGCGGAATCGGATCATCCTTGTTTTCAGAATATAAATTATTTCCATTAAAGGCGGAGGCTTGATAGATGTTGTTCCATATTGATTGCTCATCTTGCTTGATATTCCTTCTAGCGGCTAAGCTTTTTTCGGAAAAGGACACCTTTCCGATACCAATTGTTCGAGAAAAATCTTGAGGAAATTGAATCGATTATTTAGATGCGATAGAAAAATTTTGCATTGAATTCAACTTTACTTAGATTATTGATTCATTCATTTATCATAAGGTTAGTAAGTAATGCTTTTATAGAATAAACCATCACACATAAGAAACACATATGAACACCCGGTATTTAAGGTGGAAACCCAATTTGGGAGAAAACCATACATTCTTTAGTTTACGTCTTCAATGTTTATTATAAGAAAACTTCTTACAATTTTTTGTCTTTGGTGCGGACTTATACCGACACGCGGGCATCCACACAATAGCCTAGCCTTCTCTCTCCGAGTCCTCTGGAAGGGAGCTCAGCTTTGATCTTGACACCGGCTGTCTTGGCGAGAGAAAGCTTCCATTTTCATGTAGAAGACTTCAACCCTCGGATCACCAAATTTCTTCAATTTCTTCATCGGACTAATATCGGAGTCTTCATTATTTCTTTGCGGCTCTTCCTAGGAATTCATCATTTCTAAATCTAGGGACCTTGATCCTTCGTCAACTTCATAGGTGCATCATTGATTGACCTTTCGGGAAAAAAAGAGTTCGGTCATTCGGATATCTCTAAAAGAGATTTATTCATTAACAACCCTCACTTTATGCACACAAAGTACTATAATGTTCTTCTCCTTATATAGTTTTTTCTTCATTAGTATGAGTCAAAACCACCAACCGTCGATGTTTTTCTTTCTTTTATTGGAGTTTTATTTGTCAGATTCATGGAGTTAGAAAATATTATTCTGACCTTTAGCGAATAGAACTTTATATTAATCACCATCGCTTTTATCAAATGGATTTTAAATAGGCCTTTATAAGTCGACCCTCGATTTATTCATTCCACCAACTTTGGAATAGCATTCAAAAGATGATGGTCCAATCCTTTTCATCATAAAAATCTTGGTTAATATGAACGTTAATTTGAAAAGTCCCCGATCAATATAATTTAAGCGGAGCCCATTGCTAACGATTGTTTCCATCAGGCAAGCGGAGAGCACATCGCTCAACTTGGATGATCGACCGGATATCGTTCATTGATGATGCACACACATATGATAACGCGATGGCGATAAGCCGTTGGGTAACTTTTCTGCATGTATAGAAAATGAACACCATCCAGATGACCCTTCCCAGATCAACGACATTCAATAATATCGCTCGGCTTCTTTGGTCAAACGTTAACGTGTGATGGGCGCGCTTTGATAGCAGTTTTCATGGGTCCACCTTTGCTCTCGTGTCAATGCTTCTATGGAATCACTCCCCAACCGGGAAATACCGCCTATCAGGAAAGGGTGGTGCGATGAAACCAAGAAACGCCTTCACTATTCATTCGGTCACGGTTAGTTTCTTCCTCGCGAGGGTTTTGTCGCGCTTCCTTTTGTTATATTCAACCTCTTTCCTTCCGGAGTTCCGTTCATGATTCAAAGGGTTAGTCCGTGTTCCACCTTAGAAATTTCAATGCCAAATACTCTATTTTAGTTCTTTCGCGTTATAACTAATTTCTCTCGCTCCTTGTTCCTTTCTCCATGAAAGCCGATCTGCTCATACTAATAGCGTAGACCTTTCCATGTGGAGCTTAAAACCATAAATTTGTTCATATCATATATTCAACGAATACAATGGTGACCATATTAACATCGGTCCCTCGAACCACATGCAAAGTACCATTAATCCCCTCACGGGTTTTCTTACTTATCACGGATTCCATCGGGGTATATATATGTTCTCATGAATTGCCATTTACTAGAGCATTCACTTATTCTTCTCAATTTGCCAGATTTTCTATTCCTCTGTCCAGGGACAACTACCTTCCAATTCACTGCTTGTCTTTGCTCCTTGGTAATTACTACTCATTGTAAATGAACTCTTTCTTTGTTCTTCTCTGCTATTTTTATTTTCTCTTTTCCTAGTTCACCCCATTTGAGATGCTCCTTCTTTGCAACTTCTTTTCCATCGGTAATGATATTTCCAACGAATATATATTTTGGATTTTGTAATAACATCTTATTCGTTACCATGATATATATGAATCTATTTGAGTCGACGGCCCTTTGAGGAGGATATCTTACTAAGTGAGCTCTACTTTCTCCTGCTCTTGTGGAACCTCAGGTCGTGAGAATTTGTTTCCTTTGGTGATGAGGCTATATGTCACTACCAAAAAAGGGGAATCAAGTAGATAATTTTTTATATTCCTTTGATAATTTAATTGAGGTGCAATATTTTTTTTTTACGAGATAATGGCTACTTCTATATTGATACAAAAATAGTGTTACATGGAGGCCGTGGCCTCGAGATTTCCAGCCCAGTACTGAGGCATTCTAGCTTTACCAGCAGGTAATTGAACATCATTACAGTTAAGAGAGAGACCATGAAAGCTTTGAAGAGCTATAAGACTGTCTGTTCCTATAAAATGACTTACAACTGTAACTGAAACTGTAGCATGAACAGACCTTGACAAAATATCTCCTGTGGAGTAGACCAGAATAGCTAAATGTTTACAATTTCTAGCCATAGTAAAAACAAAGATGACAATTATGGAACCTGTAATTAGAGCAAGATCCTGGACAAAAAACAGAGTGTAACTCCCACGCAGGGGAGACCGACCATAAAACAGGACTGGGACCAAGAGAATAGTAGCAGAATTAGGCAGAAACATAAGACTGTAGAAAAGCACCTGAAGGCCAATGAAAACCAAAACACCGTCGCGCCAACCTGGAACCAACTTACTGAGCAGAGGGAGGGTCTTCCTCGATAATGAGGCAGGCATATTTATAAGGGTCCTCATCATCAGAAGGGGGACCGCTATTGCGTTTTGGACCGCCAACAATGGGAGCTGAAGGAATTTCCGGAGCGCCCAGGTTGGCCTCAATGCCCGAAGAAACCAGCTTCCCAATGTCCGCCTGGGGCACGCTGTGCTCTGTCTCCATGAGAGGCTCCCGAGCAGCAACAGGGGTGGCGCAAGCCTGGGCCGAAGAAACCGGATCAGTGGGAGCTGCACGAAGATCGATGGTCACAGTGGCGAGGAGGGAGGTGTTATCAATGCTGTAGGGGAAGTGAAAACGGGCGTGATGTGAATTCGCCCTAGATGACAAACGGAAATGCCCCGCAGAATTGAAACGATTCCGACCCCTCCCACGTCCTCTGCGCGGTGCTGGAAGACGAACAGGACCAAACTCAGATGAATATGACGAGGAATCAGAGTTAGAGGGGGAGGAACGATTAATAGCACGCCCAGGGACTCCCCCTCGCCTGCAGCGCATTCTTGGGCGGAGGCGAGGCATTGTGTGATGAGCAGAGAGAATAGTGGGGGTGGGGTGAGCATGTGGGCAATCAAAAACAGTGACAGACGGACGCGGAAGAGTGTAGGAGGCACAATTGGATATGTGAATGCCGGGCAGAAGTTCCATACAACAATTTAACACACAGCGCTTCCCATTACTGGTGCGGGAGCTGCGCTCAACCGCCGCAAGAAGGCAACAAACGCTGAGGGGAGGAATCAACACGAAATTTCCAGAATTCTCCATCGTTGAAGAAGGAATGCACCGGTTTCGGGGAGAGAGCTCCCAAGTATAAGCATTGAATAGCCTGACTGCAGCATTAAAGGGCTCGATCATGCTAGGATGGGTGGCGGTGGTGTTAAGCCACGCGCCAACCCACCTGACCCCCTGTGCAGCATTAAACACTACTACCACCCGCATCCGGGAGTGAGAGATCTTTATGCACCAGGAGAGTGCAATCATGTTGAAGTTGTGCATCATTCGAACTGCTGAGAGGGCCAGAGAAGAACGATTGATTCTGATCCGCTCCTTGATTCGCAAGTCTATCAGCAACCTTGTTAGCTGTTCGACGAACATGCCTGAAGATAATGCTTCGGGGGAGTCTGAGCCATCCTTCAATTTGCTCCATCCTGCTTAGAAGCCGCCAACTGGAAGCAATCTTGGCTGCGGACGTACCAGATTGGATGCGGATCGCAGCTTCAATGAGAATTTTGGAATCCCCTTCGATCTCAAGAGGGAGAAAATTTTCTTGAGCTGCAATACACATGCCTTGCCACATACCTTCAAGTTCTGCAGAATTGTTGGTGTCTTTACCCAAAGAACCATGATAAATGTGCTGAGCAGTGCCAGCAGCATTGCGAAAAATGCCTCCAAACCCAGCAGGACCTGGGTTGCCTTTGGCAGCACCATCAAAGTTAAGTTTGTAAGGATGTGTAACAGGGGGAGTCCAGGACAGGGGAGAGTCTGGCTGGGAAGTAGAGGAGGCGATGTCCCGGACTGGAGGGGGTAAAGTTAGATTCCAGTTCCTCAAGATGAGGCGTTCCTGTGGGGAAGCCGGCATATCCGAATCCTGCCAAGATCTGAGTGCCAAAGTCTCTTGAATAGATTGTTTGAGGAGTGTCCAAAGAGCATCAAGAGATCTGCATTGATCCTTGAAGATCCGGTTGTTGCGCTCTTTCCAAAGAATCCAGTAAATAAATCCTGGAAGGAGAAGCCAGAGAGAGTTGAGAAAGTTACTTTGGAACGGGTGCTTGGGCCAATTCCGAATTGTGTTAACTATATCTCCTTTTCTTCTACCTGTTCTACAATTGCAGAGAGCTGTTCTTTCCCAAAGTTGATCTGCGACTGGACATAGATCCATGAGATGAGTGATTGTCTCTGCTTGGAGCTTGCAGTTTGGGCAACTTGATGGTCCTATGAAGCCTCGTTTTTGGAGATTTTCCCAAGTGAGAATTCTCTTTTTGCTTAAGAGCCAAAGGAAGGTCGAAACTTTTGATTGAGGTGCAATATTAGGTTATTGATTTGATTGAATGGTAATTAATTGAAAATGAAATTGAAATATTTGGGAGAGATAAAGGATATTCATGATCCAATTATGTACGATAAAATTTCTCGCATTCATGGATTTTCCTTTAAAAGGATTCCCTACATTATTTCAATTGAATATATTCTAAATTGATAACCAATTTCGTGGACACTATTAGTTAGAGAAAACATTTCGAAGGATAAAATCAAACAAGGAATGAGAAATGTTCATTTGATCACCTAGAAAAATTTCAAGATTAAGGTGTTCAAAATATTGAATATTCATGGATACAATATATATTCAAGATGACTAGGGAACTAATCATTCCCTAGTATGGTCACCAAAATATTGTTAACCAAAGAGAAGTGTTTATTCTTCTATCAACCAACTCCTTGAATCTCACAAGGCTGGTGAGATAGTGGGATAAGTTTTCCTGATATTTTATGCCCAAGTATTATGGTTACTTAAGATGGAATTAACAAGTTTTTTATGATAAAAATTATTTTATTTACAGAAAATTTAAACCGCAAAATAAAAATGAGGTTAATATATACAAAAGCATAGGTATTATTTCTTTAAAAAATCATAAATAAAGGTTGTATACCAAAATATCAATAGATATAATTAAAAATCAAACATAAAATAACAAAAAACTAATTAGTACTATGGTTTTATATAACCCAAAAAACTGTAGATCCTTAGCTCATTTAATTTTATAATCTTAAGAGAACAAAACGGAGATAAAATAATTTCAATTCCAACTAGCACAACGGGTTAAGGATGGGCCTCATTAGCAAGGCGACCTTGGATCAAACCTCATGGGGGGTGGTTGTGCTCTGTGTTAGGGGGAGGAGACATGCTAAAAAATCCATTCAAATTAGGGCTGGTGTGGCCCAGGCAGGGTGTGATCCACCTGTGAATTTGACATATTAGATTACCCTAGGTCAAGGTTTCTCAAGCCACAACTCATGCCTTGAGGATCACACGCAACTTGACAAAAAAATGCAGATAAAAGAAAACATATTTGGAAGAAATATACACATTAAGATGTAGAGAAAAAGGCTTATTTATTAAATAAATGTCAATGAGTACAACTAAACACAATGACATACTCCTGCAAAGAATCTTTGGCCAAATTAGATTCTAAGTATCTGAAATGAAAAAAAGATAATATAAAAACACTTTCGAAAGAGATAAAATATGAGACAACCTTAAAACACCTTTGAGTGATATGATAAATTTATAGACATGTTTTCTCTGCAAGATTAATGGTTGTTAGAAGTGGTTAAATCTGGACCATACCTTCTAACAACAAATGAATTACAGGAATTTGAAGTTACCTAAAACGATTCTCTCAAAGTTTCAGAGTAGTTTCCTTTTTTACTTATCTTCCCTTCGAAAATAATCTACTGCTGCCTTTGGTTCAACTTGTTGTAACAAAAAATAAAATAGAAGGAAGGAAGGACAACTAGAAAATATTTAAAGCATGCCTCTCCTCGCAATTTTCTCTATCTTTCCTTCATAGGCCCCATCCTCTTTAATATTTCTTAAAAGTGGTTTGGGAAGTTGAACCAATTTGTAAATTTGTTGTGGTTTAATTTCTAGTCAATTATTCATTAGAATACAAGGATGGGTTTTCTAAATGAGAAAGCTAAATTAATCTAACTTTTTAATTATTATGTTTTAATTTCCTAGTAGGTGGCATCCTCTTATTCTTTAAGTAAACCATTTAGTATTTCACTTCTTGACTTAATTCATTTCCTCAAAATAAAAATTTGAAATAATCATTAATCGCACATATATGTCCCAAAGTATAATATGTAAAAAATAAACAATGTTGATATAAACCATGTTGCATGACGTACCACATCCCTCTAACATGAAGACAAAAGAACATAATCAATATGTATCCATGAACATCCATGAAGAAGTGAGAGAAGAAATGTTCCAAAATGTCATCATCAAATAGAAAAAAGCTAAATTAAAATCACCTTGTGCCTCTCATGATTCCCCTTGTATCTCCAAGCATCAATTATCATCTATAATAACTTGAAAAATACATACATACATATATCCTCAAAATATATGGCACATATATCATAAAATCCAAGTAAAAGCGCTCTCTCACAATATCAATGTTGTCCACTTATCCATGTATGTAATATCAGGTAACAAAATTGTAGTTATTCTTAAAGTAAATCCTGAAAATTCAAAAATAAACTCAAATGCTATGGTGTTGAGCATGTAGTCAAACTTGAAGCATAGTCTATCCACAAACAAAAATTAGATCTAGAAATATAAAAAAATTGTCACTTAAACTCGTGTGATGCAATATTTGTTTTTGGTGCACTTTAAAATTGTTATTCCTGTTGACTATGATGGGGATGATATGTGAAAAAATGAGTCAATCCGTGAAAGGATTATGATTTTGTGACCTGGGACTTTGTTTTCAAGACTGATAGTAGGCTGAGGATGTTGGATAATAAGTCATGAATTGAGCTACTAGTTGAAGGGTGGGGATAATACGTGAAGCAACAAATTACAATTATTGTGATACATGTGGCATAGGAGGGGGAGGATGGGGAGGCAAAGAAACTATTGGACATCCCTGGATAGAATATAAAGGTTGAGTTTGAATGATATTCTACCAACCATCATTGGCAAGGAGGAAAATTGGAGCTAAAACATGGGGAGCCACCAGAATTTCAGCACTGGGGCTAATATGAAGATATGGTTATGGTAGTTGAGCAACACATTGACCAGTTAAGTTTATGTCACCAGTTTACAACAATTGTCTTAACTCTTCTGAGTCTTCATCAAAGTGCACTAAATTTCTGGGCCTCCTATATTTTCTTCTTCCCAACCCTCTTCCTCTATTATTTCTCCCCCTCCCTTGGTTGTTAAGATTAAAAAATATTAAGATGGAAAATAAACATCATGTTATTTTCAATTCACAACAAGATAAAATATTGCATCATTAAAGAATTTAATATTACATGAGTTTCAAATAACATACACTTGGAAATTTTTTCAATGGAAGGGATATTTTCTTAGTGCATAATTAGAGCAAACATTATATGTGATCAATAAAAATGGCTATAGTCATATAACTGCTACAACATGGATAAAACAATTGGCCACAAAATATAGAAAGAAACGATATATATACAAGTTTATTTTGGTAGAGATGTGACTAGGTGCAAAAAACGAAGGCAGACCAGTATTTTTTTTTGTTTAACTGAAGCCCTACAATAGATTTAATGTGAAAAAACAAACATGTGACCGAACTAAATTTGAAAGGATGCATATGACTGATGCTTTGAAATGATAATAAAAAAATATGAATGTAGTCGATATTGGTTTTTGGTCCTATGAAGCTCCTTGAGGATGATAAGAGCACATAAGAAACTTACAAGTAACATACTTCATTTAGAATTTTTAGGAGTCGAGGTGAAGGGGGTTTTGGCTTGTGGCCATCAATTAATCGAATGATTTTTTTGGCTCAAACTCTAGGGTAGGAAATAAAAATATTGCAGGAAAATTCCATAAATAAAAATTAAAACAAGATTTTAATAACGCCCGCGACACTGTCAAAAAAAGGAAGTGAATTGTAGAGCATCAAAAGGAAATATCCGATGAATATTATGATAGACAGGTCATAAGAACACCAAAAATGAAAAACCTCAATGCCATGCGATATAACATAAGTGGAATGACATGTCATGACTGTAATTTTCTTGTTCAAGCACAATCACCAACAACAATAATCACACACCATGTTACCAAGTGGCAACACACCATATAATTTGAACATCAAATATATAAGCATTGAATTATATTTCATGCCCTTGAATTATGTGTGTAGCTATTAAATATTAACTCAAATGAATCATGTTTTGTGCAATCAGATGCTACATGTAAATATGTCAATGCCCGAGTCCTTTAATCTTTAAGTATGCACCACTGCTGCAAGTATACACACACAATTTTGATATGTGAAGTGAAATTTACATGGTCAAAATTCTAAAGCAAGCACTGCTTAAAATAGTTCCACTTAAATAATGTTTCAGATTTTATATTTCATGTAACAATAACTCGATGCATAGTCTTATTATACAGGTGTATTGTATTTTAATCGAGTAAAAAATTATTTAAGCATGTGTGATTGCCACAAAATTTGTGAACCATAAAGTTTGGTAAATGTAAAACGTAATCTACAACCATCCAAACCCCTTAGGCATGGCATCAATAAACTATGTTTTGACCATAGGAGTGACAATAAGAGGAACATAGTGTAGGCATAAACTTATACTATGGATACTTATGAATATTTTGTAATAATAGTTCTCAAACTCTTATATGCAAGACAATGGGAGTTCAATGATATATGTATAATGATTAAAATCTAACCCTCCAGTGTTTAGCCTTATTAATTACACGTTAATTCACATGTTTGGAGAGATTTTTTTACATTTTAAACCTTTGTAAAATATAAATATAGGTTCAAACTTTCTTTCCACTAGAATTTTCATCCATATATAAATATATGTTCAAACTACCTTTCCACTAGAAATTTCATCCATTATATTCAAACGGGAGTGTTACATATTGATTCCAAACATAATCAAGACCTATGTATACACATGAAAATGATGCATGATATTGTTGGCTTTTGTTAGGTACCTATATTACTAGTGTATTCTCTTATTGTTGGTAGTGTATCCCCCTTATTGTTATTGTTGTACCCTTGTAATCCCCATATTTATTATTATTGTGTCCTTACATTATTATTGTTAGGTCAGCTAGGATTATATTGTGATCCCATGGAATCCTATATATAGAAAGGAGGTTTTGTCATTTGAATAACCCAAGAATTTTTCATTTATGTAATGTAAAGGAGGTTTCCCCCTCAAAGTGGATTATTTCTAAGGCATTGATATCTCTTTTCTTATATTTTTGGAGCTGTTTTCATAACATTTGGTATCAGAGCTTTCGATTCTAGGGTTTTGATGCTCCAAACAAGTCATCATGGAATTTTCGCTATAATTTTTTTTCGACGAAGGTTCAGAAGATGAAATTTTTACCATGAGAAGCATAAATCCTGCGGAACTTTGTGAAAAAAATTCAGATCTTTGTTTTTAATATTTTCAGAGATATGATTTGTGGAAGTTAGGGCTTTTGTAGGCTCTTGAATTTCATCTAAAAGAGGTGACCTTGGGAAAATTTTCATAACTCTCTCTGAGCATCGGATTGGAATTATGTAAAAAGTGGTCAAAATTACACTGACTGTAGTTTCTTTTGTATCAATTTTAGAGCCAAAGGAGGAAACAGTGACACATGGCACGTCGTATAAATTCGCTCTACTGAACCAACCCATAACTAGGTCATTGTGGGATATTGGGCATAACTCTGCCTTGAAGCATCCAAATTAGGTCAAACCCGTGGCATTCGAAAGATTATTTAGAGGGCTACCATAGGACCGAATTTTAGATATTGAAGATCTGAAATCACAGAGACAATTCAGTTTCAATATCGAGCTCCTCAAAAGCAAATAAAAGGAGTGTATTTTGTTTTTCAAATTGCATAAGTCTTGTTTGAAAAATCAGTTTCAAGTGATTCCAAGGGCATATTGAAGCATATATATCAATATTTGGTTCTAAAATTCCCCCTAAAACGAATTCAACACCCATTAATCCCTCGAAATTATGACTCATGAAGAGTAAGAAGTGCAACATGATATATCAAAATTACAAGAGAAATTGCACCAAATTTCTCTCTCGCAAAGAGAAACAAAAAATGAAATGGAAGTTTTGAAGAAAGGCACGAAAGCTAAGATGGATGGTTTGAAGAATGGCATGGAATCTAATATGGATGGTTTAAAAAAAGGCGTGATGGATGGTTTGAAGAATGGCATGGAATACATAGAAGAAAAAATGAAAGACATGAAGAATGATATAAAAGCAAACATGGAAGGTTTGAAGGAAGGTTTGACAAAGTTGAAACGAGAAATGATTCCTAATGGAAAAAAGAAACAGAGGAAACTCATGATTAGAACAAAATAAATGTTAATCGTTATTTCATAAACTCTAATGTTGGATTGAAGACCCACCATACTCCAAAGATCAATCTGAGGAATTTTGATGGCAAGGATCCCGTAACATGGATACTACAGATGGAGAAATATTTTGATCTCAATAATGTGCAAACCACACAAAAGGTACGCATTGCAACTTCGCATTTAGAGAAAAATACATTTATATGATATCGATGGTTTTTCTCCCATAAAAAAATTGTCACTTGGTCAATTTTTACGGAGGAAATGATAACATATTGTGAGGATACAAAGAGAAACACCTTCTTTAGACAATTGATAAATCTCAAACAAAATGGTTCAGTGGTGGAGCACATTGAGGACTTCCAAAAATTGAATATAAGGGTAACTGATATTCCAAAGGAACACAGGATTGATGTCTTCATTGGGACTTTAAAGGATAACATCCAACATGAGGTTTATCTTTGGGAACCTGATTCATTAGAGAAATCATTTAGGTTGGTAAGAAAAATTGAATGTAAAATTATGGCGACAAGGAAGCCTGCCACTCACATATATAACAATGGAAGTGTTGCTAATCCTAGAATTCCACAACCTACAAGGTTGACACCACAACAATTGGAATAAAAAAGAGCAAAAGGGCTTTGCTATAGTTGTGATAGAAAATACACTAAAGGTCATAAGTGTGTTGAGAATAAATTATTTTACATAGATTGTGAAGAGGAGGAAGAAAATGAACAAGAAACTTCAAAAGAAGAGGATATACACCACGAACCAACCCTAGAAAAAGAAGAAATGAGTCCAACCATATCTTGTAATGCATTGGCAGGAATTACCACTCCTCAAACTCTCAATATTGAAGGACATATCAAGAAGAAAAAGGTAATAGTGTTGATTGATTCGGGCAATACCCATAATTTTATTCATTGTAAGGTAGCCAAGGCATTGCATTGCTTCTTATACCCGACACCAGAATGTCAAGTGATGGTTGCAAATGGAGGAACTATAAATTTATCTAGAAAAATCCATAATACCAAGCTAACCACGGGGAAATATGTATTGAACAGTCCAATTCTTTCCATTCCAATGAAGGGTATTGATGTTGTACTAGGAGTACAATGGTTACAATCTTTGGGGACAAACGCTTTTAATTTTCAAGAAATTTTCTTGAAATTTTTTTTTTCGAAGGAAAGGAAGTTGAATTACGGGGTATCACAAGGAAGCCAGGAAATATAATAAGCTATAATGTCATGAAAAAGCTTCTAAAGAAATAACAACAAGGCGTAATTGCACAATTATGCTCACTAGAAGTTCCAACATCAAAATCATATATTTCTCCAGATCTCCAAAAAATCTTCGACAATCATTCCAAGGAGTTTGAAACTCCCAAAGGACTCCCACCTATTCGATATCATGATCATGATATTCATTTGATTCCAGGAACTGTTCCTCCAAACATCATGCCTTACAGATATCCTTATGTCCAAAAGAGCGAAATTTAACATATGATTGCATAAATGTTAGAGGAGGAAGAAAATGATGGATCATGGCACATGTGTCTAGATTATACGGAGCTCAATAAGCTCACTATTAAATATAATTTCCCATTCCTATGATTGATGAATTATTGGATGAATTACATGGAGCAATTTATTTTACCAAGTTGGATCTTTGTTCAAGATATCATCAAATTAGAATGAAGACTGAAGATATTCCGAAAACAAAATTTCAAACTCATGATGGTCATTATGAATTTTTGGTCATGCCTTTTAGCCTTACCAATGCACCATATACATTTCAAGGGTTGATGAATTCCATTTTCAAACCCTTCCTTAGAAAATTTGTGTCAGCATTTTTTGATGATATACTAATCTACAATAGGTCTTGGAAGGATCATGTTCAACATGTTGACAGGGTGTTCAAAATATTGGAGGAGAAACAATTATATGCAAAAACCTCCAAATGTTTCTTTGCAGTACACGAGTTGGAATATTTGGGTCATATTGTATCTCACGAGGGTGTTAATGTAGACCCTAACAAAATTAAAGCCATTAAGGAATGGAAAGTCCCCACAACCATAAAACAATTGCGAGGATTTCTCAGGTTAACAGTATATTATCACAAGTTTTTTAAGAATTATGGGAGAATAGAAGCACTTCTAACAACATTATTGAATAAATATGCATTTTCATGGACTCCTGAAGCAACTAAGGCCTTTGAACATCTTAAAGAGGCAATGTGCCTAGCACTGGTCTTAGCTACACCAGACTTCAAAAAAACCTTTATTGTGGAATGTGATACCTCAGGAAATGGAATTGGTGTTGTTTTAATGTAAGAAGGAAGACCAATTTCTTTTGAAAGTCATCCAATCAAAGGAAATTATTTACATAAAGTAACTTATGAGAAGGAAATGTTGGCAATACTACATGCACTAAATAAATGGTGGCCTTACCTAATGGCAAGACACTTTAAGGTAAAAAATGATCATTGTAGTCTTAAATACTTTTTGGAACAAATAATATCTTCAGAAGAGTAGCAAAAATGGGTCATAAATATGTTGGGTTATGACTTTGAATTCATCTACAAAAAAGAGAAGCTAAATGTTGTTGCATATGCACTCTCAAGAAGGGATGAAGAGGTGGAAGAATTTCTTAGTGCCATTTCTATTATCCAACCAGATTGGATAACTGAAGCAAGGGATGAATGGAAAAGGACAAAGAAGTGTGGACACTCATTCAAAAGTTGCAGCAAGATCATAGTACATCTAATACATTTAGTTCGGAAAATGATTCCTTATGGTGCAAAGATCGCTTATATCTTTCTAAGAATTCCTAACTAAAACAAAATATTCTTTTGGAATTTCACACTTATCCCTTAGGAGGACACTCAGGATTTTTAAAAACTTACCCCAGGGTGAAGAAACAAAATTTTTCAGGATGGCCTTAAATCTGATATTCGAAATTTTGTGGCGGAATGTTTGGTTTTACAGCAAAATAAAGTTGAGACAATTAAGAGCCCTGGTTTTCTACAACCTTTATCCATTCCAAGTCAACGTTGGGAGGATATTTCAAAGGATTTTATCACAATTTTACCTAATTCCGAAGGAAAGAGTGTCATCATGGTGGTAGTTGATAGAATTACCAAGTATGCACACCTTTGTGAATTATCTCATCCATTTAAAGAAAGTACAATTGCTATTTCCTTTATGGAAACACTTCAAAAGATACATGGAAATGAAAATATTATTCTAAGCGACATAGATCCCATTTTTACTAGAAATTTTTGGACGAAATTATTTTCTGGTTTGGGTACTCAACTAGCTCATAGCTCATCTTATGATCCTCAATCCGATGGGAAAACTGAGATAGTGAACAAATGTTTGGAAGGATATCTTTTTTGTTATGTATCTGACAAACAAACACAATGGGTCAAGTGGTTACCTCTAGCTTAATGGTGGTATAATAGTTCCTTCCATATTGCGGCAAAAATGACCCCATTTATGGCACTTTATGGATACCATCCATCGTTCATCACATATCTTTAAGAGAAAATGGTAAGGTTAAAGTAGTGGAAGATCACATCAAGCATAAAAAGCTCTCCAAATCTTAAAGGATAGCCTAAATTTGGCACAAATCGAACGAAACAATAGGAAAATCAACATCGCAGCGAGAGAAGTTTTGATGTAGGAGATTGGGTATTTTTACGGCTACAACCATACAAACAAATGTCCCTCAAGCAAGATAAGAGGGATAATAAATTATCACCAAAGTACTATGGTCCTTACAAGGTGTTGCAAAAGATTGGTACTATGGTATACAAATTAGATCTTCCTTCTTCTTCTTGAGTGCATCCAGTTTTCCATGTTTCATGCTTAAAGAAGGTTATAGGTGAAAAACTTCCAGTTCAAACAATATTGCCAGAACTTGATGAGGAAGGAAAAATCATATTGGAACCTGAAGTAGTCACGGAAACAAGAAATTGACAACTACGAAATCGATTAATTTCAAAGTATCTCATCAAGTGGAAGAACTTACCCACTGAAGATTCTACATGAGAGGATGAGAATTTTATATAGAAGCATCCATAGCTACTCAAGCATTGAGGACAACACTTTTTGAAGGAGAGGATAATGTTAGGTCCCTATATTACTAGTGTAGTCCCTTATTGTTGTTAGTGTAGCCCCCTTATTATTATTGTTGTACCCTTGTAACCCCCATATTGTTATTATTATGCCCTTACATTATTATTATTAGGTCGGCTAGAATTATATTGTGACCCCATGGACTCTTATATATAGAAATGAGGTTTTGTCATTTGAATCATCCAGGAATTGTTCATTTATGTAATGTAAAGGATTTTGACCCCTCGAAGTGGCTTATTTCTAAGGCGTTGATATCTCTTTTCTTCTATTTTTGGTGTTGGTTTCATAACAAATTTAATACCATCATACCTCACTTTAAGGTAGGTCCACTTACTAATAATTTTTTTACTTTCATGATTTAATTTGTTTATTAATTGAAAAGACTTAATTAGAGTAAAATAAATTAATAATTTGTGAATTTTTAATTGACGTAGGTAAAAATGGGTAGATTAACATTCAACCACTCACGTCTAGTACATGTAGGATTTACTCACATGTGTTACCATTAGTTGTTACCAAGTCTTGTTAAAAGTGGCGGTTTTCCACTATTGATTATTATATGTTGTTTATTGAGTAAATGCCATAACCCACTATCAATTCAGTTATTTAAGTTTGTATCATAGCGTTCAAAGATAACACTTTAATAGGGGGGATTATCATGCATACCTTGAAATTGATTTTTCACAAAAAATACCTCCATTCAACTTGGCTACATAGTATAGACATGCATATTTAGGATATTTTCTAGCCATGTCATATTTTTTCCTAAGCTCAGTCACCAAATTGAATTACGTTCAAATTTAAGTTCACCATTAGCTTCTTTAACGTGAAGATGCATTCTAAACTCCCAGATCCACCTAGGTATTGATATTTCATGGTGAATATTCCTATAGGATTGTTTACTAGCAATCACAAGGGAACTGCTCCATTTGGAAGATTGAACTCTGAATAAATTTCATTTTTCCTTTCCAACCATCACTTTGTTTTGTGTGCTACATCAATCTCTAGCAGTAATTTGATTTTTCCAACTATTAGTTTAAAATACTCTCTTTAGCTTTAATTCCTTTTTTTTCCTTAAATTCTGATGGATATTTAATTTTGAGATTGTGTAACTACAATAACTATCATATAAATTAGGATTGGTGTGACTATAGGAACTCTCTTATAATTTAGGAATAGTGTGCATCGTGTATAACTAATTAACCCTTAGTACACATAAGAGAACTGCAATGACAATATAAACATGTTTCTATATAAAATTTAACATTTGATAATATGAATCAATAGACTTGCTTCATATACTAAATAGTTAAGTGTTCAACCCAAATCTTGCTAGAAAAATAGTGCAAAATAGCAAATGATGTCAACATGTAAGAATCAAAGTTCCCATTTGTCAACAATGCACAAGAATAAATGAATTAATATTGAGGGAACCATTTAAAAGATAAAAATTGGTGAAAATGTGAAGTTGGGTTACACTTTTTTCCCTTTTTTGAAAAAAAAATATCATTTTTTTTAGTTCTTCAACTTTCTGCAAGCCAAAACATTTTTTATGTTTAGAAATTCATTTTACGATAAAAATAAAACTTGTTAGAAATTTTATTAGATTTCTATTAATTAATTTTTGGATTTTTTTATTCACATTTGATATGTCAACTTAACATTTATTTCAGTGTGTGTTCATTAACAAATAGAGTATTCATAAAAATTCATGTTTAAACGCGTTGGTGTATTCTTTGAAAACTTTGTTTTTTTGAGGAAAAAAAACGTGTTACAAAGATCTAGACAGAGTCTACTTTGGTATCGTTATATTTACCAAACCAACTGATGCACACCATAATTACTAGAATTTTTTGAACTGATCCAATATGAAAAGAATGTATATTTTGAATATGTTGCGGTTTGCGCAAAGTTTCTCAACATATTAGTTATAAACTAAAAATCTGAAAACTACCCATTAAAGGCAATAGACCAATGTAATGCACCATAATTTTTTCAATTTTTTTTACACTACATTTTGGAAGATACAAAATTTTGATTTCACTGAATCATAATGATCTTCAGAAATTGTTTGCACCCATTTTCTTACAAAATTAATTAAAATTAGTAAATATTTAATGAATTCCATAAAAGTTATATTTCTTGAAAGTTGACTGAATTCTGCAAATGCTTGTCTTGGTTCCGACAGTTAATTCATAAACTTTGAGGGAGTTTAATTATTCCAAACTTGAATAAATGTGTTCAGAACCGAGCTACTGGATAGTTGAAAACATGTTAGTTCGGCCGAATTGTTTTTTGGCGTGTCGGCCTGTTAATTCTAACAACAAAAAAGTTTGGCCAAACTTTTTACAAAAGTTCGGCCGAACTTTTGCTCGCAAATTACGTTGGCCAGAAAATTCAATGAAGCCCCTGCAAAAAAACATTTCGGAGCTATATAAATAGCCAAAAACAGAATCATTATTTTTGCCTATTTTCGCATATTTCTTCATTTGGGCTTATTTTGCAAAGGACTCTTTTTGGGATTAATTTTCAAAGGACTCTTTTTGGGCTTAATATTTAAAGGACATTTTTTTGGAGGTATTTTTTTAAGTGACATTTTTTTAGAGGTTTTTTGGGCTTAATTTTCAAATGACATTTTTTGGAAATATTTTATTTAAGTGACATTTTTTAGAGGTTTTTTGGGCTTAATTTTCAAAGGACATTTTTTGGAGGTATTTTTTAAAGTGACATTTTTTAAGAGGTTGGGCTTAATTTTCAATGGACATTTTTTTGAGGTATTTTTTGAAGTGACTTTTTTTTAGAGTATGTGTTTTGGGTTGAAGTAAATATTTTATAATGATTTTTTAAAGTGAGTTTTTGTCTAACTTTTCAAATGAATTTTTTTTGCAGGACTTGGAAGGAAATATTCTGAGCTTCATTTCATTTTTAAAAGACATTTTTTTGGTGGAATTTTTAAAGTAAGTGTTTTGGGTTGAAGCATGTCTTTTGTGAAAAAAATTAAAATGATTATTATTATTTTTTTTTTTTAATTAAATCTTTTGTGATGCCTTTTTTAATTGAGTTTTTGTCTAAATTTTGATGTAGTGAATTTTTTTACAGGATTTTCAAGGAAATATTTTGAGCTTCATACTAAATTATCATGCAAAATTGAAGGAATTGCAAGAGAAAATATGATCAAACAAGAGACCTTGAGGAAAGTAGAGAACAAGGGAGAGAATATCGCAAAAACAAGAGAGAAGAATGCTCAAATATTGAAAAGGAAAATAAACCTGAACTAGAAGCTGAAGCAGGTATGTAAATGTAAATATAATAAATTTGGTATTTCAAATTTGACTAGTGTATTGTGAAACTTATTTTTTATTTGATGAACTAATTTGAAAAACATTTTTTAATGTAAACAAAGAGAGATATTCCTCAAATTATTGTAGATGAGATAGAACATTTTTAAAGAGAAAGTGAAAGAGATATTGAACCAATGATTGAAGATGTTGAAAATGTTGAAAGAAACTCAAGTGAAGAAATTGAATCACTAGGTATGTATATATATGTTGAATGTGTATTAGTGAAATTATATATATTTATTAATTTAATTATTTATTGAATATGTAAAATAATTATGTACATTTAATTCTAATATGTACAGATGAAATCAATATCGAAAATGAGATGTTAGAAAATGTTGACACTCACACGTATGAAGACAAAAAATATGACCATGTTATACAATATCGTGTTAAGCGCATTATTGATTCGTTCTTCAAAGATGAAACCGTGGTAGTTCAAGCCCAAATGTTGAAAATTCTCTTAACATCAAAGAAATTAAAAGAAGCTACGACTTTATTGGGTATTCGAAAATCAACAAAAGATTAAAAAAAAATGAAGGAAAATGTGATATAAAATATAAATAATGCTCTAAATTCAATTGGAATATCTAGAAATAAAAGTGATTTAGATGCACGTAGAGCAATACAAATGGCAGTGGTTTCATCAAGTACTAAATATAATCACTTGGTAAAATCTATGGCACAAGCATTAGGAACCTCACAAAAAAATTTGCACAAAGATCAGAAATTTTGATTGCAAATAGATGTAAATGATGAACTCGCTTTTTCGAAAACTATTTGTAGGCAACCATACAAAGATAGACTTGGAGAAGATGTTAAAAAAATAATATATGAATATTGGATGGAAACTTCACATGTTTCACCAAAATAAAGGGATGTGATGCAAAGAATAATAGCACGAAATCAATACGAAGAACATGCAAAAAATTTCTTGAACACCACTCAGATAGAGTTGTTCAACAAGTTCATAGAAAAGAATCGTTAAATTAATTTCTCAATCAGTTCTTTTGTGCAACAAAAACCATGTTATGTTAAACCTATCACTGTACGTGACACTTGTTATTGTCGTTATCATGTGGAATTTCAGTTATATTATGACACATTCCTTAATTTTGGTAAATTTTTTTGGAAATATTCACCTCCTCCTTCCACTATCCATGATTTCATACCTCAAATTCTATGTGGAAAAGAAAGCCATGAATTATTTTACCAAAAGAAATTTGTTGGTGGTAAAAAATGCAATTATTGTGGAAATTTGATTAAATTTCAAAAAAAATATCATATTAATATAAATGATCAATCATTGTCCAACATGAAAGTGAAATAGAAGAGATATGAATATATTCATGCATTGATTAGTTCAAGTAGTACTGCCAGTGCTAAAAGAATTAATTTATAAGAAGAAAAAAAAATTGTGATAGAGTTTTTGAGAAATTTTGAGACAGAAATTTATAAATAGACCAAGCATTCCCATAGAGCTCGATGGGAGGACTTGCAATTCAAAAAATCCCATGAATTTTTTCCACCAGGGACCATTTTTTCAATAGTTTATTTTGCAGAAAAATACACATTTGTTCCACAAAAAAAAATACGAAGTGAACTTTATCATTCTGACCATGTCTCCATGCTTGTCCATATTTTATATAGACATGTTGAACAAAATGTTGATCATATAGAAAGCACCAGCGAAAATCATCATGTTATTAAAGAATATCACTTTTATATCAGTGACGATCATACACATGATACATATTTTGTAAAACATTGTTTTGAAAAGATTTATGACTCCTTGAAAAGTCATGAAATAAAATTCAAGGGACATTGGATATGGTCAGATGGATGCGCAGGTCAATTCAAATCTTCATGATCATTCTTTTGGTTGTGTCATCTTCATATGAAAACTTTCATTAAACATTGTTGGAATTTCTTTGAGACTCGTCATGCAAAAAGAGAGCATGACGGTGCAGGGGCATGTCTAAAACGAGTGCTTCGAAGATATCAAATGGACCACTCTGCAAATCGACTTGTCTTAGTTGAAAAATTTGTTCAATGATGCATCACTGCACTAAGCCATGCGACTAACTGATCAAGGTAAGTATGAAGGTACATGATTTAGTTTTTATTGGATTTCTAATTTTAAACATTATTTATCACAATGATTATATTTAATGGTATTTTAAATAACATATTTATATTTGTTTTTGAATTTTCCATATAGGTTTTTTTGGCATATTGGGGTCCAAGATGTATATAAATCGATTGGAGATGATGTTGAAACAATAAAAGGGACTCGAAAGTTGCATTCAATTAAGACAAATTTGTCCAAAAATGTGTTTTCATTGGATAAAAGAAAATATTCTTGTTTTTGTCATGTTTGCATAGACAACACATAATCCAATGATATTTGTGAAAACAAAATGTATGTAAAATATTGGCAACATACAAAACTAAATACAAAGGCGAAAATGTCAGTTGCAAACTTTGAATAAATGCAATCAGAGGAGACTACAATATCATCTAAAGGTGATCGAGTTTCTGATCTTGTTAGAGAAGGTAACATTTCAATTGATTTCAAATGATAGAGATCTAGAAATAGATAATAAAATCAAGTACACTTTAATATTAAAGTTAATTTTTCATGTTAATTATGATTGAAATTTAAATGTAAGTTTGTTTTATTGTGCAGGAGATGTTTTTGTTGTAGTTTCACCTACTACAAAAGATGAAAATGTGAAGTATTATTTGATGCATTGCACTGAATGAAAGATGAAATTATTGGAAAACTATGATGATAACGAGTTTACATGTGACAAAGGGTCTATTATACTAAAAGGTTATTTTTTACAAAAAAATCATCAAAGTCGGGATTTTGTTTACTTTCAAAACTATGAACCTGATGTCATAAGTTTTCAATATAGTCACTTGGTGTGTGCAGCATGCATAAAGTTGATAGAAGTTCAAACAAAGAAAAAATTGAAAATTAAGAAATGGAAAATGTCAGAAGCTGATTATGAACGGATCATTGAAGATGGAATTCCATTAGAATTTTTTTGATTGAACTACCAAACAATTTCTTCTCTTTGGATTCATCTTTTAGAACTTCCAGAACTCAACTAAAAATTGAACTAGCCTTTTTTTTGTGCATTTGTAAGTTTTACAATTATTATAATGTGTATATTTTATGTTATATGTACAAGTGTTTGCACATGTACAATGTTTTGGTACATGCACACGAGTAATTTATACACGTGTACACATATACATGTAAATTATCAGGTCTTTTGAACTATTTCATACATTCTCTGGTACAATTTGTCATAATGTCATTATAGCAAAATGTGCATATCTATGTATCTAGCATAGTTGATATAATGAAAATTTTAAGCTGCACAATTTTGTTTTAGATGTATCTATTAAGAAAATTATAATATTCATTCTTGAATGAAAAATGTGTGGTACGTGTTTTGTAATTTCCAGTTTACTATCAACTGAAAGTAGATTTTCTATGTACATTAATGAAAAAAGGTTGTGTATTGGATATATGTTTTAATGCAATTTCAAAATTTTATGATTGTTTTACACATCTATGAACACCTATAATTTTATGATTGTTTTTAGATATATCCATCGATATGTATTGTACTTCAATCATTTTTACATATATTCAAACATGTACTTCAATAATTTTTATGTACATATATTCATGAACTTAAATATGTAAAACCATCTATGATTATTTTAAATGACATGTATGATCATGTAAAATGTACTTAAATAATAGATGTATCCTAAAATTATTTAACATTCACACACATGTTCAAATGCATAACATGTACCAATGCATGTGTTAAATGTAATTTGAAATTTCCATCTAGATTCATTTTATATTTAACAAATAAAATGACATCTTGAGTTTTAAAAACAAAACATTATATCACAACATGTGATCACATGCCAAATGTAGTTCAACTACCCAAAATATACACATGTGTTTTGTAATTAAATTTATCTGATTCATTTTATATTTAACAAATAAAATGACAACTTGAGTTTAAAAACAAAATATTATATCACAACATGTATCACATGTTAAATGTAGTTCAACTATCCAAAAACATACACATGTATTTTGTAATTTGAAATTTCCATCTGATTCACATTTATTTAAACAAAATGAGTAAATCCTTTAGTCAAAAAAACATTATATCACAACATGTGATCACATGCCAAATGTAGTTCAACTATCCAAAATATACACATGTATGTGTTTTGTAATTTGAAATTTCCATCTAGATTCATTTTATATTTAACAAATAAAATGACAACTTGAGTTTTAAAAACAAAACATTATATCACAACATGTGAGCACATGCCAAATGTAGTTCAACTATCCAAAATATACACGTGTTTTATAATTTGAAATTTCCATCTAGATTCATTTTATATTTAACAAATAAAATGACAACTTGATTTTTAAAAACAAAACATTATATCACAACATGTGATCACATGCCAAATGTAGTTCAACTATCCAAAATATACACGTGTTTTGTAATTTGAAATTTCCATCTAGATTCATTTTATATTTAACAAATAAAATGACAACTTGAGTTTTAAAAACAAAACATTATATCACAACATGTGATCACATGCCAAATGTAACTATCCAAAATTTAAAATCATTCTTGATAAAAGTAAATGTTTTTTAAAACTATATCCAAAATGCAAAATATGTCCAAAATTTATATCACATGAACAATAAACGTAAATATATATAACAATGTATAGTGTTACAAGTATCAAGTTATATAGAAAATTAAATATGACTTCATAAATAAGACTATATAGAAAATTTAATTTAAGACTATCTCTCAAATAAAATGTTGCACATGTGCATCATCAATCAAATAGAGATGGAACCAATGTCTTTTCCAATAGCGTCTTGAGCCTCATTGTGCTATCCTCTGAAGAATGGGGAACATGTACACATGTACAAACATGAAAATTTAATGTTTTAAAATTGAATCAAAATGTAGAACTTCATGTAAAAAAAAAAATGAAAAATAAAATAAAAATTAGTGAATACCTCATGAAGTTCTCTCTCCATTATCTATGTTGGTCATTCACCAATACATCCTCCATAGTAACCCGTAATATATATATATATATATATATATATATATATATATATATATATATATTTCAAATGAAATGCATAATTAATTTGAAATAAAATTAAAAAAAATTAAAACTATAAAATAACTCAATATCTAGATCTCATTTTTTAATGGAACTTTTGAACTGCAATATATAACTTTAAAACGTAAGTGAAAAAATGAATACTTGTGATAGTGGATTTGGCACATCTCCTAATAGGGAAGAAGAGGGTGGCTCTGAACGAAAATCATCTCCACAAACCTAAAATTTAAAAATTTAAAAATTGTAAAATAACTTAAGATCTAGATCTCATTTTTTAATGAATATTTCACTTCAATTTATAACTTAAAAACATATTTAAGTGAAAAATAGTGCATTCTTGTGATGGTGTATTTAGCACGTCTTCTAACAGGGAAGAAGAGGGTACCTCCATTGCAAAAACTTTGGACGAAATCAAAATCTGTTAACATTTAATTATATATATTTACATGTGTACACAATTACTTATTTTAAAAAATATGTCATCATGATACTGATATAATAAAATATTAAAATAATTGTACTTCAACATCATGAACACTTAAAAAACACTAACATTTTCCAACAAATAACTTACTGTAAGAACTATGTTACTGATTGTAAAACTTGAAGCTTTGAATTATTATACAAAAATATCCATTCATTAAGTTACAGATGTATGAACTGCAAATGGTGTTCACATATATGATACATTTTTGTTAGATTAACATATACAAATAAATGTATGTATATGTATTTATTACAAATTTTACATGTTAAAATATTCACCATAACCATTAACACATAACGATCCCATGCCCTCTTCCTCATGAATATTATGTCTTGCAAACCATTGGGATAATTCTTTTCATATGTTCTAAGCTCTTCAATACTCATGTTGTCTATCTCATCTTCTATATGATACACAAAATTAGCACGTTCATTCTCTCGTGATCTTTGTCGATTCAGACAAACATCAACTCCACCAAGTCCACTCTAAACATTGTCTATAATGAAATCTCTTTCTTCTCAAAGAATCTGAGAAGTGGCATCCATCTTTGACCGCAAAGTTTCCACACGAAGAGGTTGACTTACCAATGGTGGCTCAGGGCGAGGCAACTTGACATCACTCTTAGCGCCCCTACGGCCACATAATCGACCTTTCCTAGGACCAAAAAATTCAGAGAGAAGGTCATTATAATTGGGTTTCATTCTCAAAAATAATTCTGCATAAAATAACTTTTCAAAATAAAGAGGAACCTCGTTTTTCCATGGTAGTATTCCATAGGAAGCAAGGTGCCTATCATACAAATGGCAAGTTATATCAGGGTGCTTGAAATATTTCACCTTTAGCATCTTTCTTTTTGGCCCTTATTTCAAATTAAATATAGATTTGGACATTTCTATTGTAACTTTGTGTTTAACATCATCCAATGTATCGGGACCCATCATTGTTTCCTTTCTTTTCCTCATCACTTCTACAAAAGTATAAGTGGTTGGCCCAAGTTTTTTGTACATATCTAGAAGTGTGCTTAAAGAGTGAGTAACTATTTCTAAGCTTTCTAGACTCTGAGTAGGGAATTTCAAAGACACAATATTTTTCTTCAATTTTGAATAAATATGTTGACACCTTTGTAATGTGTGTTGTTGGATGTTTGTTTCCTAAGGTAAATCGGAAATGTTAGAATAATAAGTCGTGGTTGGTGTACAAACTTCTTCTTGAAGAATGCATTCTGGCCAACGTCTTTTTCAAGCAACATTTTCACCCTCTGCATCAATATATAAAATTTTGTATAAATAAAAAAACATGTGAACAAATTTGTAGAAATTTTTTCTTAACCATAAAAAATTATATAATAATTTAAAAAATTAATAATTGAATGAAAATGATATTCATATTGATGGAAAGCTTGAGATGGCTGGGCAACATCATGCCCACCATGAGATCGTTGAGAACCAAAATGACCACCGGTTGGTTGAGAACCAACATGACCACCCATTGATTGGCCACCAGGGGAATTTAGATTACCACCTTCACGCAATTGGCCACCACATATTGATTGGCCACCAGGGTGTTGAGATTCAACAAGATGATGAGCTTAGTGAAAAGAGTCACCTTCACTAAGTGGGCCCGTAGGCTATTTTTGGTGCAAGTCTATTTTTAGACTATGTCTATTTTTAGACATGATGATCATATTTCAGAAGTTGCAGGATGCTATTTGTGGATGGTTGATCAAGTTGGAAAAATAGATGAAATTATATTTTTAGAATATTGGGCGAATTCTATTTATAGATTGTTGATCTAAAAATAGATGCATGTCGATTATTATTAGCTCTTAATAATAATCAGACTTTAAACAACAACTTATTCTCTGGGAGAAATTTAGTTCAGTGCATAGATGTGGCACATTAGCTTACTGTGGGAATTATGAAATTACAAAGGGTTTACTGGAGCTAATGCATGGAGGACTAAGTTAGAACTCAAGTGGCAGATTTATGACACAGTTGCAAGAAGTAGTTATGGAGTTGTATTTAGTTTAACTCAGTTAGACTCAGTTGAGCTAGTTGTATCTAGTCTAACTGATTGATACACTAGTGAGAGTGGAGTGAATTAATTAGTTAATTAATTCACAAATAATAACTCATTAATCAACTGAACAATATAGTAGTTAATTACAGTGCATGGCAGTTTCAGTGGAGACCCAGTGGAGAGGTAGGTGAAAGGGCAAGATAGATTATCTGTTGTGACTATAGTGATGCATTGATTGTATCACACACACATTGGAGTTGCCAATGAGGATTGCGCAGTCAAGGAAAGGGTAATTCGAATTCATTTAGAGCTATTCTTCAGTAGGGATTGTGCAGTGGAGGCAGGCTAGCAGGAGGCAAAGATCGGTGCATGGATTTGCAAGATTGGTCTTGATTAGTGTATGACGATTGTACTGTACTGAGAGCTTGTGATAAGCTTTGTATGCTTTGTATGAGATTGTCATATGATCTCCATGTTACATAATATATAGTTGGGGTTTTTAGCTTCAGGCTTTCCTGGTTAAAAACTGTGTTATGTGCGATTGAATATTTTTGTTTATGCTTCACATGTGTGTGCAATTAATTTTTCCACAAAAGATTAACAAGTGGAATTGATACATTATTTTGCATAAATTAAATAGTGTGAGATCAGGTGAATCAAGGACATATGCATGCTTAGTGCATATAATTTCTACATGGTATCAGAGCATTATTGATTGAAGATTGCAATTGTGAAGTGAGTTTGTGCTGGTGGACAATTCGAATTTGTTGCAGAAGATTCTTGGTGCAGAAGTTGAGTATACATTGAAATGGCTTTCAATGGGTTGCGATTGGAGTATGCCCTTGATGGGAGCTTGAATTAAAAATCCTGAAAGGACAAGATGGAGGCAGTGCCAAAGGATAACAGACTGAAGGAGTTCATCGATAGCGATGTTCCTAAGCCGGTATCTAGCGATGCTGCATTACTTGACGCATGGCAAAAGAAGACAGCAAAAACGAGGAGAATTCTGTTGGAAGGTGTGAAGTACCATACTGTGTCCAGCCTTCACGAGAAAGCCACTCCATTCTTAATGTGGAAGGCTTTGACATACTTGTTCCAAAGCAGAAGTGACCAGAGGAAGTTGGTGCTTAAAGACAAGCTCAAAAAAATAAAAATGGAGAAAGGCGACAGTATTCCAAAATACCTCACGAAGTTTGTCCACTGCAAGGATGAATTGGGAAGTGTGGGGGTTACTGTTAATGAAGAAGACTTGGTGAGCTTGGATCTCCTTGGGCTTCTGAAGAGTTGGCATAGCTACGAAGAATTTTTCAATGGACGGGAGAAACTGCCGGGATGGGAGCAACTTTGGTCAGATCTTGTGCAAGAGGAGATAAGGTGGGGTACCAGGGATGTATCTTCATCGAAGAATGAAGATGAAGAGAATTGCGCTTTCGCTGCCAAAGCAAGGAAAGGGAAGGGGAAGAAACATCCTTCAAAATCCGATGCTAAAGGAAAGAATCAGGATTTGTCCAAAGTGAAGTGTTTTCACTGTCACGAACATGGACATTTCGCCACTAGTTGTCCACAGAAGAAGAAGAACAAGAAGGCTACTGGATCTGCAGCTGGAGAGGCCTTAGCCTCAAAATTTGAGCTTGATTTCTCCTTGATCTGTTGCTTGGTTTAAATCTATATGGGATTGGTGTGGTATCTTGATAGTGGTGCGTCTTTCCATATGACGGGAGATAAAGAGTTGTTTAGTGACTTGGAGGAGAAGGACCTCCAGATGCATATAGAGATGGGCGACGATGGTCAGTATAGTGAGACTAGAATTGGGACCATTACCTTTGAGAGGGAGTCCGGTAATCCATTCTTTTTTATGGATGCTATGCATGTTCCAGGTCTGAAGAAGAACTTGGTCTCAGTCGCAATGCTGGAAGACAGAGGTTATGATGTTGTTTTCAGTGAGGGGAAAGCCTTCCTTCGACATAAAACAACAGGTCAAACCAAGAATATAGGGGTTCAAATTAAGAATCTCTACAAGATGGAGGTATATGGCTGTGCTGCAATGGTGGGCAAAGCAAAAGAAGTGGTGAGCCAGGATGAGGGAAAATTATGGCACAGGAGATTGGGCCATCTTCACCATGGCGCTTTGAAGATTTTGCAGCAAATTTTTACTGGACTTCCCAAGGGTACTCTTGCACAGTCAGATTAGTGCAAGGAATGTACTATGGGTAAGTTTGTAAAGACCACCTTTCATGAGAAGGAGAACCGTGCTTCGGTGATCCTAGAGAGAATTCACACAGACGTGGACCTTTCTCGGTTGCTTCAATAGAAAAACACAGGTATTATGTTAGATTTTTTTATGACTATTCTCGTAGATGTTGGATATTCTTCATGTAGAAGAACAGTGAAACATTCTCAAATTATTATGAGTTCAAGGCATTGGTGGAGAAGGAGTCAGGGAAGCAAGTGAAAGCTCTACGGAGCGATAATGGTGGTGAATACATCTCGGGAGAATTCAAATACTTCTGTAGAAAAGAAGGAATTTGAAGAGAACTCATAGCACCTCATAACCCACAACAGAATGGGGTCGCGGAGAGAAAGAACAGAACGATCGTGGGTGCTGCACAAGTTATGCTTGAGAGGGAGCTAGACTTGCATGCAGTGAAGGAAATGCTTGTTCCGAAAGATGAGCCTCCAGATGTGGATCAGCCATAGGAGGAGATTCATGGAGTGGAGGATTCCACTCATGCAGAACCAAACATCAGACAAGGCAGAAAGCATACCATAGAAGCTAAGAGACTAAAGCTTGATGCAACACAAAATGTAGGAGCCCCTACATCACAACGCAGACAGAGACAACCACCTGACCGATTTACTGGATACATGGCTCTTATGAGAAAGTGTATCATGACAGAGCCATCTTCTTTTGAAGAAGCAATGCAGGAGCCCACATGGGTAGATGCCATGGTGGAGGAGTATGACTCCATTGTCAGAACCAATGCTTGGGAGATTGTTCCAAGGCCAGTGGGAAAATTAGTTGTAGGATCAAGATGGATCTACAAGGTAAAGCAAGCTGCTGATGGGAGTGTTAAGAAGTATAAGGCAAGATTTGTTGCCCGGGGCTTCTCACAAATCGAGGGGATTGAATATGAAGAAACCTTTGCACTTGTCACACAGTATTCTTCCATACAGACCATCCTTTCTCTCTCAGTGATGGTGAGGCACATTCATCATATGGATGTGAAGACTGCTCCCTAATGGGATCATTGAGGAAGAGGTGGCTGAGAGCTCCTCGTTTCTTTGAGATCTTCAACAAAGTGAGTCGCATGTGCATGCAGTGCTCTGGGTGACAATCGTATAATAAACAAGCAACTCTGCTTGGTACACACAGATTGATAGCTATTTCACTGGACCTGGCTTCACCAAGAGTGAGGCGGATGTAAACCTATAACAAATTGTGGTGGAGGGTAAGCTTTTAGTCATTGTTCTTTATGTTGATGATTTAATACTAACGGGTGATGAGCAATTGATACACTCATGCAAGGCAGATCTTGCAAAGGAGTTTGAGATGAAGGATTTGGGCCTCCTTCATTATTTCCTTGGATTGGAAATATGGCAGCGGGAAGGTGAACTGTTTGTGTCTCAAGGCAAGTATGTCTGGGAGATACTGGAGAAGTTTCACATGCAAGGCTGCAAGCCTATCGACACTCCTCTTCCAGGAAATTGGAGGAAAGAGGATGCTACATCGGCAGAGGTAGTGGATGCCACTGTTTATCGACAGTTGGTGGGTTCGCCCATGTATTTAGTTAATACAAGACCGGACATATGTTATGCGGTGAACCAGCTTTCACAAGCAATGGTTAAGCCTACCAAGCTCTTTTGGAAGGCAAGAAAGCATGTCTTGAGGTATCTCAGGGGCACATCTGAGTATGGATTATGGTACAGACAGACGAATGAGGTGAAGTTTCATGGCTTCTCGAATGCAGATTGGGTAGGCAGCCCAACAAACAGAAAGAGCACATCAAGAGGGATTTTCAGTACCGGATCTACAATTGGCTGTATAGCAGAAACAAGATCCGTGGTACTCTGGGCTTGAAGGAAGGAATATATGGTGCACAAATTCAAGATGCATGTGAGGCTATCTCGGATGAGGAAGATTCTGTTGGTTTGTTCACCATATTTAGATCCTCTATAATGGATACATTGTATAACTGTGAAAGTTGCATTAAACTCTCAGTTAATCTCGTGTTTCATGATAGATCTATACATATTGATATCCGGTATCATCATATCAGAGATTGTGTGCAGCGAAAGATCATGTTGCTTCAGTACATTCCTACGGAGGATCAGGATGCAGATATTTTGATGAAGGTGCTCACTAGGAGAAAATTCAAATACCATAGAGGCAAGATCGGGGTGAAGGATAATCCCTATCTTGTTGAGAGGGAGTGTTGAGATTCAACAAGATGATGAGCTTAGTGAAAAGATTCGCCTTCACTAAGTGGGCCCGCAGGCTATTTTTGGCGCAAGTCTATTTTTAGACTATGTCTATTTCTAGACATGATGATCATATTTCAGAAGTTGAAGGATGTTATTTGTGGATGGTTGATCAAGTTGGAAAATAGATGAAATTCTATTTTTATAATATTGGACGAAGTCTATTTATAGATCATTGATCTAAAAATAGATGCATTTCGATTATTATTAGCTCTTAATAATAATCACACACTAAACATCAACTTATTCTCTTGGAGCACTTCATTTCAGTGCATTGATGTGGCACATCAGTGGACTAAGGGAATTACGCAATTCCCAAGGGTTTACTGGAGCTACTGCATGGAGGAATCAGTTAGAACTCAAGTGGCAGAGTTATGACACAGTTGGAAGAAGTAGTTATGGAGTTGTATTTAGTTTAACTCAATTAGACTTCAGATTTCAAGGCCCTAATTCATATCTACTACTTAGGAATGATGCCACTAAGGTAGAAGCAGATAAAATTAAATTCTGAAATAATAACTCATTAATCAACTAAGCAATATGATTTAATAGTATGGATTTCGATGGAGACCCCGATGAAGAGAATGAACAAAGGCAAATGGACCCTATCAATTGTGACTACAGTACGTGAGCTGCATCACCCATGGTTTGCCATCATGGATTAGAATCAAATAAAGAATGAATTCGAATTCATTCGACTGTTCTTCATGATTAGCAGGTGGAAGCAAGCACGGAGGCAAAAGATCGGTGCATAATGGGTTTTGGTCACGATTGGTTTATCTCCATATATACCTCTTTGAAGAAACATTAAAGGTTGTATGAGGATTTTCATATGATTCCATGATACAAAATATATAGTTGGATTTTTCAGCTTCAGGATTTCCCGGTTAAAAACTGTGTTATGTGCGATTGATTATTTTTGTTTATACTTCACATGTGTGTGCAATTAAATTTTTCCACAAAATATTAACAAGTGGAATTGATTCAGTATATTTCATAAATTTAAATAGTGTGAGATCAAGTGAATCAAGGACATATGCATGATTAGTGCATATAAATTCTACATAGGGGATAAGTACGACCACCACCCTCACGCAACGAGAGGGAAGCTTCATAAAAAAATATGAATTTATAATCAAATAAAAAATACATACATACATATAAATACAGGTACATATGATTGATTAAATTGCGCGAATCATAACACAATTCCGTGAACCATGGCTAGACTCCATTGATGGAGTAGATACTATTGTTCTCCTAACTCCTAAAATATAAAAAATGAAATTTATTAAAAACTAATTTAACTCACAAAATTGATAAAAAAACCAATTCCATATTTATACATGTATGTACATGGTGATATATATATATATATATATATATATATATATTCAATAAAAAAATCAATTCCACATGTATACATATATGTATGGAGATAAGATTATATATTCAAATGTCATTTAAAAACATGCACATTTAATATAAATATCATGAACATCCCTTGATCCATGATCCCCCTCTCTCGTAGAGGCATGATATTCTATTGATGTTCGTCTCTCATCCTCCATGATATATATATATATATATATATATATATATATAATGAACATTTACAATTATTTTTAAAATTAATATTTAAAATATATTCTTCAAATTACTATTTATAATAAATTCAAAATATTTCAAAAAATTAATGTAATTTAGTAGAAAAGTGTTTATCACAAACAAAAATTATGTAAAACACAAGTTTAAAAGCACAAATTGATGTGTGAAACTCACTTCAAACAAAAAAATGTTGAAGTCCTGCACATTTTAAATTTATAAAACATGAAGTTCACCAAGCTGTGCTTACATGATGGGAACACACTTGGTATATAATTGAAAAAAACACATTGTCATTAAAAATGACACATTTATAAATAAAAAAACACACACATACCAAATATATGTAACAATGTCCATCAATAAATTTTGAATGAGAGTGTCTCAACACTATTTCATATTTGAGAGACGAACCTTGAATTGGCCTTACCCTGTATAATATTAATTCATCTACTAATTCATCTTTGACAGATGAATCTTGAATTGGAATTGCCCCACACAATAGATCACTAGACATCTTATTATTATTTGCACAATGTCTTATACTAAAAATTTGAAATTGTCTAACAATATTGTTTGCTTTTCCATGTAGTTGTTTTAGCCTCTCCTTCTTAACATGGTATACACTTTTCATCTGGTTGCACACAAGTTCAGAATTGTTGAAAACTACAATTCCATTTGATCCATACTCCCTAGCTATTCCAAAGCCTTCTATCAATGCAATATAATATGTTTCATTGTTTTTTTTCCTTCCCAATATATTCATTTTTCTTTAGAGGACCTTGTTAGACTCAATATTCAAAGCACATATGTAATCACTACTTTCCCTAGATTTGGATAGCAAGAAACATCTATGCATAATGTCCATTTTTCAACCATGTTTAGTGGGTTTTTTTATCCCTGAAAAAAAAACAAGTCCAATAAAATATATTAAATGAACATTTATTGAAAATTCATGGGAGAAATGACATGTACATGGTTTTCCTTAAATTTTACGGGTAAAATGACATGTACATGGTTCCAAAAAATTTTAGCAAATGCCTTAAAGTTTATGGGAGAAATGACATGTACATGGTTCCCAAAAATACTAGAAAATGCCAAGTTTATGGGAGAAATGTCATGTACATGGTTTCCAAAAGCACTAGCAAATGCCTTAAAATTTATGGGAGAAATGACATGTACATGGTTTCCAAAAAAACTAGCATTTTCCTTTAAAATATATTAAATGAGCATTTATTGCAAATGACTTAAATTTTATTGCAAATGCCTTAAATTTTATGGGAAAAATGGAATGTACATGGTTTGCCTTAAATTTTATGGGAGAAATGACATGTACATGGTTTGCCTTAAAGTTTATGGGAGAAATGAAATGTACATGGTTTGCTTTAAACACTAGCATTTTCCTTATAAATATATTAAATTAAAGTTTATGGGAGAAATGACATGTACATGGTTTGCCTTAAAGCTTTCCTTGAGTTTATGGGAGAAATTACATGTACATGGTTTGCCTTAAAACTTATGGGAGAAATGACATGTACATGATTTTCCTTAAAGTTTGCCTTAAAGTTATGAGGGAAAATAAATAGAAATGACATATACATGATTTCAAAAACAGTAGCAAATGCCTTAAAGTTTATGGGAGAAATGACATGTACATGGTTTTCCTTAAAGTTTGCCTTAAACTTTATCGGAGAAATTACATATAAATGACATGTACATGGTTTGCCTTAAATTTTTCCTTAAGTTTATGGGATAAATTACATGTACATGGTTTGTCTTAAATCTTTCCTTAAATTTTATGGGAGAAATTACATATAAATTACATCTACATGGTTCCCAAAACACTAGCAAATGCCTTAAATTTTATGGGAGAAATGACATGTACATGATTTCAAAAAACACTAGCATTTTCCTAAAAAATATATTAAATTAAAGTTTATGGGAGAAATTACATGTACATGGTTTGCATTAAAGTTTATGGGAGAAATTACATGTACATGGTTTGCCTTAAATTTTATGAGAGAAATGACATAGAAATGACATGCCTTAAAATTTGCCTTGAGTTTATGGGAGAAATGACATGTACTTGGTTTGCCTTAAAGTTTTCCTTAAATTTTATGAGAGAATGACATAGAAATGAAATGTACATGGTTCCCAAAACACTAGAAAATGACTTAAAGTTTATGGGAGAAATGACATGCACATGGTTTCCAAAAACACTGGCATTTTCCTTTAAAATATATTAAATTAAAGTTTATGGGAGAAATGACATATACATGGTGTGCATTAAATTTTATGGGAGAAATTACATGTACATGATTTGCCTTAATGTTTGCCTTGATTTTATGGGAGAAATTACATGTACATAGTTTGCCTTAAAGTTTTCCTTAAATTTTATGGTAGAAATGACATAGAAATGACATGCGTTAATGTTTGCCTTGAGTTTATGGGGGAATTGACATGTACATGGTTTGCCTTAAATTTTATGGGAGAAATGACATAGAAATGAAATGTACATGGTTCCCAAAACACTGGAAAATGCCTTAAGTTAATGGGAGAAATGACATGTACATGCTTTCCAAAAACACTAGCATTTTCATTAAAAATATATTAAATTAAACTTTATGGGAGAATGACATGTACATGGTTTTCCTTAAAGTTTATGGGAGAAATGACATGTACATGGTTTTCCTTAAAGTTTGCCTTAAGTTTATGGAAGAAATTACATGTACATGGTTTCCCTTAAATTTTCCTTAAAGTTTATGGGAGTAATGACATGTATATGATTCCCAAAATAGTAGAAAATGGCTTAAATTTTATGGGAGAAATAACATGTACATGGTTTTCGAAAACACTAGAATTTTCATTAAAATATATATTAATTTAAAGTTTATGGGAGAAATACATGTACATGGTTTGCCTTAAATTTTATGGGAGAAATGACATGTACATGGTATGCCTTAAGTTTATGGGAGAAATGACATGTACATGGTTTTCAAAAACACTATCATTTTCTTAAAAAAATAATTAAATTAAAGTTTATGGGAGAAATGACATGTACATAGTTTGCCTTAAATTTTATGGGAGAAATGACATGTATATGGTTAGCCTTAAAGTTTGCCTTAAGTTTATGGGAGAAATGACATGTACACGGTTAGCCTTAAAGTTTGCCTTAAAGTTTATGGGAGAAATGAAATAGAAATGACATGTACATGGTTCCCAAAACACTATCAAATGCCTTAAATTTTATGGGAGAAATGACATGTACATGGTTTCAAAAAACACTAACATTTTCCTCAAAAATATATTAAATTAAAGTTTATGAGAGAAATGACATGTACATGGTTTGCCTTAAGTTTATGGGAGAAATACCATGTACATGGTTTGCCTTAAAGTTTGGATTAAATTTTATGGGAGAAATGACATAGAAAGGACATGTACATGGTTCCCAGAACACTAGACAATGCCTAAATTTTATGGGAGAAATGTACAAAGTTTATGGGAGAAATGACACACTAAAAAATGCCTTAAAGTTTATAGGAGAAATGTACAAATTTTATCGGAGAAATGAGATGTACAGTGAGTGCTGGTAATAACTCACTGTTAACACACAGATCTGAATGTATAATTTCCATTTCTAATAATTTTGATCTTGCTAACTATCACTGTCTAAATTGGCACATTACCTCATGTTTTTGGTGTTAATGGTATTTGAAAAATAGTTTTTTGCCACACATTTTGTTTTGATATTGATCATTTTCCAATCCCATCCATATGAATCATAAAATGTATTTGAGAAATGGTTTTCTACCACATGTTTTGTGTTGATATTGATAATTTTCCAAACCCATCCATATAAATCATAAAACGTGGACTAAAAGGAAACGATTGTAGTAAAATGTATAGGAACGATTGTAGTAAAATGTATAGAGACAAGCAAATACAAACTGCGGACAAATTCTTAGGGAGAGAATTAATAGCATTGCATCGACTGAAAATTAAATTTAAAAAAAAAAAATAGATCATAAACCATAACACCTTCTCGCCTTTTCTTGCTCCCCTCCTCACCCTTGCAATAACGACGCAACAACAGAGCAGCGAGACAGAAATAGAACAGCACAATGGTGAGACAATAAAAAAACAGAGAAGTGAGACAGAAATAGAACCACATGGTTTATGTTGATATTGATAATTTTCCAAACCCATCCATATAAATCATAAAACTTGGACTAAAAGTAAATTATTGTAGTAAAATGTATAGAAATGATTGTAGTAAAATGTATAGAGACAAGAAAACAAAAACTGTGGACAACTTCCAAGGGAGAGAATTAATAGCATTGTATCAGATGAATAATTTAAATTATAAGAGAACTTCATACATAGATCAATATGCCAAGGACTTCAAAAGGATGAGAAAATCACGAAATAACTTCAAAAAGGATGAAAAGGCTTCCGACATAAGAGAACATTAGGACAACCCTCAAAATATTACACACAACATAAAGAGGAACCTTGTTAAAGTTGACATAGATTCAAATAACATGGCCACAACACCAATAAGGATGACAGAATCACGAAATAACTTCAAAAAGGATGACAGGGCTTCCAACATAAGAGAACATTAGGACAACCTTCAAAAGATTGCACACAACATAAAGAGGAACCTTGTTAAAGCTGACAAGATTCAAATAACATGCCCATAACACCAATCTGATGGGAAGACTTTACCAATTGAAAATCCTTGTCTAAAAATAAGTTTGGCATATAATTAGCAATGGTTTCATCTTATGAGATTAGATATTACTCAAGGATGGGATAATGGTAAATGTATGTGGGTTAATGGTACATATATACATTTTTTTGCATGAACAGAGAACGGTATAGGGATATTGCTCTCAGAATGCTGGAACAGGAAGATTTACTATTCCATACACAACATATTATAGAAGATAATACGAAAACCATATATATATATATATATATATATATATATATATATATATATATTGTTGTATGAATAGAGAACAATATAGGGATATGCTATGAAACCAGATCCAAAAATAGAAGAACAGAGAGATCAACACCTTAGAAATCAGTGACTTCAAGGGGGAAACCTCTAATACATTACATAAATGAAAAATTCTTGGATGATACAAATGAAAAAACCTCCTTCTATATATACAATTCCATGGGGTCAAAATACAATCCTAGCCGACCTAACAATAATAATTTAAGGGCACAATAATAACAATATTGGGGTTACAGGGGTACAACAATAGCAATAATGGGGTTACATGAAAAAAAATAAGGGAATATACTAGTAATATAGGGACCTAACATGCCCCTCTCCTTCAAAAAATTGTTGTCCTCAACATTTGAGTACCTCTGGATGCTTCTGTATAAAATTATCATCCTCCCATGTAGAATCTTTAGTGGGTATGTTCTTCCATTTGATGAGATACTTTGAAATTGATCGATTTCATAGTTTTCAAGTTCTTGTTTCCATGACTGCTTCAGGTTCCAATATGATTTTTCCTTCCTCATCAAGTTCTGGGAATATTGTTTGAACTTGAATTTTGACCCCTATAACCTTCTTGAAGTATGAAACATGTAAAACTGGATGCACTCACGACGAAGTAGGAAGCTCCAATTTGTATGCCATAGTACCAATTTTTTGCAACACCTTGTAAGGACCATAGTACTTTGGCGATAATTTATTATCCTTCTTAGATTTCTTGAGGGAAATTTGTTTGTATGGTTTTAGCCGTAAAAACACCCATTCTCCTACATCAAAAATTCTCTCGCTGTGATGTTGTTCTACCTGTTGTTTCATTTGATTTTGTGCCAAATTTTGGTTATCCTTTAAGAGTTGGAAAAATTCTTGTTGATGCTTGATGTGATATTCCACTTCTTGAAACTTGGAATTTTCTCTTAAAGCAGATGTGATAGAAGGTGGATGATATCCATAAAGTGCCATAAATGGGGTCATTTTTGCTGCAGTATGGAAGGAAGTGTTATACCACCATTCAGCGAGAGACCACTTGACCCATTTTTTTTTCTTATTAGATACAAAACAATGAAGATATCATTCCAAAAATTTATTCACTATCTTAGTTTGACCGTCAGATTGAGGATGGTAAGATGAGCTATGAGCTAGTTGAGTACCCAAAAAGGAAAATAATTATGTCCAAAAATTTCTAGTAAAAATGGGATCTCTGTCACTTACAATAATCTTTGGGTTTCCATGTAGCTTTTGAATTGTTTCCATAAATGCAGTAGCAACTGTACTTTCTTTAAAGGGATGAGATAATGCACAAAAGTTTCTGTACTTGGTAATTCTATCAAAAACCACCATGATTACACTCTTTCCTTCGGACTTAGGTAAACCTGTGATAAAATCCATTGAAATCTCCTCCCAACATTGACTTGGAATGGATAAAATTTGTAGAATACCTGAGGTATTAATTGTCTCAACTTTATTTTGTTGGAAAACCAAACATTCTGCCAAAAAATTTTGAATATCAGATTTAAGGCCATCCCAAAAAAATTATTTCTTCACCCTGTGGTAATTTTTTTAAAAACCCTAAGTGTCCTCCTAAAGGAGAAGTGTGAAATTCAAAAAGAATATTTTGTTTTAGTTGGGAATTATTGCAAATATATAAGTGATCTTTGTACCATAAGGAATCATTTTTCCAACTAAATGTATCAGATGTACTAGGATATTGCTACAAATTTTGAATGAGTTTCCACACTTCTTTGTCCTTCTTCCATGCATCCCTTGCTCCAGTTATCCAATATGTTTGGATAATATAAATGGCACAAAGCAATGCTTCCAACTCTTCATCCTTTCTTGAGAGTGCATCTACAAGAAAATTTAGCTTCCCTTTTTTGTAGATGATTTCAAAGTCATAACCCAGCATCTTTGTGACTCATTTTTGTTGCTATTCTGAAGATAGTCTTTGTTCCAAAAAGTGTTTAAGACTATCATGGTCATTTTTTACCTTGAAGTGTCTTCCCATTAGGTAAGGTCAACATTTCTTTAGTGCATGTATTATTGCCAACATTTCCTTATCATAAATAGCTTTATGCAAATACTTTCCTTTGATTGGACGACTTTAAAAAGAAATGGGTCTTCCTTCTTGTATTAAAATAGCACAAATTCCATTTCATGAGGCATCACATTCCACAATAAAGGTTTTTGTGAATTCTGGCGTAGCTAACACTGGTGCTAGGAACATTGCCTCTTTAAGATGTTCAAAGGCCTTAGTTGCTTCAGGAGTCCATGAAAATGCATCTTTCTTCAATAATATTGTTAGAGGTGCTTCTATTCTCCCATAATTCTTAACAAACTTGAGATAATACCCTGTTAACCCAAGAAATCCTCACAACTTCTTTATGGTTGTGGGGACTTTCCATTCCTTAATGGATTTAATTTTGTTAGGGTATACCTTAATACCCTCGTGAGATACAATATGACCCATATATTCCACCTCTTGTACTGCAAAGAAATATTTGGATGTTTTTTCATATAATTGTTTCTCCTCCAATAGTTTTAGAACCCTATCAACATGTTAAACATGATCCTTCCAAGACCTGATGTAGATTAGTATGTCATCAAAAAATACTATCACAAATTTTCTAAGGAAGGGTTTGAAAATGGAATTCATCAACCCTTTAAATGTAGAAGGTGCATTGGTAAGGCCAAAATGCATGACCAAAAATTCACAATTACTCTCATGAGTTTGAAATGTTGTTTTCAGAATATCTTTAGTCTTCATTCTAATTTGATGATATCCTGAATGAAGATCCATCTTGGTAAAATAAATTGCTCCATGTAATTCATCCAATAATTCATCAATCACAGGAATGTGAAATTTATCTTTAATAGTGAGTTCATTGAGCTCCCTATAATACGGACACATGCACCATGATCCATCCTTCTTGTGCACCAATACTACTAGAGCAGAGAAAGAACTTTGACTAGGTTGAATTATACCAGTCTCTAACATTTTTGCAATCATACGTTCAATTTTTCTCTTTTTGACATAAGGATATCTATAAGGCCTGATGTTTGGAGTAACAATTCCTAGAATCAAATGAATAGAATGATCATGATACGAATAGGTGGGATTCCATTGGGAGTTTTAAACACCTTGGAATGATTTTCCAATACTTTTTGGAAATATGAAGAAATAGATGATTTTGATGTTGGAACTTCTAGTGAGAATAATTGTGCAATTACGACTCATTGTTCTTTCTTCAAAAGCTTTGTCATTAAATTAGAACTTATTATATTTCTTGGCTTCCCTGTGATACCCCATAATTCGATTTCCTTTCCTTTTGAAAAAATTTTCAAGAAAATTTCTTGAAAATTAAAAGTTATCGTCCCCAAAGATTGTAACCATTGTACTCCTAGTACAACATCAGCACCTCCCATTGGAATGGAAATAATTGGACTATTCAATACATATTCCCCCATGGTTAGCTTAATATTATGGAATTTTCTAGAGAAATTTATATTTCCTCCATTTTCAACCATCACTTGACATTCTAGTGCTAGGTATAGGAAATATTTCAATTCCTTGGCTACCTTACAATGAAAAAAATTATGTGTACTACCCGAATCAATCAACACTATTACCTTTTTCTTCTTGACATGTCCTTCTATCTTGAGAGTTTGAGGAGTGGTAATTCCTGCCAATGCATTACACGATATGGTCAGACTCATTTCTTCTTCTTCTAGAGTTGGTTCCTGATGTATATCCTCTTCTTTTGAAGTTTCTTGTTCATTTTCTTCCTTCTCTTTACAATCTATGTAAAATAATTTCTTCTCAGCACACTTATGACCTTTAGTGTATTTGCTATCACAACTGTAGCAAAGCCCTTTTGCTCTTTTTTCTTCCAATTGTTGTGGTGTCAACCTTATAGTTTGTGGAAGTCTAGGAGTAGCAACGCTTCCATCTTTATAGATGTAAGTGGTAGGCTCCCTTGTCACCATAATTTTACATTCAATTTTTCTTGCTAACCTGAATGCCTTCTCCAATGAATCCGGTTCCCAAATGCGAACCTCATGTTGGATGTTATCCTTTAAAGTCTCTATGAAGACATCAATCCTGTGTTTCTCTGGAATATTCGTTACCCTTATATTCAATTTTTAGGTCCTAATGTGTTCCATAACATTTGAACCCTTTTTGTTTAGTATTTATCAAATGGCTAAAGAAGTGTTTCTCTTGCATATCTAAAATATGCTATCATTTCATCACTGAAAATTGACCAAGTAATGATTTTTTTATGAATCAATCTATAGATATAATGCAAATGTATTTTCTAAATGTAAAAGTTGATAGTACAACACACAGTATTGTTTTTCACACTGTTGTTACAAAATACTGTCATCTATAACTTATAATATTTATAGGATCAGCACCATCAACTTCTCCGTTATCCATCTTTGGAATATAATTGGTTCTTCAATCCAACATTATAGGGTTCTGAAATCAGTCCTTTATTTTATTCTCATCATAGGTTTGATACTATATTTCCATCATTAGGAATCATTTCTTGTATTAACCTTGTCATCAAACCTGCCATGTTTGATTTTAGATCATTCTTCATGTCTTCCATGTTGTATTTCATTTTTTCATCGCTCTTAGCTTCCATGTCATCCATCTTAGCTTCCATGCCAACTTCCATGCCGTCCATATTAGCTTTAATGCCATTCTTCAAACCATCCATCTTAGCTTCCTCGCCTTTCTTCAAAACTTCCATTTCATTTTTTTTTGTTCTTTTCGAGAGCAAAATTTGGTGCACTTTCTCTTGTAATTTTGATATGTCATGCTGCACTTCTTCCTCTTCATGAGTCATAGGAGAGCCTTTTGAAGGCTTAATGGGTGTTGAATTCTTTTTAGGTGGCATTTTATAACCCAACACTGGTATATATGCTTCAATATGCCCTTGGAATCACTTCAAACTTATTTTTCACACAAGACTTATGCAATTCAAAAAAAAAATACACACTTGTTTCCTACTTTTGAGGAGCTCAATATTGAAATTGAATTACCTCTGTGATTTTGGATCTTCAATATCTAAAATTTGGCCATGTAGTAGCCCTCTGAATCCTCTTTCAAATGCCACAGGTCTAACCTGATTTGGATTCTTCAAGGCAAAGTTATGCCCAATCTCCCACAATGACCTAATTATGAACTGGTTCAGTAGAGAAAACTTGTAAAACGTGCCACGTGTCACTGTTTCCTCCTTCAGCTCTGAAATTGATATAAAAGAAGCTATAGTTTGTGTACTTACATCCATTTTTTACAGAATTCCAATCTGACGCTCAGAGGGAGAGTTATGACGATTTTCCCACGGTCACCTATTTGATATGAAATTCGAGAGCCTAAACAATCCCTAACTTCCGCAGGTCATATCTCTGAAAATATTGCGAAGCAAGATCTGAAATTTTTATGTGAAGTTCCTTAGGATTTCGGATTCGCTCTATAGAAATTTCAGCTTATGAACCTTTGTATAAAAATATTTATAGCTCAAATTCCATGATGAATTGTTTTAGATGAAATTCGGGAGCCTGAAAAAACCCTAACTTCCATAGATCATATCTCCTAAAATATCACGAACCAAGATCTGAAATTTTTATACGTCGTTCCTCAGAATTTCGGCTTCTCTCTGTAAAAATTTCATCTTCTGAAACTTCGTAGAAAACAATTTATAGCACAAATGCCATGATGACATGTTTGGAGCAGCGAAACCCTAGCATCTAAAGCTCTAATAATAAATGTTATGAAACCAGCTCCAAAAATAGAAGAATAGAGAGATCAACACCTTAGAAATCATCCAATTTGAGGGGGAAGCATACAATACATTACATCAATGAAAAATTATTGGATGATACAAATGACAAAACCTCCTTCTATATATAGGAGTCCATGGGGTCACAATATAATCTTAGCCGACCTAAAAATAATAATGTAAGGGCACAATAATAACAATATTAGGGTTAGAGGGGAAAAATAACAATTAGGGGGTTACACTAAAAAAAATAAGGGACTATACTTGTAATATAGGGACCTAACAGGATATTACTCTCAGAAGGTTGGAAATAATAAAATAAAATAACTGTGCTTGCTTCTGTCACTGCCATTGGTCGGTGCAACACTGTCCTTGCCAAGGGACTGCTATAAGTAGTTATGGATTCAACCCATATTAAGGCTAATGAATATGGCTCCTATATGTCTCCTTACAATGGCTCCTAATGGATTGTCAGAACAAGGAGAGAAGGATGATATTACCAGACATGATGGATTTCCCAACCCTTGTTGTTCAAGGATATAAGAAAAGACACGGGAGGGGATGCTCCTTGACTGATAGAAAGAGATGTATTGCCCAACCAAAGAGAAATTCAAGGAGAAAGGAGAAGATATAGGGACATAATGAAGTATCTCGCTCTATTCTAACCAAAGCGTATGATCTGGAAAAGAGAGATTTGATCCAACCACTTAACATGTCTAACATTTCTTTAAGGAAGGGATGATAAAGGGAGTTTTTCAATATGCCATAGCATGGCTTTGATCATACATGGGTAGAGCCACTGCTTATATCCTTAGAGAAGTGTAGGTCTCTCAGGATTGGTCAAATCTACGTACTTAGGGTGGATCTATTTATTGGGTGCTTAGATATGGTGCAGATCATTTGGAGAATAGAAAAGTAATTGTTGCAAGTCTGCAAATTAAGTGCATAATCTGCTACCATAGAATATTCAAAATCTACCTGATGTGGCATGGAGATTGGCTACTGATCATTTGTGGTTCAGATCAAGCATGGAACTACCTGTTGTATGAAGTTATCTATCTAATGAATTGTACAACAAACTATGGAAGAGTAAGGTTAGGATTGATTTACATGAGGGTGCTTAGCATGATCTTGTTTTTTTCACGTGATGGTATTGTGCAAGTAATGCCAATGTTTGAAGGATTTTGATCATATTGGATCATCTATTCATGCTTCATACATATTTGGATTTGTCGAAGGGTGAATTTATATCCTAATTTGTGGCATATTTCTATCGTTCATTTGTACCTGTTTGTGCAGAGTTCATGGATCTGAAATCATGATTTACGAGGCAACAACATAGTGAAAAAAATTATTTTTATATGTGAAGACTAGAGTTGTCTAGGAGATGTGGACACTTAGGTCGTCAAAGACAATGGGCTCAACGAATTATATCAGTGAGCATAATGCTTGTATAATTATCTGTGGAATCAGAGTGACCTATCCTCTAAACACATCAGTGCATACATAGCGAATTTTCATCTTATCCTAAGCATAGTTTACTTTACAGATAGGTCACTCTATTGATCTTGTTTATTATTATATACCAGAGTTGGATTCATTTACAAATAATGATGAAAAGAAAGAATCTACTCATGCACCTTTGCTTGAGTAGGAATCACATAATGAACCTTCTATTAACAAAGAATAATGAGATAATGAATAACAACAAAGAATATAAATGGAAATAAGAATACAACATAAATTTTGAATTGCACCATATCAAACATCGAAATTGAAACAAATTCTTGAATTTTTTTTAAAGGAAATTGAATTTAAGAAATATTTATTTTCTTACAAATCATGAAACTTCAATCTGGAGAAATACCTGGAAATTCGAAGGCAGCGAGAGCACACACGGTGAGTAGACAATGAAAGCGCACACGATGAGAAAAAAACGAGAGAGTGGATGGAGAGCAGACAGCGAGAGTGTAGACGACGAGTAGACAACAAGAGCGCAGACCTCCAAAGATGCAGATTAGAGAAAAACTTCAAACACACCTGTAAAAATAGAAAATTAAATTTAAAAAACAAAAAACATAAACATAAACAAAACAAAAAAACAGAGCATAAAATAACACCTTCTCACCTTCGCTTTCTCCCCTCCTCGCCCCTCCAACAACGAGACATCAATAGAGCAACGAGACATAAATAGAGCAGTGTAATAGTGAGATAACAACAGAGTGAGACATCAACAGAACATAACAGTGAGATAGAAACACACCAGTGCAACAACGAGACAACAGGAGAGCGAGACAACAACAGAATAGAGCAGAGTAATGGTAACGAATTTTTTTTGCAATCTTAGGGGCTGGTATATTTATAACAAAAATTCTGGTCGAATTATTTTAAAAAGTTTGGTCGAATTATTTTAAAATTTTTGATTGAACTATTAGTTCTGTCTAACTGTTGTTTCCGGTTTTAGAATCTCTAGCAAAAAATATGTTTACCCATGTCGTCAATACGTCATCAATGTTAACGATAGAAACAGTTCCGCCGAATTAATTTCAAAACTTCGACCGAACTGTGTCGAAAATGAAATTTCTGAATGCATTTCTCATGAAAGTGTAACCCACCTTCGTATTTTTACCCATATATATCCCATTAATAATGTCACAAGTTTGGGATATACCACTACACATAGTCCAATCAAACATTTCCAATGCATATCTTTAATGGAATTATAAATCCATAAAAAATTTAAGCTTTCCTATTCATCTTACTCACCTCTTGCGAGGAGTCAAGAAAACTAAAAATAATATTAGTAGTTTGTATTTAAAAGGAACTGCAAGGACTCCAAAATGTTTTATGAGATGAGAGTATATTTCATGGAGATGTTTAGAATGATTTCCATCAATAAATTTTGGTGATATAAAAATGTGGTTCATCATATTTTTACAATGTTGACATTGCTCTTCCAATATCCCACCTTGAAAACAGAGAAGCCAAAGAAGCATATGTTGCTACCAACAATGCTCTTACTATGCCATTGGTATAAAGAGGAAATTCCATGACAATAAGTACCCCTAATATACCCAACCAAGGGGTGAACACCGGAAAAATTGGGTGCTAGAAGGAATTTATAATAAGAACCCCAATTGATATGGATCCCAATAAATAAAGCCCCCAACCAATCATAGGATTATTTTTTCTTGGAACAAGAAAAAATGGAAGCAAGTAACTTCTTACCATACTAAATAGAACCAGCAACTTGGGAATAACGAAATAGAATGAAAAACCTTTTTATTTTTTTAAGAGGCAAAACTTATATGAAAAAATTTGGGATCCCTTGCAAGCAATCATCAACAGAGCCAAAGTGACCAAGTAAAACAGTGACACGACTATAATCAAAGGAATCTCCACTCCATACTTTCAACTTGGAAGGATCTTGTTAGTTATAAGAATAGGATCTTGAATATTTAAAGAACAAGATGGTTCAATACAACATAGATGAAAGCATCCATACCCTATTGTCTGATGCCAGTTCTCGTTCCAATCATGCCAAGAAAACCCTAAGGGGAGAATTGGCCATGACCATCAGTACCATGGCTTAATCCATGGAACACTAGGGAAAGTGATGACACTATTTGGTCCACATGGAATGTTCCATTTCAATTTCAAATCTTCAATATAGACCCAGCTATGTCATTTAAGAAATGAACAAATTAATGCATACCAATTCTCCCTGAATATCAATAAAATTCTCCTATATTAAAATTGATCTAATGAATTTTTGACAATTTCTAGCTTGGAGTACAAATGAGTATATATAGATATTATTAGTAATTACACTCTCAAGTATGCATATACATCCCATGATGATTTCTTTTTATGTAGATATGCCTCCTACCCTTTGTTGATTAATTAAGGTTGTTGTGCAACCCTTGAAATGTATGGGAGCAATTATTTCGCCTATCAATTTGTATACTTGGTGTATTCAATGTATTTTGTGCAGTAGATTGTGTTGTTGAATTTGTGATTGTTCTCATGTAATGCCTACAATATCCCGCTTAGGATGTGGCCTTGAAAAGTTGTGATAGACATCTTAAGTTTTGCACAAGCTGGATTTTGCACAGGCATGGGAAGTAGTTTAAAACTCCTTGTATAATCCTCATATTATGGAATGATATATTTAGTAATTTTTTAAACAAATGTTCAATCCTTGTTAAATGTCTACAAAATTCATATTTTAGAGAAAGCTATGCAAAGATACAAACATTGTACCCATATAAAACAGAGAGAACATCTAGGGTAGTATTTAGAAAGACATCCTCTATGCATTTACAAAACCCAAAGGATGATGGTGGTTTTCATTTGTACCTTGCAAAATATACTCATGTACAAAATCTGACACAAGATACCGGTGGCAGAAGCTGGTGACATTACATAGATAGCAGGAACGTGGCCTTTCCTAGAAGTTTTTATAAAAAAATATATGTCCATTGTTATGGATGTGGAAATGCAAAGAAAGTGATTCTAACATCAAAGAAACAAATGATATCCCTATGATGTGCTTCATGTGGGTACATTACTGATGTAGATATGAGGGATAAGTTGACTAATTTTATTTTGAAAAATCTTCTAGAAAAAAAGAAGGGCAGAAAAGATAACAAGTAACTGAGGAAGGTTAAAAAATAATGCATTAAATAGGGGGAAGCTTTAGATGAAGAAAAAAATAAAAACGAGAAAGATTCAAGGAAGAAGAAAAATAATGACGTGAATTCAAAGGTGTTAAAGAAAAAATATTTTAATGAGGATGATCAATCTCCTTGAGGGAGCCAAGACGACCCTGATGAGGAAGTCGATGATATAATTGTACAAATTCTTCCTTGCCTTCCTATATTCCCATGGATAATTTAAAAGTTTTGTAAGTGGAAGGAAAGGAATTAAGAGTATTGAGGGAATTTGAATATCAAGTATGTTTATTTACCTTTCCTTTGTTGTTACATTTCGTTTTCTCACTGAAAAATCATCATAGAACATATACTGGGAATGGTGCAAGCACCACAGCTCCAATGGATTTGTTGGTATAAGTGTACACATTCTTCCCTACCTTCTAGATTCCCATGGAGAATTTAAAAGTTTTGGAAGTCGAAGGAAAGAAATCAAGAGTATTGAGGGAATGTGAATATCAAGTATGTTTATTTATATTTCCTTTGTCGTTACACTTCATTTTCTCACTGAAAAAACATCATAGACTTTTTACTCATAATTAAAATGCAAAACTGCAGCTACCTCACAATAATTGTGCGAGCTTTGTATCTGTGCTCCCCTTTCAAGCTTCCCCATGTCCATAGTGCATATGAAGGACTTATTACTTATTAATATAAGGAATGTGTTATTCAAAACTTTTCTTGGAGAACTTTGTGATGTAAACTCCTTGAAGTACTTAGTGTTAAGAAATTGTTCCCATCTACTTATTTTAGGAGGCCTTTATACACCTTAAATTTCCACTTTTTAACTCACCCCTTTCCTACTAGAGCTTTCAGACAAGTGAAATCGGACTACCTTCTTTTTCAAGTTTGTCGCACTATTAGTTAATTGGAAAGTTTTACCACATAATTTTCATCTTTATCTTCAACTATTTTGAATTTTTCTTCATCTTATTATCATTGAAGCACCTTGGACATTTGCAAAGCACAAATAGATGTAACCAATTTTTTTTCCAAGTTCATCGCATTATTAATTCATTGGAAAGTTTTACCACATAATTTTCATCTTCATCTTCAAATAGTTTGAATTTTTCTTCACCTCATTATCATTTTTCTTCATCTCATTATATCATTGAATCCTTATTATTCTCCATTTTGTCCCACTTTTCCATTTTATTAAAACATGTGAATCAACTAAACTTCCTCTCATCTGCATCTCCACCATGATTTTTTTCATTGCCCACAATGTCATTAATCTTTTTTAACTATCGTTCTCTCATATGATCTAGATGCCTCACAATTCTTATCCATGTGGAATTTCATTAGCATTTACCATAAAATAACAATGAAGGAAACAATAGCATAACTATGTGAAAATGTGATAATAACTTAGAACTATTGACAACAAAATTGCAAATATTGATAAAATAATATATTAAAATAAGTAAAAGCTACTTTTAAAAAAAAAATTGAATTTATTATTACTAGTGAATATTTACATGACCAATTTCATATCATCAGTTGATATTCACTTCTCACCATATGCTAATTTCCATGGAAGATTGGTATTTTTAGATAACCCTCTTTCTACCACGAATATTGGCATTTTAGATAACTCTTTATACCACTCTGAAATTTTGCCATGATATAACGATTTATAGCTCAAAAAAAATTAAATAAATATTAAATGTAGCTTAAAGCTATTGCATGTGTCACTTCTCACCACATGCTAATTTCCATGGAAGATTGGTATTTTAGACAACTCTCTTTTTACCACTCTGAATTTTTGCCATGATATAACCATTTATAATGCTATATATATATAACCCCATATAGATATCTATCATCGAAACCTAATGCACATGTTTTTTCAGAAATTACAACTTGAATTTGAAAAATGCTTCACATAATCCTCGCGTTAATTTTCTACAGGTCCAAGAAAATAATTCTGCAGCAAAAAGGATTCTCTAGTTCTAATTTTTTATCTTAAATTCTTTCAAGAAGGAATTTGAAAATGTGTTGATCATCCATAGGGTTATCTATTCTCCCAATTGTAGAAGCCCACTCATCAAACATAAAAAATTCATGTTACATTTAAGAGCAATAAATCATTTATCAATTTCAAACGAAAACCAATTAATAACAAACACCGTCATCAAGCTAGTGACATGACCAACCATGTATTCAAGTCAAGTAAGTGATGCAACCATTCAATTCCAACATAATTGTATATGATGAACGACCTGTTTCAAAACTCCTATTTTCCCCCCAAAAAATTACAGGTATCAGATAATGGTTCTCGATGGCCTTCTTTGCTCGTACAAGATAAAAGAATGAATCTAGCTGAGATAAAAAATTATCCCAGCAACTATGAAAATCATAAGCCTCTTATTATTCATATTGAGCAAAAAAAATATTACGAACAGTCCCCCTTCAATTCAAATCCTCTATGGCTACAATCCGAAGGAGTGTGGACAAAAATCAAGAAAGCCTGGCCCACAGGGATCGCCATCATTTGTCTAGAAACAAAAGCTCAAATCAGTGAAGCGTAGCCTACGCCTCTAGGCTAAATCCTCCTACATCTCTCCATCAAAAGCAAGGGGAACAAGTAATGAGAAACTCCACGGACGACTGGATTGCATAGCTCGCTTAAGATTAATTGGAAGAATGATATGAGTATTAATCTCTCTGAATAGATGTATGTTGCAGAAATAGTTAGACCTGCAGCGACAGAGATACATGAGAGGTCGTATATTGTGGAAGAGACATTAGTAGGGCTTAGTGAGTTAGTTAGGTAGTTAACAGAGCTTAAATGAAGGAGTCAGTGGATCTAATGGTTTAAAACATTTCAATCATCTAACATTCGATCCAATGGTGAAAACAGCGACACAGTGGCAGTTGGGGGAATTGTTTTCAAAGAGGAACACCTACATAATTATTTTGTAAATATAATTTTATTATTTTATATTTTTATTTTTAAATTAAATTTAGAGATATAATTTTGAATTGTTTAAATTATATTTTTTTATTATACAAATAACCTAAATATTTTAAAAAACCATTAAACATTTTAATTTTTCAAACTACCTAACTCTTGTACCAAATCCATATAAATTTTTTAAAACAAAATTGTTTAAAAATTTAAAATTATATTTTTAAAATAATATTTATTATAAAACTTTATAATTTAAATATATCATTTCAACGAATTTCTACAAAATTTAAAAACAAACTTGACAAAAACATATACATCACAAATACCCAAGTCATTTCTCTTGTACCCAATGCTCTATGCCTGTGACATATGTGATGGATTAAAAACAAACAACCATAAAATATACACAATGTGTGTGAAAGGAGAAACCCATTGAAACCTTTTTGTGTGCACCTAGAGGTTCAATGTCTGGAATTCCAATGGTCATTTTTGCAAGTCCATATATGCATCTTGGAGCTTCGCAACATAGAGTCGCACTACATTGGAGTGTAGATGGTTTTGTTCTATTATCCATATCTAATGCAGTCAATGCAACATTTAAGCTCATTGTTTCATTACCCACTGCTACATATAACACCATTGTACACAATTTTAATGGTGGATCCCCCATCTAAATATTGTGTTGATAACATTGTAACATGAGTTGTCTGTTTGTAGCGTGTTGGCATGATTAAATGATTCATTTTTCTTAATAATGTATTGATAAAGTAGTTTAAACTAGTAATTACCTTCATACATAGGATGTTGCCGTTGTCTTTAAACTTTAGACTGAGGTAGGTTTGAGCTTAACTTTTGTGGATTTGATCAAAATGGTTATTATGTGAATTTTTTCAAGTTATGGTTTTATTGGGTTAATGAGCCGCATGCACCTCGCGAACCTCAATAATCGTGAATTTTGCAAGGTAGGGGAAAATGAGGGGAGGAAATCTTGCATTATATTCCTATTTCACCAATTTCAACTTTGTACTTCCCTTAAACAAGAGAAATCCATTAGCTAAGTCGATTTTGTGAGCCTCTATCGACTTTCACTTAGTAGGTCAAACTGCTTATAGTATCAATGCATTCAATCCTTTCACAATTTAACAATTTTTCCACCCTCTCCTGATAAGGAAGTCATGCAGATTAGTGAGTAGTTTAAGTCTCATTACTTTTGATTTTTTGGTAAGGATAAGTTGATGCATGCAAGGAAGAGAATCACTTAACCAGTGTTTAGGAAATCAACATAACCAATAAAAGTTTCTAAGGTCAAATATTCATCGTTAAATAGTCAGGTCAAACCTCCTTAGTATTCAAGTGTTCAAAATCTTTCTTCTCTGGGGCCAAAATTTTCTCAAATCAAATATTTATCATTAAATGGTCAGCTCAAACCTTCTTAGCAGTCTAAAACACATAGTCCCTCTTCTATGAGGCAAGAATGGAGCTAAAAAAATTGTCTTGATTTTAAATATGAGTTATTTTCCCTCTTTGATTGATTAAGAAACAACAATGTGATACCCTATCATATATTTCTAGAATCATAAGCCCCCGTTAAGAAGCACCCTTGTAATCTGGACACACTCTTTGAAGTATGCAAGGTGGTATCACTTGAGTGTTGGCTCCATTACTACTTAAGTAGAATCATATCATCAAAAATAGGAGAAAAAAATTATTTCAGATCCTTATACTACTCCCAAGTGAAATATACCACTATAACTCTTAGAAATGACTAAGGTGACATAGTTGAAGTTATAAGAACAAAAAATACAAACTTTTTTGAAGGAAAACATATAATCGGTTCGCCCAATTTCTTTTCGAGGTTCTCGAACCAGGGCCTTAGTGTGTGAATTGGATGTTTGTTCATGAACTCCGAGTTTAGGATTGGGTATGAACCCCGAAAAACCTTGGAGAACCCATGCCATGGAGGTTCTCCTGCGTTCCTCCTGCCTAAGAAAATGGATATGTACTCCCAAAATGTATAGTTAAACCTTGATTTATGGTACTCTAAGGCACCATATTAATTGAAAATATCAAATTTTGTAAGAAAAAAAAGGTCCCCCTCTTCCAAAACTGGACTCCATTATTTCCCATTCAGTCTCATGAATTCAAAAGCACAAGAACACATTTTATTTTTAACATCTAGTTTTCAAATTGAGGGGAGAAACAATACATACATGAAGAAGAAAGATAGGGATTCTGATGCCATATTTTTTCAACGTGATCAAAATCTTCCAAAACATCAACCAACTACAACTTTTTTTCAACTCTTGTCTCTAGTTAAATTAAAAATATTTGACCAAACAATAAAAATCCCTAGCTTCCTTCATCATTTTAAGACATGAAAACACATTTTGATAACCACTAATAAAGAAAAATTATGTAAATATTCCTTGAATCTATTGTTTTAGTATCATACTAAAAATTCATGATCGAACTACATCAGTGATCTGGAAAAGAAATCCATTCTAAATGCTTATGAATATGGTCATAACAAATATACAATTTAGTTGGAGAAACCCACTAAACCAATCTTAGTAAAAATTCCAAATAGATAAAACCAAGTGAAAAATAAATCCTGAAGATATAAACTTGAACCTCTAATGACAAACTTGAACTAAAAGCAAATCTTATCACAAAAATCGATGCAATAGAGTTAGAAACGCTAAATATCATAGAGGTTGTGCCATTAGCAATGACTACCTCTGCCTAAAACCCCACAGAGATATATGTCAGCGAACCCCAATGCACATGTCTTTTTTTAGAAATTACAACTTGAATTTGAAAAATGCTTCACATAAACCTCACATTAAGTTTCTACATGTCCAAGAAAATTGTTCTGCAGCAAAAATGATTCTCTAGTTCTAATTTTCGATATTGAATGATTTCAAGAAGGAATTTGAAAACTTGTTGATCATCCATAGGGTTATCTATCCACCCAATTATAGAATCTCGTGATCAACTCTAGCTCATGTCAAACATAAAAAAATCATCTTACATCTAAAAAATAAATAAATCATTTGTAAATTTCAAAGCACTGCCAATTAATGACAAAGACCGCCATCAAGCTAGTGACATGACCAACCATGTAATCAAGTCAAGTAAGTGATGTAACTAGTCAATTCCAACATAATTGTATGTGATGAACGATGTGTTTCGAAACTCATATTCCCCCCCCTAAAAAAACTTCCATGTACTAGATAATGGTTTTGGATAGCCATTTTTTCTCCTATAAGAAAAAAGAATGAATCTATCTCAGATAAAAAATTATCCCAGCAACTATGTCAAATCATAAGGCTATCATTCTTCATATTGATCAAACAAAAGATTACAACCAGCCCCCTTCAATTCCAATCCTCTATGGCTGCAATACGAAGGATCATGGACAACAATGGAGCAAGCCTAGCCCATGGGGATCACCGTCATCAGTATCTTGGAACAAAAACTGTAATAAGTGAAGCGTAGCCTACGTCTCTAGGCTAAATCCTCCTGCATCTCTCCATCAAAAGCAAGGGAAATATGTAAAGAGAAACTCCACAGATGGTTGGATTGCAGAGCTCGCTTGGGATTAATTGGCAGAATGATATAAGTCTTAATCTCTCTGAATAGATGTACTTTGCAGAAATAATTTTGCCTTCAATGACAGAGATACATGAGAGGCCATATCATGTGTAAGAGACACTAGTAGTGCTTAGTGAGTTAGTTAGGTAGTTAGCATAGTTTAAATGAAGGAGTAAATAGATATAATGGCTTAAAACATTCCAATCGTCTAACATTCGATCCAATGCTATAGACAGGGATAGTGGCAGCAGGGGGAATTGTTTTCAAAGAGCAACGCCTTACAACGTAACAAGTTTGGATTTTGATAATCCAAAAAATTAAAAAAATTGAATCTCTTGGTTGAGTGACTTAGTGTTTTCATTATTTAAAGGGATATATAACAAGTTTGTATTTTGAAAATCCAAAAGAGTTATGATATTAAAATTTGTAAATAAAAATAAAAAAGGTTAATTTGAAATTCTAAACTTGTTTAATAGCTCCATAAATAAATAAAGAGTAGTATCCACTCCATATATGAACATGAAACTAGAGGGAAACATGTTTAGACGTGTTTGATGTGTAACCACCTTAACCATGCAACAAAATGCTTTGTCTCGCTAACTTCCAACACTTCATTCTCTGAAAGTAAAATTTTAAATTCTTTGAAATTTTCACAAATTCTTGGTGCCCCCAACTCCACATAAGCAGTAAATAGTATACACATATACATGGATAAAAATTCAATCATATGTTTGGCCACTTCTATGACTTCATAAACACCCTTCCTCATTTATTTTCAGTTGTTCCAACTCCGCATAACCAACAATATATATATATATATATGAAATATTTGGCTATAATATTTAGTTATATGGTTTACTTGTTCTGATATATGAGTCTGAACAACTTGGGTAAGTCCACTGAGCTTAATAAATTATTTCGAGATGATGATTATATTTCTGAATATCATTCGGGCTTGTCGGGCCGAGAGGTTTTGGGTCCTGTCTCGCTTGAGGGGGGAGGTAACCCAAGAGTAAACTAGAGAGGTGGGAAAAATTGTCTGGTGGCCGGGGGTTTTTCTGGGTTTCACACTGATAGGCCTCGGGCTCTTATCCAGGATGAGAGCTGCTAGGTTAAATATTTGGATTCTGATTCTCCCCTTCGGGTCCTCAGGGCTCGGGCGGTGGCAGATTCTTTGGGCGACTTGGGACCCAGGCCTTTGCCAGGGGCCCTCATCATAAATATATATTGGTTATCCCCCACAAGGACACCCTAACTCAAAGTCCTTTGTATTCTCCTATTTCTCCGACGGGTACTCAAGACATCCCTTCCTCGTCGCCCACTCAACTGATTTATGTATCGTCTCCGGCAAATAGGGGCAGCCCGACCAGGTCCACACAAATTTTTGTGGGTAGCGACCTGGACCTTCTCTTATTGGATCCTGCTATCAACCTGGTCCCCTTGAAGGTTGACAAAGGAAAAATTTCAAAACCCCCTTTGATTATTAGTCCACCTTCCCGAATGAATGTCACCATTTGGCGCGGCAGGGGGAGACCGAGGATGAGAAAGAAATCTGTCTCATCATACTCTCATGGGGGGTCTATGGAGGAGGAGAATTTCAAGAATATTCCTATCCAATTTTCACTAGACCAGGTAATTAGAGCTTTAGACCCGACCGATGTTACGCCATGATTAATCTAGTTTCGCTCAATGTCAGGGGTTTGGGGGGGAGGAGAAAGGTACTATCATTGCATCAATTTTTTCAGAATTCTGCACCTTTTATTATTTTTGTTCAAGAGACCAAGTCCACCACTGATTGGTTTATGTCGTGTTTCCGTCATTTGTACCCAGCATGGCACATTGCGGCCAAGGACGCTGTGGTTTTTTCTGGAGGGACATTGGTGATGTGGGACCCAACATATGCCTCATTGAAAGCTTACAGTTTCTATGGTGGGATAATTCTTTCAGGTCATTTCAAAGGGTTCAAACACAAGATCTATATTATTAATCTCAACGCTCCCTATCAGAACAGAGCAGCGTTGGGATAGAATGGAAGACAACGACATTTTTTTATTAAGTAATATGATTATAGCCGAGGACTTCAACCTTACCTTAAATGAGACGAAGTATTGGGGTTCTCAGGCTAGAAGGGATCCATTGGCACAATCTATATCTAGGATCTTCTCTTCAACCCATCTTATTGACCTGGAAATGAAAAATCACGGTCCCACTTGGTTTAATGGGAGGAAAGGTAATGCATCCATCTGTAAAAAGATTGACATATTTCTGGTGAGTTCATTTCTGATAGCCAACATGGGTGATTTGTCGGCCCACATTGGTGATTCCCTGATTTAAGACCACAGACCCATTAATTTGGAATGGGATTTTAATTTCAAGAAGGATGGGGTCCCTTTTAAGTTCAACCGAGTGTGGCTGAAAGATCTTGAATTTAACAAATTGGTGGTGGACTATATGAAACATTACTGTAGGGAAGAAGTTTTCTCAACAATAGATTTTTTGATGGAGTCACTAAGGGGGTTAAAAAAAGAAGTAAATAGATGGGAAAGGGGTAAAAAGTCGAGATGAAGGCCCGCAACAAGGTAATTGACAGGGAGATTTCTCTACTTATTAAAGAGCTGGAAGCTACCACTCCAAAGGATGGTACTTGGGAAAGACTTAAAGAAATTGAAGGGGAGAAGAGGGAATTCTTCTCATCGAAGAGCAGACCTGGTGGCTAAAGAGTAGAGTCACCTGGCTTCGAGAAGGTGATACAAAATACAAATTTTTTCGATGCTTATGCTAATGGGCGAAGAGATTATAACTCCATTTGGAAGATAGAGGAGGATGACACCCCATCATATACTACAGAAGACATCTAGGAAGGAGTAGTAAAATATTTTTCTGAACTTTTTAAAGCCAGAGCACCGGATCACTATAAAGAAAAACTATGGGTTGTTGAGGATTTTTCGCTTATGTTTCAGGATAGTGACCGAATTGAATTCTACAAGCTTAACTCAAGGGAAGAGATCATGAAGGTACTTAACTCCTCATTGGACAAGTGTCCGGGGCCAGTTGGTTGGACCCCGGATTTCTTTATCCACTTTAAAGAAATATTTTTGGACCTTTTTGTGAAGATGGTGGAAGAGGCGTGGATGAAGGGTAAAATAAACGATGCTCTTAACTCTACCTTCATTATCTTGATTCCAAAGAAGGGCAGTGCAAAGAATTTTGAGGATTTCAGGCTGATATCATTATGCAATACCCTCTACAAGATTATTTCGAAGATAATAGAGGATAGATTTAAACATGTTTTGTCAAGTTCATATCTCCTGAACAGTATGGGTTTTTGCATAATAGAAGCATACATGATGCAGTCACCTCCACACACGAGGTCATACACTCTATTCACAAAAAGAAGATTCCAGCTATGGTTATGAAGATCGATCTCAGTAAGGCTTACGACCAGGTTGACTAGGGGGTACTGAGGATGATTCTATGTAAGATAGGCCTTGACAGGACCTCGGTGAACTGGATAATGGGGTGCATGTGCAATACATCCTTGGATTTCATTATAAACGGATTGGTTTCGAGGTTCTTTAAATCTGGTCGGGGTTTGAGACAAGTCTTTGTAGTGTCTCCCCTTCTTTTCATCCTGGTTATGGACACTTTGGGTCTGAAAATTAGCAGGTCTACTAGATCCGGGGTCATAAGGGGTGTTAGGCTATCACATGTTAGAGAAATTAGTCATAATCTCTTTGTGGATGACGTGTTACTTATTGGCATGCTTATTAAATTGGTATGGTAGGAATTTATTAATATTTTTCAACTCTTTGGGATGGCTTCGGGTATGGCTGCCAATATTGAGAAATCATGCATTTATTATGACAAGGAGGGGAGAGTTTTTGCAAATGACATTTCCAATATTTTAAATTTCAGTATAGCACCACTCAGTATGGGCTTCAAGTACTTGGGTTTTTATTTGAAGCCTAATAACTACCAAATTAAAGATTGCAATTGGTTAGTGAAGAAGGTTCAAAAGAAGATCAGCAGATGGAAAATTAGGTGGTTGTCATATGGAGGGAGAATTATTTTGGTACAAGCAGTTACACAGAACATCATGGTTTATTGGGCTCACCTTTATGCCATCCCAAAGAAGATTCTAAATGATATCAGAAATATCTTCATGTACTTCATGTGGAATGGTGGCAAGGATAATGGTAAATATCATTTGGCGAGATGGAACCTTATTATGAAACCAAAGATATTGGGGGGATGGGGTCTTAAAGATCTGTACCTTTTTGGCAGATCCCTCCTTATGAAATCGCTTTGGAGGGGTCTAAAGTCTGCTGGGATCTGGAGTGAAATATTAAAGTTTAAGTACCCAGAGTTGGAGGACCTGGAGAAATTATTCATTTTGGGATGGAATACTAAGAAAGGCAGATTTTCAATTTATAATGGTTTCAAAATTTGCTGGCCTGAATTCTCCATTTTTTTGCGTTGGAAATTCGGTGATGGAGGGAAGATCCAAATTGGTTGCCCGAATATTATTGGAGATGTGGTAACTTCTCAATGCAGTAACACACTGAAGTGTTTCTTAACAAATAAAGGTATGTTTTTCAATAGTCAAATTATCCATGGAGTTGATAGGGGCATTCCTATTTGGAAGTCATTTTTGGAAATGGGGATGCCTGGGGAGTTGTCAGGGGAGTGGGTCGATTATACTGATCACTTATCATGATGGTCCTCATTAAAAAAAGTGGAGGGGATAGTGTGATATGGAAGGGAAACCTGAAGCAAGGTATGGTGGAGGCTAATGTGACATATCAAGACCTGTCAAAGTATAAATTACAGACCATAAACTCCAGCACTGTTCAAGGCATTTGGAAGAACTCAGCTCCTTTGAAAATGCAACTTTTCCTTTGGCTAGTTCAAATGGAAAATAATTTAACTTGGGAAAATTTAAAAAGGAAAGGGATGATTGGACCGGGTATCTACAAGATGTGTATGACGAAGGATGAAGGAAACACTCATCTGTTTTATATGTGTGGATATGCAAGGGAGGTGTTGAAGTTTATTTGTGGGAATCTCAAGTTGGGGGTGCCAAACTTAGATAAAACATAAGCGTTTATTACCTGGTGGCACCAAAAAGGTAAAATTTACAGAAGAATTCTAGTGTTGTTTCACTGGACCATTTGGGGTGATAGGAATAGATGGATTTTTGAGGATATAAGGCGTTGTCCTATATGGACTGCCCAGAAGATTTTACAACACTGGATTTTTCTTAAAAGAGAGAAGGATCATTTGGCTGACCTGTCAAGGAGAATGAGACCATTAGAAATGAATTGCCTCGCAGTTTTTTTCGACGGTGCCTCACAGCAGTCACAGTGGCGCTGTGGTGCCTGGCTAATGCATTCACCATACTATCATTACAATATCCATTGGTATGGGGGTATTGGTTCTAATATGAAAGCTGAGACACTGACATTATGAGGGTTGTTATGGTTTTTGTCCCATCTATGCATTGAGGATATCTGGGTGTTTGGGGATTCCAAAGTTCTCATTGACTATCTTAATGGCAAATATAAGCTCTCGCCGGGACACTTGGGGACCTGGCTGGAGCGCATAGATGTTTCAAAGGATTGTTTCAGCTCTATTTTATTTAATCACATATTCTGTTAGAATAATATATAGGTGGACAGGCTTTCAAAACAAGGGTTAAAAGGGTTTTTTGGTCAAATGCATTACAAGCTACTGAATGAGGATGGGGAAGAAGCTACTGGAATAGTTCATTTATATTAATCTCCTTTTTTGTTTACCTGTGGGAATTGTATTGGGTCGATAATTCTGGTCCCTTTTTGGTTTTCCTCCATGCTGCCTTCTCAGTTTTCAGATTTGGGTTAATAAGTATACTTTTACATTTTTGTTACTTATATTTTTCATGTTCTAGTCTCGTTTGTTTTCTCTGGAACACCTAGTATCTGGGTAATTTTTAGAAAAATCCTTTTCATTAGATCTTTCTAAATGACAGTGTCAAGATCATTAATTTATGGTTAGTTTTTGTTGTTTGCAAAAGTTTCTGTATGAGGTTTTTATTTAGGAAATCTTGGCTCATGGACTGTAGTGTTTATTCTAGACATATGTACTGGTGCAATATACAAACTAGTGTTTTTTTCTTCCTGAAAAAAAAAAAAGATATTGATAGTGGTTAATTTGTTGAACACACGAGATTATTTGCACCACAGTTTATCGATGTTATTCTCATTTCATGTTTCGTCCCAATTAGTCATAATTATTGATGGTTTTTCCCTGTGGTGCTTATTATATTTAAATTTTTAAAAATGAACATATAAACTAATATCTTTTTAATAAGGAACATTCTGAAGATTGAACTCAAGAATTTTTGCACCCCAAGGGAGAATTGTACTACTGGAGGAAATACCCTCACATACTTAATTATAGGAGCAAATGAAATCACATTAATTTGGCCATGGAAATTGTAACAGTAAAAAAATCACGGGTACTGCAAAATTATTATCTGCACTATGGAACCCAAAAAGTGTGAAAATGACCCAGATTTGGCCATGGAAACCATAACTGCAAAAAAATCATGCACACCCTCAAAACTATTGAATCAAAAAAGTGTGAAAATGGTATAAATTTGGCGGTGGAAATCGTAACTGCAACAAAACCGCTTACACTCCTAAAATTGAACAAAAAGATTTATTTGGACTAGTGAATTTAGAAAGTTGTCAACTTATAGAGGCTGGACATCATCAGCTTACAAGGCATTTTGAGAATTGAACTAGTGACCACTAATATTATTAATTTAATAAGTATAATAATACAAAAAAAAAAATATGTAGAAGATGCAAAAGTGCTGATATTTCTTCCACATGTTTGTCACAAGGCATTTTGAGAATTGAACTAGTGACCTATAATATTATTAATGCAATAAGTATAATAATAGAGAAAAAATGATGTATAAAAGATGCAAAAGTGTTGATATCTCTTCCACATGTTTTTCCTTTCTCACAAATGGAAACTTTTGCACCTCCCCACTTGTCAACTAAAATAAAAAACCAACCTAGATCCATCTTTAACTCCGGATCTATGAAACGTTGAGAGGAATCAAATCTCTCAAGCTGAAAACCTCTTTTTTGGGTGCAAAAATTGAGGAAAGGTTTGCACCTCGAGAGATTTGATCCCTCTCAGCTCTTGATAGATCTGAAGTTAAGATGGATCTAGGCTAGTTTCAATCATGTGCGGCCAAGGAAAATCTATTGAAGATATGAATTTTTTATCAATAATATGTAAACATATCTAATATTAATATAATCATTTTAAATATGCTAAATATGTATAAGATTAACCTCGTTATTTTAATTTTAAATTTTCTTAGTTACCTCAGTTTGTTGAGATGATAAATGTTGTTAATAACTTTAATGATGAAAAAATATGAAATGCAAATTGACAATAATAGTGTTGAATGATAGAAAATGTGAATAATAAGAATGTTGTCAATTACAAATAGCCTTCATTGTAATCAATCTCAAACTATTTTCTTCTACTATTCTTATTGTCACCCTTGTTAGATTTGTCATATTTTCATATTGTAAACCATTTAAATATTTAGCTCGAGTTGTTGTAGTAAACATTGTACATTAATTTGGCCATGGAAACCGTAATTGTAAAAAAATCACGGGTACTCCAAAAATAGTATCCGCACCATGGAACCCAAAAAGTGTGAAAATGACCCAAATATAGCCATGGAAACCATAATTGTAACAAAATCATGCACACCCTCAAAACTATTGAATCCAAAAAGCGTGAAAATGGTAGAAATTTGGCGGTGGAAACCGTAACTGCAACAAAACCACATACACTCCGAAAATTGAACAAAAACATTTAGTTGGAGTAGTGAATGTAGAAATTTGTAACTTATAGAGGTTGGACATCATCCGCTTACAAGGAATTTTGAGAATTGAACTAGTGACCTCTAATATTATTAATTTAATAAGTATATTAATACAAAAAAAAAAATATGTAGAAGATGCAAAAGTGTTGATATTTCTTCCACATGTTTGTCACAAGGAATTTTGAGAATTGAACTAGTGACCTATAATACTATTAATGAAATAAGTATACTAATAGAAAAAAAAATAATGTATAAAGGACACAAAATTGCTGATATCTCTTCCACATGTTTGTCCTTTCTCACAAATGGAAACTTTTGCACCTCCCCACTAGTCAACTAAAATAAAAAACTAGCCTAGATCCATATTAAATCCGGATCTATCAAGCGTTGAGAGGGATCAAATCTCTCGAGGTGAAAACCTCTTTTTTGGGTGCAAAAATTGAGGAAAGGTTTTCACCTCGAGAGATTTGATCCCTCTCGGCTATTGATAGATCAGAAGTTAAGATGGATCTAGGCTAGTTTCAGTTGTGTGCGGCCAAGGAAAATCTATTGAAGATATGAATTTTTTTATCAATAATATGTAAATATATCTAATATTAATATAATAATTTAAAATATGCTAAATATGTGTAAGATTAACCTCGTTATTTTAATTTTAAATTCTCTTAGTTACCTCAGTTTGTTGAGATGATAGATGTTGTTAATAACTTTAATGATGAAAAAAGATGAAATACAAATTTTAAATGCAAATTGACAATAATAGTGTTGAATGATAGAAAATGTGAATAATAAGAATGTTGTCAATTACAAATAGTCTTCATTGTGATCAATCTCAAACTATTTTCTTCTATTATTCTTATTGTCGCCCTTGTTAGATTTGTCATATTTTCATATTGTAAAGCCAATTTAATTTAAATATTTAGCTCGAGTTGTAGTAAACATCGTACCTTGTCTCTCTTGCTCTCCAATATTAATAAGTTGAATTACTATAACACGAAAATCAATGTAGATTGTCAATAATATTCGTGCTTACACTGAAATCAATGCACATTGTTAATCCAATTACTTTAAAATTAATGTACCATCATACATCCAATTACATCATATCATAAATCAACATCTACATTAAAATAAATGCATCTAATGAAATCAATCAAATAATATTAGAAAACAACTTATACACTAAAATTAATGCCTCTAATGCAAGCAATCAGACAGGATTAGAAATCAACATTTACACTCGAATAACCGCATCTAGTTCAAGTAAGAAAATATTATTAAAAACCAACATCTAGATTGAAATCAATGTATTTAGTGCAAGAAATCAAATAGGATTTGAAATCACCATCTACACTTAAATCAATGCATTTAGTGAAAGCAATCAAATAGGATTAGAAATAATCTACACCAAAATCAATGTATCTAGTGCAAGCAATCTGAATTATAATTAGAAATGAACATCTACATTGAAATCAATGCATCTAGTGCAAGAAATCAAATAGGATTAGAAATTACCGTCTACACTGAAATCAATGCATTTAGTGCAAGAAATTAAATAGGATTATAAATCATCTACATTGAAATCAATGCGTCTCATGCAAGAAATCAAATATCATTAGAAATCAATATCTACACTAAAATCAATACATATAGTGAAAACAATAAAATAGGATTATAAATCACCATCTACATTGAAATCAATACATCTGGTGCACGCAATTAGATAGGATTAGAAATCACCATCTACAATGAAATCAATGCATCTAGTGTAAGCAATCTGAATTGTAATTAGAAATGAACATCTATATTAAAATCAATGCATCTAGTGCAAGAAATCAAATAGGATTATAAATTACCATCTACACTGAAATAAATGCATATAGCACAAGAAATCAAATAGGATTAGAAATCATCTACATTGAAATCAATGCATCTCGTGCAAACAATCAAATATAATTAGAAATCAATATCGACACTAAAATCAATGCATCTAGTGCAAACAATCAAATAGGATTATAAATGACCATCTATATGGAAATCAATGCATCTAATGCAAGCAATCAAATAGGATTACAAATCACGATCTACACTGAAGTCAATGCATCTAGTGCAAGAAATCAAATAAGATTAGAAATCACCACCTACACTAAAATCAATGCATCTATTGCAAGAAATTATTCTGTCCCTCTCCCCTCCATATATATCTATATCTCCTCCATCTATCATTGTTTCTCTCTTTATATAAAACCCCCCCAAACACACACACTCTCCCACACCATATATATCAATCCCTATGTCCCTCCCTCCCTCTCTCCATCTCACTCTTCTTCCCTCTCTTCACCTTCCATATATATCTCTATCTTCCCATTATATCCCTCTCCCCCGCTTCTATCTCTCTTTCCTCCTGTTGTCCTCTCTCCCTCTCTCTCTATCTTCCTTATCACTACCTCTCTCTCTCCACCTTTCTCTCTATGTATTTCTTCTTACCTCCCTTTCTCTCCCCCTCCAACTCCATATATCTTTCCTTCCCTCTATTCACTCTCTCACATCATCTCTCTCTCTCTCTCTCTCTCTCTCTCCACCCTCCAACTCCGTTACTATATCCCTCCCTCTCTCCTTCTCTCCCCAATTCTCTCCATATCTCCTTCTCTATCTCTTTATCTCACCCCAAAAATACACACTCTCTCTCCATCTATTCCTTGTCACTCCCTCTCTCTCTGCACTTTTCACTCTCTATGTATTTCTTCTTCCCTCCCTCTGTCCCCATCAAAATCCATCTCTCTATACAACCATCTCTCCTCCTCTATCCCCCCATCTCTCCTCCTATCTCTCAAGGCATCTCTCTTTTCCTTCCTCTCTCTCCATTTCTCTCCTACCCCCCCTCTCCCCCCCCTGTCACTCTCCTCCTCTCTCTAAATTATTCTCTCTCTCATCCTTCATCTCTCTCCCTTTCTATCCTACCTCCATCTCTCTTCCCCTATCACACACACACACACTCTCTCTATTCCCTCCAATCCTCTCTCTTCCCCCATCTCTCTCTCTCTCTCTCTCTCTCTCTATGTTACTATATCCCTCCCTCTCCCTTCCTCTCTCCTCTTCTCTCCATCTCTCCTTATTTGTCTCTTTATCTCACCCCTAAACATACACTCTCTCTCTCCATATCTCCCATGTCACTCCCTCTCTCTCTCCACTTATCACTCTCTATGTATTTATTCTTCCCTCCCTCTCTCCCCTTCCAACTCCATCTCTCTATCCCTCTCTCTCCCCTCCTCTATCTCGTCATTCCCCTCTCTCCCTTTTTCTCCTACCTTCATCTCCCTCTATCTCTCTTTGCCCTCCAATCCTCTCATCATCTCCCCACCCCCCCCCCCCCCTACATCATTGTGTATCCTTCTACCTCTATTACCTTTCTCTACCTCTCTCACTCCTCCCCCAGCCCCACCCTACCCCCCCCCTCTCTTCATTTCTCCTCTCCCCTCTCCTTCATTTTATCTTCATGTTTCCCTTGTGACTTCCCATCTCTCTACCTTTATGACTATGTATTTGTTCTTCCCTCCCATATATATCTAGATTTAATATATGTATCATGATATATTAATATATATTATAATATAAAAAATTAATATTGTATTAATTCAAAGTTATTAAATTTAATAATATTAATATTATAATAAATTAATATGAATATTAGATCTAATAATAATAATAATAATTTGATATTAATATTAGGATTAATAATGTTTATTTGCATGGTATTAATAATAATTTGGCCCGCGGTATTTGACCCATAAGATTTAGCTAAATAAAACATGTTTTCTGAATGTTCATAAATATAAATATAAGTATTGATTAAATATAAAAAGAGGTTTACTTTTTACCATACCTTTGGTTTATTTATATTTATATTTATTTACCATATCTCTTTATTTACCATGGTATTTGGCCCATAGGCTTGGCATATACTTAGATGTTGATTTATAATCATATTTGATATATTTTTATGTATTCACCATACCTATTTATACATATTTTATATTTATTTATTTACCATACCTATGGAGTAAGTATAAAAATAGGTTTTATTTATTTACCATACCTCCGGTTTATTTATATTTTTATTTATTTACCATATCTCTAGAGTAAGTATAAAAAAAAGTTTTTATTTATTTACCATACCTCTTTTTTGAGTGTTTGTAAATAAAAACCAATGAGCCCAACAAATCAACAAACACAAATCTAGTGAATGCGAATAATAATGATCGAACTATGTTGGGTTAATAGATTTGTAATTGTTTTTTTATACAATTATTTAAAGTTTTTGATGAGCGGACATTAAATTTTTATTTATACAATTAAAAAAATTATGAGCTTCAGAATCACAATGTTACACATTGACTCAACTGTGTTGACATTCAAAAAGATGGTGATCTTAGTGAAAAATAAGCACCTACACTAGGTGGGGCCTGCAGACTATTTTTAGGTGTATGTCAATTTTTGGAATGGTGAGAAAATTCTATTTATAGTGGGAGTGTATTTATAGATGGTTGAGAAAATTATATTTATGGATGGAGTTCTATTTTGGAATACATGTTGTTCTTAGATTGCATGTCTAAAAATAGAATGCATTTCAATTATTATTATCTCTTAATAATAATTAGACAATATATAATAATCTATTCTCTTGAAGCACTTAATTTTAGTTAACTGATGTGCAAAACTACTTGACTGAAGGAATTACGAGTTCTAAGGTTGGTTGGTAGGACATGCAAGAGGAATTAGTTGTAACTAAGTGATACAAAGTTGTAACAGAGTTGGATGTGTAGTTATGTGAGTTGTAAAGTATTTTAACTCAGTTAAGTGAGTTAAACTCAGTTGTGCTAGTTGTAACTAGTTGTAACTAAAGATACACTAGTGAGACATCCGTGAATTAATTATTAAATTAATTCACATGGAGTGATCTCACATGAAACTAAGATTTACTACTATTAACTACATGCATGTCAGATCTAGTGGAGACCTAGTTGAGAGATAGGTGTAAGGGACAGTTTGACTATCAGTTGTGACATTAGTGGGTGCACACTTGCAACCAAACATACATTGGAGATTCCAATGAGGATTGTGCAGTCAAGGCAAGGCCAGATCGAATTCATTCATGGATTGTGCAGTGGAGGCAGGCTATTAGGAGGCAGTAAATTTCTACATGAATATACCAATTTTTGTATGACAGTGTGAGATGATTGTATATTGTACTGAGAGCTCTTGGATTAGAGTTTTATATGAGATTGTTTCATGATCCATGATATATAAAAAATATATGATAGTGGGGGTTTTAGCTTTATTCTTTCCCAGTAAAAACATCTGTGTTATGTGTGATTGATCTTTCTTGATGTGTTTGCAGTTGGCGATTATATTTCTGCAAATATTTAAGTAGAAGGATTATGTATTTAACAGTGGCATATAATTGTTAGATCAAGAGAATCTAGGAAATACATAATTTTATTAAAATTTCTACATGGTATCAGAGAAAATAATATTACAATATTGAAGCAGTAGCTGAGTTTTTTGGTGGAAACAATTCGAATTTGCTGCAAGAATTTCTTGGTGCGACAATTGAGTAAACATCGAAATGGATTTCAATGGTTTGCGGTTACATTATGCACTCGAGGGAAGCTCGAACTACATGGCATGGAAGGATAGGATGGAGGTGGTTCTTGAAGATAATGGCTTGAAGGAATTCATCAACAGTGATGTTCCTAAGCCCACTTCGATAGATGTTGCATTACTTAATGCCTGGAAAAAGAAAGTAGCGAAGACGAGAAGGATTATGTTGGAAGGTGTGCAAGACCATATTGTGCCAAGCCTTCATGGGAAATCCACTCCATTTGCAATGTGGAAGGATTTTATAGATCTTTTCCAAAGCAGCAGTGACCATAGGAAATTGGCGCTGAAGGATAAACTCAGAAATATCAAGATGGAGAAGGGAAACAATATTCCTAAGTATCTCACAAATTTTGTCTAATGTCGGGATGAACTGGGGAGTGTGGGGATGACAGTTTCTGATGATGATTTGGTGATTTTGGCTCTCTTGGGACTTCCTAAGAGTTTCCAAAATTATCAAGACTCTGTCAACGGATGGGAAAAACTGTCGGATTGGGAACGACTGTGGCCGGATCTAGTGTAGGAGGAGTTCAGGCGGAACACCAGAGATGAATCTTCATCAAAGCATGATGATGAACAATATTATGCTTTGGCTAACAAGGCAAGGAAAGGGAAGGGGAAGAAATCCCATTCAAAATTCAAGTCTAAAGGCAAGAAGCTGGATTTGTCCAAGGTGAAGTGTTTTCACTATCACGAACATGGGCATCTCGCCACTAACTGCCCACAGAAAAAGAAGAACAAGAAGGTTGTTGTAGCTCCAGCTAGTGAGGCCCTTGCTTCGCAATTTGACCTTGATCTCTCTTTGATCGCATGCTTGGTTTCAAGTGCAATGTGATTGGTGTGGTATCTTGATAGTCGTGCTTCCTTCCACATGATGGGAGATAAGGATCTTTTCAGTGACTTGGAGGATAAATATCTCCAAATGCATATATAGATGGGCGACAATGGACGATACAGTGCAAATGACATTGGTACCATTACCTTTGAGAGTGATTCAGTCAAACCATTTCTGTTGAAATATGTTATGCATGTTCCAGGTATAAATAAAAACTTGGTCTCAGTTGCGATGTTGGAGGACAGAGGTTATGAAGTTTTTTTTAGTGATGGAAAATATTTCCTATGACATAACACAACGGATCAAACCAAGAGGATAGGGATTCGATTCAAGAATCTCTACAAGCTAGAGGTAGATGGCTATGTTGTAATGGTGGGAAAATAAGAATAAGTGGTGAGTAGGGATGAGGGTGAATTATGGCACGGGCGATTGGGCCATCTTCACCATGGTGCCCTGAAAAGTTTGCAGCATATTTATATTGAACTTCCCAAGGGTACACTTGCTCAGTTATATCAGTGCAATGGATGTACTATGGGTAAGTTTGTAAAGTCCACCTTTCATGAAAAGGAGAACCGTGCTTCGATGATCCTAGAGAGAGTTCACATAGACATGTGTAGACCATTCTCAGTTGCTTCAACAACGAAACACATGTATTATTTTATTTTTGTTAATGAATTTTCTCGTAAATGATGGATCTTCTTCATGTAGGAGAAGGATCAAACATTCTCAAAGTTATATGAGTTTAACGCATTGGTTGTGAAAGAGTCGGGGAAGCAAGTAAAGGCTCTGCGAAGCAATAATGGTGGAGAATACATCTTGAACGAATTCAAAGACTTACGTAGCAAAGAAGTAATTCGAAGAGAACTCATAGCGCCTCATAACCCACAGCAAAATGGGGTCACAGAGAGGAAGAACAGAATGATCGTGGGTGCTACATGAGCTATGCTGCATGATCAAGGCCTACCAATGCACTTGTGGGTGGAAGCATGCAACACTGCAGTGTATGTGAAAAATCATTGTCCTCATAGGGTACTTGGCATGAGTACACCTAAAGAAGCTTTTGCTGGTAAGAAACTGGATGTGTTTCACTTTAATATTTTTGGCTCATCTATTTATGTGCATGTGACCAAGAACACCAGGAAGAAGCTGGAGCCGACTTCTGAAGTTGGGATATTTTTGGGGTACATATAAACACCCCATAATTATCGTGTGTATTTTCCAAACAGTTGAATGACTGTGGTGCGATGGGATATAAAATTCAATGAGGAGAAGGCCATGAAGTTGTTTCTTAAGAGGGAGCTAGACTTACATGCAGAGGAGGAACTTTTGGTTCCCAAAGATGAGTCTCTAGATGTGGATCAGCCACAGGAGGAGGTTCATGGAGGGGAGGAGCCCGGGGAGGAGCCCACAGAAGGCATACCATAGAAGCTGAGAGGCTGAAGCTTGATGTGGCATAGAATGTAGGAGTCCTTACCTCACAGCACAGACAGAGACAGTCTCCTGACCGATTCACTGGATACATGGCTCTCATGAGAAAATGTAATTTGACTGAGCCATCTTCCTTTCAGGAGAACTACATTTGCTCATTCAACCTTGTAGCCTTGTAATTTGACTGAGCCATCTTGAAGCTACCACTGAAGCTTCAAGATGGATCTACAAGGTAAATCAAGCTGCTGATGGGAGTGTTGAGAACTACAAGGCCAGATTTGTGGCCCAAGGCTTCTCATAGCTCGAGGGTATTGACTATGAAGAAACCTTTGCACCTATTGCACAGTATTCTTCCATAAGGACCATCCTTTCTCTCTCAACGCAGATGGGTTGGCACATTCATCAGATGGATGTGAATACTGCATTCCTTAATGGGATCATTGAGGAAGAAGTGTACATTGAGCAGCCAAAAGTATTTGAGATCTTCAACAATGAGTTGCATGTGTGCAGACTCAAAAGAACATTGTATGGGTTGAAGCAAGCACCCCGTGCTTGGTACACTCGGATCAAAATCTACTTCACTGGACTTGGCTTAACCAAGAGTGAGGCAAATGCATACCTATACCAAATTTTGGTGGAGGGTAACCTTTTAACCATTGTTATTTATGTTGATGATTTAATACTGACTGGTGATGAGTGGTTGATACACTCATGCAAGGAGGACCTTGCAAAGGAGTTGGGATGAAGGATATGGGCCTCATTCACTATTTCCTTGGATTGGAAATATGGCAGCGAGAAGGTGAAATTTTTGTGTCTCAAGGCAAGTATGCAAGGGATATACTCAGTAAGTTTCACATGGAGGGATGCAAAACCATGGATACTCCTCTTACAGTAAAAATAGAGGAAAGAGGATGCTACATCTTGAGAGGTAGTGGATGCTAGTGTCTATCAACAGTTGGTGCATTCGCTCATGTATTTAGTTAATACAAGATTAGACATATGCTATGCGGTAAACTATTTTAGTCAAGCGATGGTTAAGCCTACCAAGCTCTTTTGAAAGGCAGGAAAGTATGTCCTGAGATATCTTAGGGGCACATTTGAGTATGGCTTATGGTATAGACATACAGATGAGGTAAAATTGCACGGCTTCACTAATGCATATTAGGCGGGCAGCCCAACAGACAAAAAGGACACATCAGGAGGGGTCTTCAGTATAAGATATACAGTTGTTTCTTAGTATAGCAGGAAACAGAGATCCGTGGAACACAGTTCAGCGGAAGCGGAATACATGGCAGCAAGTCAAGCTACATGTGAGACTATTTGGATGAGGAAGATCCTCGTCGGTTTGTTTGGTTCTCATTTAGATCCCACAATGATTCATTGTCATAATCATAGTTTCATTAAACTGTCGATTAATCCTATGTTTCATGATATATCTAAGCATATACATATCTGGTATCATCATATCAGAGATTATGTGCATCGGAAGATCATGTTGCTTCAGTACATTCCTATGGAAGATTGGGATGCAGATATTCTGACGAAGGCGCTCACCAGGAGAAAATTCGAAAACCATAGAGACAGGATCGGGGTGAAGGATAATCCCTTTCTTGTTGAGAGGGAGTGTTGAGATTCAACAAGATGGTGATCCTAGTGAAAAATAAGCACCTACACTTTGTGGGGCCTGTAGGCTATTTTTAGGTGTATGTTTATTTTTAGAATGGTTAGAAAATTCTATTTATAGCGAGAGTGTATTTATAAATGGTTGAGAAAATTATATTTATGGATGGAGTTCTATTTTTAGAATGCATGTGTGAAGTCTGTTCGTAGATCACATGTCTAAAAATAGAATGCATGTCGATTATTATTATCTCTTAATAATAATTAGACAATAAATAATAATCTATTCTCTTGAAGCACTTGATTTTAGTTAACTGATGTGGAAAACCAGTTGACTAAAGGAATTACAAGTTCTAAGCTTGGTTGGTGGGACATGCAAGTGGACTTCGTTGTAACTGAATGATACAAAGTTGTAATAGAGTTGGATGTGTAGTTATGTGAGTTGTAAAGTAGTTTAACTAAGTTAAGTGAGTTAAACTCAGTTGTGCTAGTTGTAACTAGTTGTAACTAAAGATGCACTAGTGAGAGATCAGTGAATTAAATATTAAATTAATTCACATGGAGTGATATCACATGCAACTGAATATTTACTACTATTAACTACATGCATGTCAGATCCAGTGGAGACCCATTTGAGAGATAGGTGAAAGGGACAGTTTGACTATCAATTGTGACATTAGTGGGTGCACACTTGCAACCAAACACATATTGGAGATGCCAGTGAGGATTGTGTAGTCAAGGCAAGGTAGGATTGAACTCATTAAGGGATTTTGATCAATAGGGATTGCGAAGTGGAGGCAGTAAATTGGTGCATGAATATGCCAATTTTTGTATGACAGTGTGAGATGATTATATATTGTACTAAGAGCTCTTGGACTAGAGTTTTGAATGAGAATGTTTCATGATCCATGATACATACATAATATCTGATAGTGGGGTTTTTAGCTTTATGCTTTCCCAGTAAAAAAATCTATGTTATGTATGATTGATCTTTCTTCATGTGTTTGTAGTTGGAAATTAAATTTCCACAAAGATTTATATAGAAGGATTATGTATTTAACAGTGGCATATAATTGTTAGATCAAAAGAATCTAGGAAATACATAATTGTATTAAAATTTCTACATGGTATCAAAGCAAAGAAGATTTTAATATTGAAGCAGTAGCTGGGTTTTTTGGTGGAAACAGTTCGAATTTGCTGCAAGAATTTCTTGGTGTGATAGTTGAGTAAACATCAAAATGGATTTCAATGGTTTGTGGTTAAAGTGTGCACTCGAGGGCAGCTCTAACTACATTTCATAGAAGGATAGGATGGAGGCGGTGCTTGAAGATAATGGCTTGAAGGAATTCATCAACAGTGATGTTCCTAAGCCCACTTCGACGGATGTTGCATTACTTGACGCTTGGCAAAAGAAAGTAGAGAAGAAGAGAAGGATTATGTTGGAAGGTGTGCGAGACCATATTGTGCCAAGCCTTCATGGGAAAGCCACTACATTTGCAATGTGGAAGGCTTTGAAATATCTTTTCCAAATCAACAGTGACCATAGGAAATTGGTGCTGAAGGATAAACTCAGAAAGATCAAGATGTAGAAGGGCGACAATATTATTAAGTATCTCACAAAGTTTGTCCAATGTCGAGATGAATCGGGGAGTGTGGGAATCACGATTTCTGATGAATATTTGGTGATTTTGGCTCTCTTGGGACTTCCTAAGAGTTGGCACAGTTATGAAGACTCTATCATCGGACTGGAAAAACTATCGGATTGGGAACGACTATGGTCAGATCTAGTGCAGGAGGAGTTCAGGCGGAACACCAAAGATGGCTCTTCATTAAAGCATGATGGTGAAGAGGATTGTGCTTTGGCTACCAAGGCAAGGAAAGGGAAGGGGAAGAAATCCCATTCAAAATCTGAGTCTAAAGGAAAGAAGCTGGATTTTTCAAAGGTGAAGTGTTTTCACTATCACGAACATGGGCATCTCGCCACTAACTGCCCACAGAAAAATAAAAACAAGAAGGTTTCTAGAGCTGCAGTTGGTGAGGCCATTGCCTCGTAGTTTGAAATTTATTTTTCTTTGATCGCATGCTTGGTTTCAAGCACGATGGGATCGGTGTGGTATCTTGATAGTGGTGCTTCCTTCCACATGACGAGAGATAAGGAGCTTTTCAGTGACTTGGAGGAGAAAGATCTCCAAATGCATATAGAGATGGGCGACGATGGACCATACAATGCGACCGGGATTGGTACCCTTACCTTTGAGATGGATTCAGGTAAACCACTTATGTTGAAAGATGTTATGTATGTTCCAGGTCTGAAGAAAAACTTGGTCTCAGTCGCAATGTTGGAGGACATAGGCTATGATGTTTTTTTCAGTGATGGGAAATCTTTCCTATGACATAAAACAATAGGTCAAACCAAGAGGATAGTGATTCGAGTCAAGAATATCTACAAGCTAGAGGTAGATGATTGCGTTGTAATGGTGGGAAAATAAGAAGAAGTGGTGAGCCGAGATGAGGGAAAATTATGGCACAAGCGATTGGGCCATTTTCACCATGGTGCCCTGAAAATTTTGCTGCAAATTTCTACTGGACTTCCCAAGGGTACACTTGCAAAGTTAGATCAGTGCAAGGGATGAACTATGGGTAAGTTTGTAAAGTCCACCTTTCATGAAAATGAGAAATGTGATTCGATGATCCTGGAGAGAGTTCACACAGACGTGTGTGGACCATTCTTAGTTGCTTCAATAGAAAAACACATGTATTATGCTATTTTTGTTGATGATTTTTCTCGTAAATGCTGGATCTTCTTCATGTAGAAGAAGGATCAAACATTCTCAAAGTTATATGAGTTTAAGGCATTGGTTGAGAAAGAGACGGGGAAGCAAGTGAAGGCTCTGCAGAGTGATAATGGTGGAGAATACATCTCGAACGAATTCAAAGACTTCTGTAGCAAAGAAGGAATTCAAAGAGAAATCATAACGCCTCATAACCTACAACAAAATGGGGTCGTGAAGAGGAAGAACAGAACGATCATGGGTGCTACATGAGCTATGCTACATGATCAGGGCCTACCAATTCACTTGTGGGTGTAAGCATACAACACTGCAGTTTATGTGCAAAATTGTTGTCCTCATAGGGTACTTGGCACGAGTACAACTAAAGAAGCTTTTACTAGTAAGAAACCGGATGTGTCTCACTTTAAGATTTTTGGATCATCTATTTATGTGCATGTGACCAAGAACGCCAGGAAGAAGCTGGAGCCAACTACTGAAGTTGGGATATTTTTGGGGTACACAAAAACACCACATAATTATCGTGTGTATTTTCCAAACAGTTGAATTATTGTGGTGCGACGGGATATAAAATTCAATGATGAGAAAGCCATGAAGTTGTTTCTTGAGAGGGAGCTAGACTTACATGCAGAGGAGGAACTTTTGGTTCCAAAAGATGAGTCTCTAGATGTGGATCAGCCACAGGAGGAGGTTCATGGAGTGGAGGAGTCCACTCACACAGAGCCAAACATCAGAACTGGCAGAAGGCGTACCACAGAAGTTGAGAGGTTGAAGCTTGATGTGGCACAGAATGTAGGAGTCCCTACTTCACAGCACAGACAGAGACACTCTCCTGAATGATTCAATGGATACATGGCTCTCATGAGCTAATGTATTTTGATTGATCCATCTTCCTTTCAGGAAGTAGTGCAAGAGCCCACATGGGTAGATGCAATGGTGGAGGAGTATGACTCCATTGTCAAAAGAAGTGCTAGGGAAATTGTTCCAAGGCGAGTTGATAAATCAGTGGTAGGTTCAAGATGGATCTACAAGGTAAATCAAGCTGTTGATGGGAGTGTTGAGAAATACAAGGCCATATTTGTGGCCCGGGGCTTCTCACAAATCGATGGGATTGACTATGAGGAAAATTTTTCACCTGTCACATGGTATTCTTCCATAAGGACCATCCTTGCTCTCTCAACACATATGGGTTGGCACATTCATTAGATGGATGTGAAGACTATGTTCTTTAATGGGATCATTGAGGAAGAAGTGTACATTGAGCAGCTTGAAGGATTTGAGATCTTCAGCAGCGATTCGCATGTGTGAAAAGTCAAAAGAGCGTTGTATGGGCTAAAGCAAGCACCCCGTGCTTGGTACACTTGGATCGACAGCTATTTCACCAGACTTGGCTTCACCAAGAGTGAGGCAGATGAAAACCTATACAAGATTGTGGTGGAGGGTAAGCTTTTAATCATTGTTCTTTATGTTGATGATTTAATACTGACTGGTGATGAGTAGCTGATACACTCATGCAAGGAGGACCTTGCAAAGGAGTTTGAGATGAAGGATATGGGCCTCCTTCACTATTTCCTTGGATTGGAAATATGGCAGCGAGAAGGTGAAATTTTTGTGTCTCAAGGAAAATACGCAAGGGAGATACTAGGTAAGTTTCACACGGAGGGCTACAAATCCATTGATACCCCTATTCCAAAAAACTGGAGGAAAGAGGATGCTACATCTAGAGAGGTAGTGGATGCTAGTGTCTATCAACAGTTGGTGGGTTTGTTCATGTATTTATTTAATACAAGACTGGACATATGCTATGCGGTAAACTAGGTTAGTCAAGTGATGGTTAAGCCTTCCACTCTCTTTTGGAAAGCAAGCAAGTATGTCCTGAGATATCTTAGGGGTACATCTGAGTATGGCTTATGGTATAGATAGATGGATGATGTGAATTTGCATGGCTTCAAGGATGCAGATTGGGCGGGTAGCCCAACAGACGGAAAGAGCACATCAGGAGGGGTCTTCAGTATCGGATCTATAGCTCTTTCTTGGTACAATAGGAAAGAAAGATCCATGGTACTCAGTTCAGTAGAATAGGAATACATGACAGCAAGTCAAGCTACATGTGAGGCTATCTGGATGAGGAAGATCCTTGTCGATTTGTTTGGTTCTCATTTAGATCCTACAATGATTCATTGTTATAATTAGAGTTTCATTAAAATCTCTATTAATCCTATGTTTCATGATATATCTAAGCATATAGATATCCTACATCATCATATCAGAGATTGTGTGTAGTAGAAGATCATGTTTCTTTAGTACATTCCTACGGAAGATCAGGATGAAAATATTCTGATGAAGGCACTCTCTAGGAGAAAATTCGAATAACATAGAGACAGGATTGGGGTGAAGGATAATCCCTTTCTTGTTTAGAGGGAGCACTGAAATTCAACAAGATGGCGATCCTAGTGAAAAATAAGCACCTACAGTAGGTGGGGCCAGCATGTTATTTTTAGTTGTATGTCTATTTCTATAATGGTGAGAAAATTCTATTTATAGTGGGACTTTATTTATAGATGGTTGAGAAAATTGTATTTATGGATGGAGTTATATTTTTGGAATGCATGTGAGAAGTTTGTTCGTAGATCTTATGTCTAAAAATAGAATGCATGTCGATTATTATTATCTCTTAATAATAATTAGACAATAAATAATAATCTATTATCTTGAAGCACTTGATTTCAGTTAACTAATGTGGCAAACCAGTTGACTAAAGGAATTGCGAGTTCTAAGGTTTTTTTGTGGGACATGCAAGTGGAATTCATTGTAACTAAGTGATACAAAGTTGTAACAGAGTTGGATGTGTAGTTATGTGAGTTGTAAAGTAGTTTAACTCATTCAAGTGAGTTAAACTCAGTTGTGCTAGTTGTAACTAGTTGTAACTAAAGATACACTAGTGAGATATAAGTGAAGTAAATATTAAATTAATTCACATGGAGTGATCTCACATGCAACTGAATATTTACTACTATTAACTGCATGCATTTCAGGTCCAGTGGAGACCCGGTTGAGGGATAGGTGAAAGGGACAGTTTGACTATCAGTTGAGACATTAGTGGGTGCAAACTTGCAACCAAACACACATTGGAGATGCCAATGAGGATTGTGCAGTCAAGGCAAGGAAGGATCAAATTCATTTAGGGATTGTGATTAACAAGGATTGCGAAGTGGAGGCAAGCTCTCAGGAGGCAGTAAATTGGTGCATGAATATGCCAATTTTGTATGACAGTGTGAGATGATTGTATATTGTACTGAGAGCTCTTGGATTAGAGTTTTTTATGAGATTGTTTAATGATCCATGATATATACATAATATATTATAGTGGGGTTTCTAGCTTTATGTTTTCCCTGTAAAAACATCTGTGTTATGTGTGATTGATCTTTCTTCATGTGTTTGGAGTTGGCGATTAAATTTCCGCAAAGATTTTAGTAGAAGGATTTTGTATTTAACAGTGGAATATAATTATTATATCATGAGAATCCAGCCAATACATAATTTTATTAAAATTTCTACATGTTTTATAATGTGCCTTTGGGTGCAATAAAAGGTATACATAAGTACATGCTCCAAATGAATGAACATTCTCCGAACCATCAGAAGCCCAGTCCCATAACTCAAAGAATTGCATAACCCCATGGGGTAACTAAATAAGCCTTTAGTTAAATTTATTTCAATAGAATGAAGTGGACTTAGTCATGTGGGATCCTAATTATGCAAAAAAATTTGCCTTTAGTTTCTTTGCTGGCATCCTCCTGTCGGGCAGAATTCATGGAAAATCTATCCGCTTCAATTTGATCAATTTGTACACCCTTTATCGCAATCGTGCCCCCTTCTGGTCTCGCATCCAGGCTTGTGGCATCTTGAATATTCGAAACCTAATATTTATGGGTGACCTAAATGTTACATTGGTTGTGTCGAAGGTGTGGGGTTCTCACATCCAGCTTGACCCTCTTGCTGAGCGCATCTCTCACATTTTCACAGACCATCATTTTGTGGACATCTGACCAACACCACTTTCTCCAACTTATAAGAACCGCAGTACTGGAGAGGAATTTATAGAAAAAAGGTTGGAAAGGTGTTTGGTACATGAGGGGGTACTGGGATTACTTGGTGGCTTAAGATCCTCTATCATAAACTCCTCAATATCAGATCACCTCCCTGTGTGCCTATTTTGGAGAGTGGTGCCGGCATGCAGGGGTATGCCCTTCAAATTTAATCGATAATGGATGGAAGATCCTGCATTTTCCGAGATGGTTCGAGAGGTATAGTCCTTAGAAGTTTCGGCAGATGATGTAGCAGCTCATTGTATCCTCTCTTATAAGCTTAGAGCGCTCAAGGATAAGACCAAGTCATGGGAACGTCATAAGAAGGCTCCAATGGTTGAGAAACTGCGTGCTATTCACTGTGAGATAGGGAATATTTTTGGTTATATGAGGGCTAGCCCCCCCCTAATGAACAAGTGATGGAGAATCTTGCGCATCTTGAGCTAAGGAAAAAGGCCATCCTCTGTGCTCAATAGATCACTTGGAAACTAAAGAGTCAGGAAACTTGGTTGATTGATGACGACCATAACACCAAATTCTTCCACCAATATGTAAATGGTCAAAGAAATCAGAATTCCACATGGAAAATAGAGGCAGAGGATGGATTTGTTTTACATGATTTGGAGGACATTCGAAGTGCGGCCTTTCATTTTTTTTCCCAGCAATACAGGAGAAAATAAGAGTAAGTTTACTTGATCAATTGTGGGCATTAGATAGATATCCTCACATCCTTTATGAGATTGCAAATTTGGCTTTAGAACAGCCGGTGGAAAAATACGAAATCTTGGACACTCTCAAATCCTTTTCCCATGACAAAAGCCCAGGCCCAGATGGGTGGCCTGCGGAGCTGTTTATTCGCTATTATGATCTTATGGTGGATGACCTTCTGAAGGTTTTGGAGGACTCATGCATATTGGGCTCCATTCCAAGGGATATTAACTCGAACTTCATTTTTATTATCAATAAATCCTCGATTCTGAAGACTTCTGGGGAATTCAGGCCCATTTCTTTGTGTAACGTGGTCTACAAAACTATCTCCAAGCTGATTACTCAGCATATCATTGGTCATATTTCAACACATATATCTCTAGAATATTATGTATTTCTTCCTAAACGACTCATACACGATGCCATATCCCTCAATGTAGGAGTTCTTTCATTCCATAAACTCTTGCATGTTGGAGGATATCATTATGAAAATTGACCTCCATAGGGCTTATGACAGTTTTGACTAGGTATTCATCCACCCTATACTACATAAGATCGACTTGGATCCCCGGAATGTAAAATAGATTTTGGCTTGTTTATCCCTGGTTTGGTTCTCAATTATTATAAATTGACTACCTTCAGTTTTTCTTAGGGCAGGGTGAGGCCTTCGTTAGGGATGTTCCCTATCACCCCTTATTTTCATCCTCATTATGGATGGCCTGAGCCTCCACCTCAAAAATTTGTAGAACAGGGGTACCTTCACTTGCATACAAGTCTCCAAGGGCATCAAGGTCACTCACACCTTATTCGTTGATGATATATTTTTTTTTGGGATAATATCTTGCGCTCACTGGGTTTCCCTACACTATATAATGCTTAAATTCGGGGCAGCTTCTGGTCTCATGATTAAAGATCACAAATCAAAGATTATTTTGTACTATGTGGACCTCCAGATCATAGTTGGACTCTTTAATATGTCTTTGGTTCCTATCTCTGAGGGTTTCTCCTATCTTGGCTTTTGCCTCAAGCCGTGTAATTACAAAAATAAGGATTGGTATTCGTTGCTCAAAAAATTCAACAAAATGCTAGATAATTGGTCACATTAGTGGTTGTCCCTAGGGGGAGGTTCATCCTCATATTGGTTGTTTTACAATAGAATATGGTATGTTGGGCACACCTACTTCACATTTCCACCCTCATCATCCATCATATCAAGAACATAATTTCACATTTATTGTGGTATGGGGCACGGGGACCTACAAAATTTCATCTTTGTCGATTGGATTCAATTGCTCTTCCGAAGTGCCTTGAGAGTTGGGGCTTGCTGGAGGTCCAAATTTTCTCACAGGACCTCCTTGTCAAATCCATAGGCAGGCCCTCAAGGTAAATCGCCTCTGGCCCTCCCTGTTTCAAGGCAAATACAACATCCAAAGTGACCTGTTTCTGTTTTTCAAAAATGGCTCTCTCCTTTCTATCAGAGGGTCACACATTTGGCTTAGCTTCAATCGCATTGCTCACCTCCTACACTGCAGACTTCAATGGGAGTTTGGAAATGAGAAGAACATTGTTCTGGGTGTGGACATCATTAAAGAACTTGCACCAGACTTCATTTGGCCACAACTTTTCACTCATTGTTTCGCTCAAAAAGGGATCTTTCATTTATTTCAACGGATATTGCACTAGCAGTAGGGGTGCCCTATTTGGAAGGAGGATATACAACTCGGCCTACAGGGACTCTCACAAGATCTATGGAGGGAGGTTTCAAATGGTTTGAAACAATTTGAATTGTGCTTTAACAAGCTTGGTGATCGCTTTGGCTGGACAGGGAGGATGAAAGGGGACCCCATACAAGTGGTGGATTTATATAACAACATCATCTCATCTTCCTCTCAGTTAGAAGAGCAACCCTTGCACTTGATTTTCTAGCAACAAAATATTCCTATGAAGATCCTCCTCTTTGTATGGCTCACTTGAAAAAAAATAATACTCACTTGGGACAAATTGACTAAAAGGGGCTTCTAGGGGCTGGGACTTTGCCCTTTCTAAAGGAAATCAGATGAATCTGTCTCCCACATTTTCCTTCGTTGTTCTATTATTTTAGATGTATGGGCTTTGTTTACTAAATTTTTTCAGGATCTTAACTGGTGGCCTCTGGTGATTCTTCAATGCATCTTCTCTTGGGCACACAAGGACCAGAAGTATTGTTCCCTCGCTTTATTCTTTTTCTGGGAAGTCTAGTTTGCAAGGAATAAGATTATCTTTGAGGGATTACAAGTGTAATAACACAAGATATATGGGCTTATCCTGGCCTGGCTCAATCCAAATGAACCTCCTCCTGTCATGCGCTCGGATCTCTCTCACCGCCTTTGCCCTAACCCTGTGCTTCTGCCTACGGGATACTTTGACGGGGCTACACAACACAGGTTCTGTGGATGCGGTGCCTGGATCAAATTGTAAAATGGAGAACACTACTTCATCTTTTGGAACAGTGGACGGGGAACTAATACAAAGGAATAACTCCTATCCCTATGGAGTTTACTCTAGATCGTGTTTAATTTAGAGCTTCCATATATTAACATTTATGGAGATGCCAAATTGGTCATAGACGGGATCAATGGACTAAGTGAATTCCAGCCCACTGGACTACTTTCCTAGATCAACACGTTGTCCTATCTCCTCTAGTGCTTACACTCCCCACCTATGCAACAAATATTCAAGGAGGTTAATTCACGGGTAGATGGTCTCTCCAAGCGGGGTATCTCAGAACCATTTGGTCTCATGTAGGTCTGACGTTTTTTATGCAGCGAATAACTGGACTCTTTCACCCTTTAGATCCCTTAACTTTGGTTTTGGCACTAGGTTGGATTTTTTTGTATTTGGGGGTGTCAAGCTTTAGTCATCTTCCCCTCCCTAGTAGGACTCACCTTTTTTTTTTCATCGCCTACGGCTGGATTTCTGGAGGTCCTTCTAGCCTTTTGTTGCTCTCAAAATGGTTATGGTCTGCCATTGTGTCATGTTGTTTATTTCATTTGTCAGGATGTATATCTTTTCAAGGGACATCAGATCTGTTTGTCATGCTTTTCGCTGCTCTCACCCTGGTCATGGATTGGCACTAAGATTGACTAGTAATCGCGAAGCAGAGATGTGTATATTTTTCTTGGGAAATATGTTTTGGTTGATTCATATCATTGTTGTAATTTATTCTTTGATGTATGTAATACTTTTGTCTATTAATATAAACAGAGCCATCATTTTTTCCCCTCTAAAAAAAAAAAGAATTATTCACGCACTTCTCCCCTTTTCTTCTATGCATATACTGGAAGGGTGTAGCAGTGCATTTAATAATTGAAGGGAATAAAATTACCATAATGATAAAGCGACGAGTAGTTGGTAAATTTCTTATATTATTAGGATCCAAACATGGAGGGTGATTGATTAGGGTGAACATTCCAAAATTAATTTTAGAACCTTAGTATTGAAATCCAAGTGATTAATAATGGTATAATTAGACAATATTAGAGATCATACAATGCCTGATAAGTTAAAAATTGAGGGAAATATCATTTCTCGCATGAAATGGTGGAAGATAAGCAGTTAATGTCATTCGAAAACAACTTGTCTCCTCTCACAAACAACCGAATGCACCTGAATATAGTGGGTCACTTTTTGGTTAGGTAGCATTATATGTACAAATTTAATACTTTTAAATGGCCAAAGGTTGTTAATGTAGCGGAAACATTTGTTCCGCCATGCGATCAATATTTAAGCACCACCAGTAGAATATATTTGACAACAAAAACGACAATCTTTGGCACCAAGATTAATGCCACAACTTTAATATTACAGTAATTTTGTTCGTGTTTTTATTTGTTTAAAAACCTATAAATATGACTAGCTAGTTGATATATATATTAAGATGGAATGCATTGAAGTTGTACAATTTCAAGTTGTACATTTTGCAAATGGAGAAAAAAAAAATTGAGTGACATCAATATTAAGGATATAATATGTTGCAAGCAAGGAACAAAGATGTGTGCGGAATAAATTTTGTGTTTCTTGCTCTGCACACACATTCTATCACGCACCCATTCTCTCGCTCTTTCTCTTGCTAAAGATGACTACACTTAAACAATTAAAGAGTCCTCATTGGATATTAGGTTCTAAAGGAGCTCCGCAAAAACCACCATTTGAAGAGCCTAATATCATTTTCAAAACCCAAGGAATGGAAGTTGTTTTCAAAACAATTGTATTGTATAATCCACCTACATATGTAAAGGAATTTTCCCACTAAAGGTGACTACACTTAAAAAATTAAAGAGGCCTCATTGGATATCTAGTTCTAAAGGAGCTTCGCAAAAACCACCATGTGAAGAATCTGATATCATGTTATGAAACCAACTCCAAAAATAGAAGAAAAGAGAGATCAACACCTTAGAAATCAGCCACTTCAAGGGGGAAACCTCCAATACATTACATAAATGAACAATTATTGGATGATACAAATGAAAAAATATCCTTCTATATATAGGAGTCCATGGAGTCACAATATAATCCTAGCCAACCTAACAATAATAATGTAAGGGCACAATAATAACAATATTGGGGTTACACGGGTACAACAATAACAATAAGGGGGATATACTAACAATAATAAGGGACTACACTAGTAATATAGGGACATAACTAGCCCCTCTCCTTCAAAAAAGTGTTGTCCTCAATGCTTGAGTAGCTCTAGGTGCTTTTGTATAAAATTCTCATCCTCCCATGTAGAATCAATAGTGGGTAAGTTCTTCCACTTGATGAGATACTCTGAAATTGATTGATTTCGTAGTTTTTGAGTTCTTATTTCCATGACTACTTCAGGTTCCAATATGAATTTTCCTTCCTCATCAAGATCTAGCCATATTGTTTAAACTAGAAGTTTTTCACCTATAACCTTCTTTAAGCATGAAACTTGGAAAAATGGATGCACTCACGATGAAGCAAGAAGCTCCAATTTGTATGCCACAGTACCAATATTTTGCAACACCTTCTAAGGACCATGGTACTTTGGCAGTAATTATTATCCATCTTAGCTTGCTTTAGGGACATTTTTTTGTATGGTTGTAGCCGTAAAAATACCTAGTTTCATACATCAAAACTTTTCTCGTTGTGATGTTGATCTGCCTATTTTTTCATTAGATTTTGTGCCAAATTTAGGTTATCCTTTAAGAGTTGGAGAACTTATTGTTGATGCTCGATGCAATATTCCATTGCTTGAAACTTATAATTTTCTCTTAAGGATGATGTGATGGATGGTGGATGATATCCATAAAGTTCCATAAATGGGGTCATTTATGTTGTAGTATGGAAGGAAGTGTTATACCACCATTCAGCGAGAGGTAACCACTTGAACTATTGTGTTTGTTTATAAGATACAAAAAATGAGGATATCCTTTCAAACATTTATTCACTATCTCAGTTTGACCATTGGATTGAGGATGATAAGATGAGCTATGAGCTAGTTGAGTACCCAAACAAGAAAATAATTCTGTCCAAAAATTTCCATTAAAAATGGGATCTCTGTGGCTTACAATAATCTTTGGGTTTCCATGTAGCTTTTGAATTTTTTCCATAAATGTAGTAGCAACTGTACTTTCTTTAAATGGATGAGATAATGCACAAAAATGTGCATACTTGGTAAGTATATCAACTACCACCATGATGACACTCTTTCCTTCAGACTTAGGTAAACATGTAATAAAATCAATTGAAATCTCCTCCCAATGTTGACTTGGAATGGATAAAGGTTTTAGAATACCTGAGGTCTTAATTGTCTCAAATTTATTTTGGTGGAAAACGAAACATTCCACCACAAAATTTTAAATATCATATTTAAGGCCATCACAAAAAAATTATTTCTTCATCCTGTGGTAAGTTTTTAAAAATTCTAAGTGTCTTCCTAAAGGAGAAGTGTGCAATTCCAAAAGAATCTTTTGTTTTAGTGGAGGATTATTACAAATATATAAGAGATCTTTGTACCATAAGTAACCATTTTTCCAACTAAATTTATCATATGTACAAGGATCTTATTGCAACTTTTCAATGCGTGTCCACACTTCTTCATCCTTACTCGATTCATCCCTTGCTTCAGTTATCCAATTTGGTTGGATAATAGAAATGGCACAAAGCAATGCTTCCACCTCTTCATTCTTTCTTGAGAGTGCATCTGCAACAACATTTAGCTTCCCTTTTTTGTATATGATTTCAAATTCATAACCCAACATCTTTGTGACCCATTTTTTCTTCTCTTTTGAAGATAGTATTTTTTCCAAAAAGTTTTTAAGACTATCATGATCAATTTTTACCTTGAAGTATCTTCCCATTAGGTAAGGTCACCATTTCTTTATTGAATGTAGTATTTCTAACGTTTCCTTCTCATAAATAGCCTTTTGTAAATAATTTCCTTTGATTGGATGAATTTCAAAAGTAATGGATCTTCCTTCTTGCATTAAAACAACACCATTTCCATTTCCTGAGGCATCACGTTCCACAATAAAGGTTTTTGTGAAGTATAGTGTAGCTAAGACCAGTGCTAGCCACATTGCCTCTTTAATATGTTCAAAGGCCTTAGTTGCTTCAGGAGTCCATGAAAATTCTTCTTTCTTCAATAATGTTGTTAGAGGTGCTGCTATTCTCCCGTAATTCTTAATAAACTTGCAATACTACCTTGTTAACCCGATAAATTCTCGCAACTACTTTATGGTTGTGGGGACTTTCAATTCCTTAATGGATTTAATTTTGTTAGGGTCTATTGTAACACCCTCGTGAGATACAATATGACCTAGATATTCCACCTCTTGTACTCCAAAGAAACATTTGCATGTTTTTGCATATAATTGTTTCTCCTCCAATAGTTTGGGCACCTTGTCAACATGTTAAACATCATCCTTCCAAGACTTGTTGTAGATTAGTATATCATCAAATAATACCAGCACAAATTTTATAAGGAAGGGTTTAAAAATGGAATTCATCAACCCTTGAACTGTAGGCGGTGCATTGGTAAGGCCAAAAGGCATGACCAAAAATTCATAATGAACTTCATGTGCTCGAAATGTTGTTTTCGGAATATCTTCAGTATTCATTTTAATTTGATGATATCCTGAACGAAGATCCAACTTGGTAAAATAAATTCCTCCATGTAATGCATCCAATAATTCATCAATCACAGGAATGGGAAATTTATCTTTAATAGTGAGCTTATTGAGGTCCCTATAATCCGGACACATGTGCCATGATCCATCCTTCTTGTGCACCAATACTACTGGAGTAGAGAAAGAACTTTGATTAGGTTGAATTATACCGGCCTCGAACATTTCTGCAATCATACATTCAATTTCGCTCTTTTAGACATAAGGATATCTATAAGGCGTGATGTTTGTAGTAGAACTTCCTGGATTCAAATGAATAGCATGATCATGATCACAAATAGGTGGGAGTCCTTTGGGAGTTTCAAACACTGGAATTATTGTCCAAGACTTTTTGGAGATCTGGAGAAATAGATGATTTTATTGTTGGAACTTCTAGTGAGCATAATTGTGCAATTACGCCTCATTATTCTTTCTTCAGAATATTTTTCATGACATTAGAGCTTATTATCTTTCCCAGCTTCCCTGCGATACCCTGTAATTCGACTTCCTTTCCTTCCGAAAAAAAAATTAAAGAAACTTTCTTGAAAATTAAAAGCTACCATCCCCAAAGGTTGTAACCATTGTACTCCTAGTAAAACATCAGCACCACCCATTGGAATGGAAAGCATTGGACTATTCAATACATATTCCACCATTGTTAGCTTGATATTATGACATTCTCCAGAGAAATTTATAGTTCCTCCATTTGCAACCATCACTTGATATTTTGGTGCTAGGTATAGGAAACAATTCAATTCCTTAGCTACCTTACAATGAATAAAATTATGGGTACTACCCGAATCAATCAACACTATTACCTTTTTCTTCTTGATATGTCCTTCTATCTTGAGAGTTTGAGGAGTGGAAATTCCTACCAATGCATTACATGATATGGTCAGACTCATTTCTTCTTATTCTAGGGTTGGTTCTTGGTGTACATTCTCTTCTTTTGAAGATTCTTGTTCATTTTATTCCTTCTCTTCACAATCTATGTGAAATAATTTCTTCTCATTACAGTTATGACATTTAGTGTATTTGCTATCACAAATTTAGCAAAGCCCTTTTGCTCTTTTTTTTCCAATATTTGTGGTTTCAACCTTGTAGGTTGTGGAATTATTCTAGGAATATCAACACTTCCATCTTTATAGATGTCAAAGGTAGGCTTCCTTGTTGCCATAATTTTACATTTAATTTTTCTTGCCATCCTGAATGCCTTCTCCAATGAATCAGGTTCCCAAACGTGAACCTCTTGTTGGATGTTATCCTTTAAAGTCCCTATGAAGACATCAATCCTGTGTTCCTCTAGAATATCAGTTACCCTTATATTCAATTTTTGGAAGTCCTCAATGTGCTCCACCACTGAACCCTTTTTCTTGACATTTATAAATTAGCTAAATAATGTGTTGCTCTTTGTTTCCTCATAATGTGCTATCATTTCCTCCATAGAAATTGACCAAGTGGAAATGTTTTTACGGGAGTAAATCCATCGATACCATACAAATGTATTTTGTTCTAAATATAAAGTTACAATGCGTACCTTTTGTGTGTTTTTCACATTATTGACATGAAAATATTGATCCATCTGTAGTATCCATGTTACGGGATCCTTGTCATCAAACTTCATCACATCGATCTTTGGAATATGGTGGGTATTCCATCCAACATTAGAGTTTATGAAAGAACGATTAACATTTATTTTGTTCTCATCATGAGTTTCCTCTACTATATTTTCACTATTAGGAAACATTTCTTGTATCAACTTTGTCAAACTTGCCATGTCTGCTTTTAGATCATTCTTCATGTTTTCCATTTTTTCATCGATCTTAGGTTCCATGTCATCCATCTTAGCTTCCATGCCAGTTACATGCCATCCATATTAGCTTCCATGCCATTATTTAAACCATCCATCTTAGCTTCCACACCTTTCTTCAAAACTTCCATTTCAAATTTTGTTGCTCTTTGCGCGAGCGAAATTTGGTGCACTTTATCATGTAATTTTATATGTCATGTTGCACTTCTTCATCTTCATGAGTCATAGTAGAGCCTTCTAAAGGCTTAATGGGTGTTGAATTAATTTTAGGGGGTATTTTAGAGCCCAATACTAATATCTATTATAAAATATGCCCTCAAAATCAATTCAAAATGATTCTTCAAACAAGGCTTATCCAATTCGAAGAAAAAAAATACACACATTTTTCTTTCTTTTGAGGAGCTCGATATTGAAAATGAATTATCTCTGTGATTTCAGATCTTCAATATTTGAAAATCAGTCCTAAAGTATCCCTTTGAATATTCTTTCAAATGCCACAAGTTTGACCTAATTTGGATTCTTCAAGGAAAAGTTATGCCCAATCTCCCACAATGACCTAATTATGGAATGGTTCAGTAGAGAAAACTTGTACGACATGCCATGTGTCACTGTTTCCCCCTTCGGCTCTGAAATTAATATACAAGAAACTAAATTCCGTGTAATTCCGGACACCTTTTTCAGAATTCTAATATGATTCCCAAAGAGAGAGTTATGAATATTTTCCCACGATCACCTCTTTAAGATGAAATTTGAGAGCCTGAAAAAGCCCTAACTTCCACAGATCATATCTCTGAAAATATTACGAACCAAGATCTGCACTTTTTACACGATGTTACTAGGGATTTTAGCTTCACTGTGTAAACATTTTAGCTTCTAAACCTTCACAAAAAAATTTTATAGTGAAAATACCATGATGACTTGTTTGGAGCAGCGAAACCCTAGAATCCAAAGTTCTGATACCAAATGTTATGAAACCAACTCCAAAAATAGAAGAAAAGAGAGTTCAATGCCTTAGAAATCAGCCAATTCAAGGGGGAAACCTCCAATACATTATATAAATGAACAAATCTTGGATGATACATGTTGGGTACCGCATTTTTATACTTTCCTCTCCCATTTTTACCCTATCTTTCTATCTCTTTGTGCCATTATTTATCTTAAAAGCATGAGGTAAAACCCTTCTTCCTATCTTTTATGGGATATTTGATTAATGATGTATTTGTCATGGAGGTTTTACCTTTCTACATATTAACTTTGATATTTCTTCAGATTTGAATACAACAGGAGCGTTGCGGCCGCAAGTCAAGGCACAACCCATCATCTCCAGCGTCTTCCTTATTTTTTTCTCAAGCGTGACAACAATGGGTGTATCAGCACTATCTTAGGTTTTCTTATGATTTCTTGTTGGGAAATCTGGTTGCCGTTGTAACAATATGTATTTTTGTAACAATTTAGTCATTGAGAGGAATTGGGGGTTTCAGGACTATTGTATAAAGAGTCCTACGTGCTGTGAATTGGGGGACCCCTTTTGGATACACAGATTTTGTAATTAATATTTTTATCATTAGTTGAATATACATCAGCTCGTTGTTTCTCCTATAATATTTGAGTTTCCGTAGCCCTGATCCAAGGGTTGGGCCCACTCTTGTGATCAGGTGTTGCGTTCTTCTTTCTTTTCATTGCACTGTTGAGTTTGGTGTGATTATTTATTTGTTGTTACAGTTGTGTTCATTGATATGGATGCCTTTTATTTCTACAGTTCATTTCATTTCTTTTACAGTGATATTTGTGTTATAGACTAAACTTGTGATCTACAACGGACCATGTGCTTGTATCTGCATATAATTTGTCGTTAGTCTTGAAATAACTAATGCCCTCGGGTTGATGATTTATGTGGAAAAAGGGTTGAATTATTTTCATATCTGGACACCAACATTTTGGCGTTGTTGCCAAGGAAGGCTAACAAGTGCAAGAATAGGATCCGCAACAAATCTCAGAGTCGATCTCTCATCTTGAGGTGGGAATCTATTTCCCAGCTTCAAGTCCTGAGCGTAAGTTCCTTGTGTTTTATTTTTTATTTCTTTCTTTCCTGTTTCTTTTATTATTTTGTTTTCTGTAGAATTAAACCCTCGTCTTGGGGAAGGTGTTTTATAAAAACTTGCCCTAAGTCCTAGGCATAGTCCATTTTTTCTTTCCTGTTGTTTTCTTTTAGAGGCCAATTTCTCGTCTTGGGGAGGGTACATTATTACTCTACTCCAGGTCTTTAACTTCGATTTTTTCTTTTCCTATTGTTTCATTCTCTTTGAATTTTTTTTCTCTCGTCCTGGGGAGGAAGTTATCTGTCCTAATTTGGGTCCTGAGCGATTGATTAATTTTCTTTGATGGATTCTGTGACTTGTATCTGAAACAAAAATCAATTAAAGTGGCAAAGGGAAGATCCCCAAAGAAAGGGAAGGATCTGGGAAGGAAGACGTATATTCAGGAAATTATTGAAAAATCTAGATCTGAGGGATCATCCCATGCTGCTGTTAGGGTTAGGGTTTAGACGAATTTTGAAGGGTAGTCTGTGGAACAACTAGTTCCATCCACGGTACCAGAAGGTGTTCTTTCTACAACAGAGGTGGAGGAAGTGGCAAGTAAATGATCAGAATAATTGAGCAACTCTAACTGGGAAGAAGAACCTCAAAAAGGGTTTTTGTCCCCAAGAGACTAGGGTAGTGCTGTCAAAATTTTTCATTGCTGAGTTCAGTGATTATGATCCAGTAAAGGAAAATTTGAAGGACTTTGATTCACCAAGGGACTGGGGGAGCGTGGTGCGACCTTCTTCATTTGAATCACTCTAGATACCATTTGCTGAACCAGTTAACATTTCGAGTGAGTATTGGAGGATATTTATGGCATCTCTAAGTTCCTCTATTGATTTTCCCATTGCAAATGTTACAGGTGATGCACCAATGAGACCCATCCCTTTAATAGCCTTGCCTAGTTTTCATGGGCTCTCTTCTGAAGACCCTGATACGTTCCTCTTCGAATTTGATATTTTTTGTCGAGGATATGACTATATGATTGATGCTAAGAAATTGAAAATATTCCTTGCTACCTTAAAAGGGACAACCCTGAGATGGTTCACGGGTATGGGGGGAAGCATGATTACTTCATGGGAAGAAATGAAAAAATATTTCTTGGAAAAATACCTAGATTACTGTAAGTCCCGTGACATTAAGGAGGAAATATTTAAATTTTCATAGAAGGAAGATGAAAATATGGAGGACTGTGTAGAACGATTTAAATACATATTGCAGAGGGCTGGACATAGTGACTTGGATAAAGAAATTATAAAGATCATTCTTCTCAGAGAACTCAGGGAAGACTCTCTGCAACTCTTGAATATAGTGGGAAAAGGGGATATTTCGAAAGAAAACTTTGAAACTATCTATGATTACTGTATCAAATGTTCGTGGGGGGCTGCAATAAGTGGACGAAGTATTCGGTCATCAAAGACCTCCAGTGGAGGGGTCACGAAAGCAGAGATTGGGAATCTACTAGATAATCTGAGGACCGATATCCTGAGCACACTATCATCCCAAATGGACACTCTACAAGAAAAACAGAAGCAGATGGAGTTGGAAAAAACCATGGCCATATTCTGCCCTCAATGTAGAAAGAAACACCCTTTGAAGGAATGCCCGGTGAACACGGTGGAAGCCAGAGAAATCTGCGAACAGACTCACATGACCACTGCATGTCCTTCCTTGCCCAGCCTGAAATTATTTTTCCAAGGAGAAAGCGAGGAAATCACAGTGGACCAGCTATACTTTATGGGGCAGAAGAAGCCATCGCAACCTAGACCACCGGCGGTGAATCGAGGTATGTTTCAGAACCCATCCCAGTACTTTCATAATTTTAGTATGGGTCCCCAATTTGCACCATTTTCAGCCATGTGGCCTCAATACCAGTATCCCCCTTGGCAACAATGGGTTCCTTAAGCCAGTGCGAATCCTTCATGGAATCAGACTTAGCGTGGATCCCCTCCCACTAGACAGTTTCCTCAGCCTATGCCTCAACAACAACTTCAGTTGCTTTCCAAGTGCCCCCAAGAAACCTAGCCATTAGAGCCCAGCTTCCTATCCAACCCAACCCAAATCTGAATAATAAAGGGGTTCAACAAACAGACACTCTGAACCTTCCATCCTACAACATTTCTACCGTAGGACTCAATGAGATAAATCTACGATCTGTCTGGGTAGTAAATGTGCCTACTTCACCCATTATTGCAAAACAATTTGATGGTGAAGATATAGAACCATAAAAAATAACAGTGAGGGAGAATTCAGATCAAAATGTAATAAATCAGACACCTCCCCAAGTTGTTCCCAATCAATTTCATTTGATATCTCCCCCATACCTAGAAATATTGACCTTGAGCAAACAAAACCGTCAAGAATAATTTGAATTCCTAGGGGAGTTGCAGAATATTTTTGTTAAAATACCCCTTTTACAAGACATGAGGGATGTACCTATCTATGAAAAAAAATTGAAGGAATATTGCTCGAAGATACTAGGGAGGAAACCTAAGGATCCATTAACTATTCATGTAATGGGCAGACTATCCGATATCATGTTAGGAAAGTCATGCGTGTAAAATACAGAGACCTCGGGAACTCGATTCTAACAGTAAAAATTAATGTAATTGAAATCCCAAATGTACTGGTGGATTTGGGAGTGGCCATTAACATTATCACTGCTGAAACAATGAACACATTAGGACTTGGAAACATTAAACCAACCCCTACTATCCTGGAACTTGCAGACAGATCCACAATTAAACCAGTAGGGAAATTAGAGGATGTCATCATTTCAGTAGACTCATGGAATTACCTCATGGACCTCCTTATATTACAGACTCGATCTTCCGTAGGTGTTCACCCATTGATACTAGGAATACCCTAGTTGGCAACTGCAGATGCCTACATAGGATGCCGATATGGGCACATGATCATATCAAATGGGACAGTTATGAAGAATCTCAAGCTCTATTATCCTACAGAACCAAGCCCATCTAAAAAAAAATTACCCAGTCAGAAACCTTTATCTGCAGAAGATCCCAAACCTGAAAATGAAGATGTTAGACCATTTCTCACTATTGGTCAGGCCCTTCAATTTAAAACTGAAACTGAAGATGATGCAATTAACGCCTTCATTAATGATTCTAGTTCTATTCCCAATCGAACTCGACATATTCTAGAATCTGCTATGAGCTGTGAGACATAGGAAAACATTGAACCAAAAGACAGTATTGAGGACATGCCTGTAACCCCATTTCAGGATAGTACTCCAATCGAGATTGAACCAGGGAAAATACTTAATATCAATCCAAACCTGTCTGAATCTCAAACTAAACAGATTGTGAAAGTCCTTTAAAATCATCAGGAAGCTTTTGCCTAGGATTATACCGACATGAGGGGTATCCCTGCCAACCTATGCACTCATCATATTTACATTAAGGAAGATTTTTTCCCTATAATACAGCCTCAAAGGAGGATGAATCCTGCTCTAAAAACATCGTTAAAGAAGAATTACAAAAATTGTTGTATGTAGGACTCATTTATCCCATCTCAGATAGCCAATGGATATCTCCGCTAGTTATCATTCCCAAAAAGAATGGTAAATGGCAGATATGTGTAGACTACAGGGAACTAAATAAGGCAACACAAAAATACCATTTTCCTTTGCCATTCATTGACCAAGTATTGGACATCTTGGCTGGAAAGAAGTTTTTTTCCTTCCTAGATGGATTCAGAAGATATAAATAGATCCAGATAGCCCTGGAAGACCAGGAAAAGACAACTTTCACATGCCCGCGGGGAACCTTTGCATATAGGGTCCTTCCATTCGGCCTATGTAATGCTTCTGCTACCTTCCAAAGGGAAATCTTGGGGATTTTTTCTGATTTGGTCGATGATAGTGTCGAAATATATATGGATGATTTTACTCCATATGGGAACTCATTTGAGGAAGGATTGGAAAATTTGGAGAAGGTACTCAAAATATGTAAACAGACCCATGTAACGTTGAGTACAATCAAATGCCATATGATGAGGGAAGAAGGAGTAGTATTGGGACATTTGCTCTCAGCCGCTGGAATTCAAGTTGATCCGGCTAAAGTAGAGGTAATATTACATTTCCCGGTACCCAAAACACCCACATAGGTACATAGCTTTATTGGTTGTGTTGGTTATTACAGGTGCTTTATAGAAAATTTTGCTAAAATAGCACATTCACTATTTCAATTGCTAACAAAACATGTAGAGTTTTTGTGGATTGAATATTGTGAGACAGCCTTCACGAAAATTGAGTTGTTGTGCATGGCTCCAATCCTCCGAGGACCTGATTGGGCATTAACGTTTCACATACATACTAATGTTTCTCAGACAACAGTAGGGGTTGTTTTAGGACAACAAGTAGACAAAACACCGTATGCAATTTATTGCGTCATCAAGAATTTAATTTCTTTTGAATTAAACTATACGGTGACAGAAAAAGAATTCTTAGCTATCATTTACGCTATCAAAAAGTTCCGGCACTACATCACCGGGTACTCTACTATTGTCCATACTGATCATGCAACAATCAGGTATTTGATGAATAAACCTATTACTCCTAGGCATATTACGAGATGGTTACTATTGCTTCAAGAATTTGATATTAAAATAGTAGATAAGCTAGGAAAATATTATGTAGTATCTGATTTCCTAACTAGAATAGATAACAATGATGAATGCACACTAATTGAAGACAGTTTTCCCGATGAACATCTTTTTGTATTTTCTACTAAACCTCCGTGGTATGCAGATATTGCTAACTATCTTGCTACAAGGAAAGTGCCTCCTCATTTTTCGTATAGGGAATAGCGAAAGATTATTCATCATAGTGCCCGATATTCTTGGATGGCAGGGTACCTTTTTCATACAAGAGCAGATAAGCAGATCTGGTGTTGTGTATTTGAAGATGATATTTATGAATTATTGAAAGCTACCCCTGATGGCCCTTGTGGAGGGAATTTTGCAGACAAGAGAACAGGCCACAAGATGCTACAAATGGGATATTAGTGGCCTTCCATTTTTCGTGATGCTCAGAATTATGTCAGGAGGTGTGATAGTTGCCAACATATGGGGCAGCTCGGTAGAGCTGATGAAATGCCTTTGCAAGCACAACTAGTCCTTGAGCCTTTCGAGAAATGGGCTATTGACATCATTGGACCCTTTAACCCACCCTCCTAGCAGAAAGTCCACATCTTGGTTTGTACTGATTACGTGACTAAGTGGGTGGAAGCCAAAGCTGTTGCAAAAGCAACAGAACATGTAGTCTCAGATTTTCTATTTGAAGAAATTTTTGTTCGATACATTACTCTAAGAGAGGTTGTTTTAGATGGAGGAGCACAATTCACATCACACAAGATAGCAAAGATCATGCAAAAATAAGGGGTCAAGCACAGACTGACATCTCCATACCATCCCCAAGCGAATGGACAAGTGGAAAGCACAAATAAGACATTAGAAAATATTTTGACAATAAATGTGGCATACCATCATCGGGATTGGGCTTAGAAACTTCTAGAGGCTCTATGGGTGTATAGAACAACATGGTGAAATACAACCGGGTGTTCACCATTCGAGTTGGTTTATGGGAAATCCCTGTTGTTTCCAATATAATTTGAAATAAGCACACTCATAACATCTCTAGAAGTTGGTTTAGATCTATCAGATGCCCAGAAACATTGATTGGCTCAACTTAATGAACTTGATGAAATACATTCAATGGCTGTCCAATGAACTACTGCTATCCAGCAGCAGAGAATGAAATGGCACGATAAGTTTATTCAAAATAAGGTGTTTCAAAATGGATATTGGGCACTACTTTATGACTCTCGTTTTAAGGATTTCAAGGGAAATATTTGCACTCGTTGGATGTGACCTTATGAGGTGGATGCTATATTTGATAATGGAACAGTCAGGCTAGTCACAATTGACAATACACGTACTACCTTTATAGTCAATGGACATCACCTGAGACTATATTGCAAACTGGCCTCTAAGGATGCTTTTATTAAACAACTCTCTGACAAATCTGGTTTGAAGGTTATCAAAGCAGAGAATCCTTCCTCTACACCCTAGTTGTAATATATATATATATATATATATATAAAGAATTATGTTCCATTTTCTTATCCTTTTGTAGGAGCTACGACTGAGAAGTGGAAATCAAGGAATTTTCTTGATGCTGCTACACCAGATGTTGTTACTCATGTTGCTATTACTTGGTTGTTGCTACTCATGTTTCTATTACTCGGTTGCTACTACTCATGTTGCTGTTACACTGGATGTTATTACTCTGATGTTGTTACACTGTTGTTGTCACTCAGTTTTTGCTACTTATGTTGTTGTTACTCGGTTGTTGCTACTCATGTTGTTGTTACTCGATTGCTACTACTCCGATGTTGTTACACCGGATGCTGTTACTCTGATGCTGTTACAATGATGCTGTTACACTGATGTTGTTACTCCGATGCTGTTACTCTGTTGTTGTTACACTGATGTTGTTACACTGGATGCTGTTACTCCGATGTTGTTACACAGATGTTGTTTCACCGATGTTGTTACACCGATGTTGTTACTCCGATGTTGTTACACCGGATGCTATTACTCGGATTTTGTTACTTAGCTATTGTTACATCAGATGTTGTTACACCGGATATTATTACACCGATGCTATTACATCGATGTTGTTACACCAATGTTATTACACCAATGTTGTTACACCATCCACATCATTACTGCATTGTCAACCTATCAACCATCACATCATCTAGGTAGGTCGTCAGGTACACCTCCACATGACTTTTACTGATTTAATTAAGTATCCCATGTGAAGATTTTAATGCCGCGGATGGTAAAAATTTAAGTTGTGTGTCTCGATGCCATGATTTGTAATAATTGCCTATATGCTAAGTGTGGCATTCGCTATTCCCATCAATATGTATCATAATTAAATCGACAGATTGGAAGAAGTCTTGTCCACCTCAGATTAACAATTATTTTTATTTTACCACACTTACTGTATTATTTCATGATTTTTCTCGATTTTTGAGAGTTACGAAACATATTTACCATTACCACCTTTCCATTTTCACTATGTTGTTCCTCCAAATTTGGTACCCACCACCTTTCCCAATGGTCTGTTGCTACAGGAAGTGCGCTACAAGTCTCCACAGTAGGGGTGGGATGGCTGTGAAGCATGAGCCTGAAAACACATTTTCATCTCGCAGCAATCCAGAGGTTTGACAAGTTTTTGTTGATGTAGGATGGGATATCTAATTTGATAGATTGCAGAGATTTGATAGAGGTATCACAATGGAATTCACACTCAATTTAGAGGAGAATAACTCGCGAGTTAGAGGTCTAGAAGTTCCTGTCATAGAGGAAGTAATTTTAGAGGTTAGTGGGCTGAGACAGCAGGGGTAGCAATGGTTTTCTCAAAACATTTCTCTCCCATAATTTCCCGAATTGTTCCTGCAGGTAGGAGAAACTTTTGTTCAATTGGGCAGAGGATACGAGCGCAGAACTGTGTCGTATCCTTGGAATGAAGTTGCAGGTTTCGTAATAAAATAAATTACCTACGAGGGTCGGGCCTCAGCTCTATTCAAGTATCACTTTAAAATTCTAACACACCTCCGATTTCCACAGAATCCAGTGCATGCCCTAAATATTCCATTTTTCCTATTAAAACAACTGCAGCATATGGCACAGTCTACTCGGCGCTCTCGCTGGATGATGGCAGTACTTTCTAACCATGGATTGGTGCAATTATTGGTCATGCATGCAATAGGCAGGCTGTGGGTTTCCTGGCTAGAACTCTGCGGATCCTCAGAAGAAGCAGTAGCAGCTATGATTGTTGCTAGAGAAGAAGAACCAACCTCTCCGGCTGGTCAGGTGGAAGAAGAAACTTCAGAGGAAATTGATCAAGAGGAACCCGAGGAAATGGAAACATAAATTAACCAAGAGGAACCCAAGGAAATGGAAACAAAAATTGATCAGGAGGAGCCATAGGAAGAAGAGATGAATATGGAGGGAGTAGTCGGCGACACAGACAAGGCTGCCACACAAGAACCAGCCTCGCTTGAAGAACCTACAAAGGAAGGAATTATGGACATTGTGCAGGAAATCAATATTGTTATACAGTCATCAACCTTCATCAATGAATAAAAAAGGATTGGAATGGTGGACAGAGGAATGGCAAGTGATGTTTTTTCGCAAGAAACAACATCACCTGCCCAGACAGATACGGAGGTTGATACAGGAAGGGGTGTTACACAAGAACCACCCTCAAAATGGTTGGAATAGGAAGAGTCAACCTGCAAAATCAATTCTAGACCTCAAGAATCGGTACCTACTATGAAAACAAAGGTGATTCCCGAGGAAAATGAGGCTAAAGAAGGAATGAGTCAGGCGGTCGATACTGTTCCACAAGAACCAGTATCGACCCATGAAGAAGAAGTGGTAAGAAAAGGGCAAGAGGGAAGAAGGGAATTGAGCCACGGAATCAATGTTGCTCCATAAGAACCAGCATCAACTCCGGTTGAGGTAGTAATGCATGAAGTCCCAGTCCAAACCGGAAATGATGATGATGGGTTTGTTCCCTTTTCTCCGTTCCAGTCCCTGATGTCCAAAGGGGCGAGGGGATTTTTTATGCAGGCCTCCCCCTGCCAAACCCATATTCACACCAATGCTATGCATATAAAAAAATTCATTTCCATTTTTAAACTCCAAAATTTCCAATTCTAGCAATTTCACAAACTATGCGGAAGCTTAAAAATTAATCTTCAAGGGAGATTTTTTCACATTTAAAAAAGGGTTTAGAATCAAGCACTACAACTTCATTTGCAGAATCTTACCTTTCTCGCTTAAGGTTATAAATCAAAATTCAATTTCCCTTTATGGATTTGAAATCAATATTTCAACTTTGTGTTAATACCCAAGTACGTCTTCGGCCAATACATATATTAATATATGTACCCAATGCTCTCAAAACCATGCTTGTCCTTAGATTTTAATGCATCCCTGTAAGTTATTATAACTTGACATTTTCTAACTTGGTATTAACCTTCACATACATCAATGCTCATTCAATTCCTTTGCAAACAAATCAATCATATAAACATTACGCCTCTACTTTGACAACCCAATCACATGACGTGTAAATCTGGTCCCACGCACATTCAACCGCATATCATAACTTTTCCAAAGTCCACAAGATGCACATACCTTGTTATCATCCACGCAACTTTATGATGTGAATATCGTTGGATTTTTTGACCCAAGCATCCTATGAATATCACATGACATTAACCCAGAACTTTATTTTTCCAAACCAACACGAAATCGGTAGTTTTAATTTACCACCGATGCCACGTGTTGAACGTTGAATGCTATCACGTTGATTTTAGAAATACTAATTACCATTCTTGAAGCTACATGAATACCACTGACTGGATTTCAAACCACCTTCATCATTCAGTCTTCTTCCATGAGCTTATGGTTATGTTTACACACAGTTTCGTGTGAAAAAACAAGCGCAGTTTCCTGTATGCATACTCACTTCCACTTCTTTTAATTGCGGCTTTTCTTTTATTGTTCCTTCACTTCATTTTAAGGCTCGATACTTGCGCCTTCCACACAACATTCATGGAATTGGATTCCATTATACTTATATTAATTTGAATTCGCACTTAAACAATGCCATTTCTTCTTCTGCGCCTTCGATCTTCGAATCACAATCTTTGCAATAAATATCTATTCGCTCCAATTATACAGAACACGCTCTTCAAATCAGACTCATAATCCTTGATTCATGATTCTTCCTTCACCGTTTCTCAAGCGCATTTGTAATTTTGTACTTTCATCTAGGTTCTAAATGTGCCAACGCACTCACTGGCCATTATTGATTCATTTCCATCAATTCTTCAATACTGGTCCAATTTTACTGTTTGGACAAATATATTCTTGATATACCTGAAAACCAACGCATCCAAATACTGAATTCACTATTGATCAGATGTATTCCTTATATAGATATTCCAATGTGCCAAACTGGAAATTCTATTCATGTTCTATGTCATCGATCCTTTAGTGATCGATAACTGAGCTTTATAATTTCCAATTCAATCGGTCCTCTTCAATGTATATATATAACCCTTCATGTCTTCATCTCAAAATCAAAACACTGACATTAATTAAAATTTCCAATGTATGCAGGATCATCATTCCAAACTCTTGTCACAGAGTTTTATCTTGCACTACCCATAAACCCTAAGTAATGAAACTCTGAATATTCATTACATAAAACCAATCAATCCATGCACACATAGTTCAAAAACAACTTCCTTTATATATACAAATATAATAAAATTATAGAAACCTCTGTCTCTGGCCTGATTTTCAAATAATTGGCCCTGTTTACAATTGCCCGAAGGCTTTACAAACAAAAACTCGGTTTGTCCTCTTCAACTCATGTCTGTTACTTCTCTCTCCCTATCTGCCTTTTTCCTTTTAGGCTTATTACATTTATACAATAATTCTGAACCAATTTAGGTTCAAATCCCTTTAATAACTGAACAAAGTCATCAAATATCTCAACACCCCTACAATCTAGATTTTATCCCTAAAATCTTGAAACCAAATCTAACTTAGGCTTCATAATTAATTCTTAAATATCTAAAATCTAATTTCCCTCATGGTCTCCAATCATTTGGGAAAATTAACAAATCCTCACAATAATTAATTAAAAATATATTTAATCACTCAAAAACCCCATTAATATTTACATAAATTCAATATTTTCTCAAAAACATAAGACCCCATAGGTTTAATAAAATACAAAGTATTTACCCGAATCTAATGCTTCTGCATCAATTTTGCTCGCAAAAACGGTTAATGGAAGAAGTGGTTGTTCCCCCGGTACTAAATTTTTTTGACACGGCCAATATTGGCCCAGACACTACTAAACTGGAACAATTGGAAGTTCACCAGGAAGACAAAGTTCTTGTAGAAAAATCATAACACAGAGGGTTCAATGAAATTTCCCACCAAACAAAAGGTGTTTCCAGAAGAAATGTAGAAGAAGAAGGCCCTGTGGATAGGGGGGGCGGCCAGGAGGGTTTGACAAAAGAATTTGTAGAGGATTTCAGCAGCATTCCGCCACCTTCTGAGCTTGTTGTAGGTCCAGAACTTGAATTCACTGTTAAATAGGAATGCGTCAAACAATGTCAGAAAATAAGTTTACCTCTCAAAAAGAGGCATCAACTGCAGTTCAGTGAAACCATGAGACTAAAAAGGGAGGTTCGGGATTTGAAGAAGCAAGTTTCAAGTTTAAAAAGGAAGGTAAAAATCTACAAATGGAGGGCAATAAATCTGAAGATTGAAGTCTCCACTGCAGCTACCCAGACCGGCCAAATCAAAGAGTTGTTTGAAGGTTGACAATTTGTATTGGCCGTTGAAATTCAAAAGTGGTAGTCTACGGCGAGCGACCACAAGAAAGAAACAGCTAGGGTTCGAGAACAGGCTGCTGGAGTGATTACAAGGTACATAGATAATTTATACAAGGCATGGCTGAAGCAGGCCAAACAGAAGGCCAAGATAGAAGAGTTGGAAGAACAAGTTCAGTTGCTAAAGACAAATTAGGAAAAGATGTTCTCCCTAGCACAGTAGGTAATGGCCTGCAGACCTCCTGCACATAGCTATGCCTTATTCCTTCATGAAAAAATTATTTTCTTTTGTCTTGAAAGTATATATAAGGAGATTTGGTATGAAATTGAGGACCCCATTCAATTTCTCCATATTTTAAAAATTCACGATGTTATAGGACAAAACTTAATGTGTGAGCTCTACATGCATGGGTATTATTTAAAGCATGATTAGTCCTTTAACCCCATTCCATTCATGGGGGGCATCCACTTAAGGGCTTTCACCTCCTATACCATCAATCAGATTAAATGGAGAAAGGCCTGGGATACATTTGAATAAAATCAAGCTGGAAAGCCATTAATGGTGAGAAGAGAGCATGGTCAGTACTCGAACATTTATAACAAGCATTATACCTTTCTAAAGATTGAGGGCCATAAATAACATATGTCGGCAACTTAGAAATGGTATGCTGACCTGTGTGTCAGCCAAATTACGATATTTCGCAAGGAAGCACTGGACAATTGTCATAAAATATGGATGTTGTCTTCTTCAACCATCAGGGAAAGAGAACCATTTGGGGCACCTAACTTTGCATGTGCCTTAGAGAGAATGTTGCGTTATGTGGCATGCATTCATACCTGTGGGGTTAGATGGATGGGATTAATATTTCAATTTCCCCTTTTGTGGCTGCCAGTTGCTCAGTATACTCCTTCTTATAACGTTGAACCCGACTGGTGGAAAGACGTTGTTTTGACAGAAGGATATAAACCACCAGGAACATAAATGGTTGCAGAATATGACCTCACACAGCTTCATGCCGATCACAGTCAGTCCAATCTGGATCTGAGGAGACGACGAGCTGCATGAGGACATGTAGATAGACCAGTTGGGGGGAGATGTTGGGTACTAGATTTGTATACTTTCCTCTCCCATTTTTACCCTATCTTTCTATCGTTTTGTGCAATTATTTATCTTAAAAGCATGAGGTAGAACCCTTATTCCTATATTTTATGAGATATTTGATTAATGATGTATTTGTCATGGATTTTTTACCTTTCCACATATTAAATTTGATATTTCTTCAGATTTTGCAACAATAGGAGCGTTGCAGCCGCAAGTCAAGGCACAACACATCATTTCCAGCTTCTTCATTATTTGCTGCTACAGTGTGACAACCATGGGTGTATCAGCACTATCTTAGGCTTTCTTATGATTTCTTGTTGGGCAATCCGATTGTCGTTGTAACAATATGTATTTTTGTAACAATGGAGTCATTGAGAGTAATTGGGGGTTTCAGAACTATTATATAAAGAGGCCTACGGGCTGTGAATCGCGGGACCCCTTTTGGATACACAAAATTTGTAATTAATATTTTTATCATTAATTGAATATATAACAGCTCGTTGTTTCTCCTGTAATATTTGAGTTTCCGTAATCCTGATCCAAGAGTTGGGCCCTGTCTTGTGATCAGGTGCTACGTTCTTCTTTCTTTTCGTTGCAGTGTTGATTTTGGTGTGATTCTTTATTTTCTGTTACAATTGTGTTCATTTTTGTGGATGTATTTTGTTTCTGCAGTTCATTTCATTGTTGTTACAGTGATATTTTTGTTATAGACTAAACCTGTGATCTATAGTGGACCATGTGCTTGTATCTGCATATACTTTGCCGTTAGTCTTGAAATAAATAACACTCTCAGGTTGATGATTTATGTGGAAAAACGGTTGAATTCTATTCATATCCGGACACCAAAAATACAAATGACAAAACCTCATTCTATATATAGAAGTCCATGGGGTCACAATATAATCCTAGCTGACCTAACAATAATAATGTAAGGGCACAATAATAACAATATTGGGGTTACAAGGGTAAAACAATAACAATAACAATAAGGGGGCTACACTAACAAAAATAAGGGACTACACTAGTAATATAGGGACCTAACATATCATTTTTGAAAACCAGGGAATGGAAGTTGTTTTCACAAAAATTGTATTGTATAATCCCCCCACTTATGTAAAGGAATTTGGAAAAGCACTAATAGTGTCATTATCAGAGAACTCACCCACTAACGAAATGTCCATTTAAAAAATTAGTCATTTTTTCATTTTATAGTGATTTCTCTCACATAAATTATAAATAATATTTTCAAATTTTAGAAAAATATATTTTAATTTACAAAAAATTTGAAAATATTTATCATTTTCAGAAAACTTTGGTTAAAATTGGAAAAAATTCATGAACTAATACACCGTCAAGACTTTGACCACGCTGCAATTTCTATAGTCCTTGACAGAGTCAGAAACTAACCAGAAATAGTTAAGAAAAACAATATTGAAGAGGAAGTAGAAAAAAAAATATTACACATGTTGAATGGTAAAAGAGAAACCTATACGTTCATCTTCTCCAATTGAGTTGTTTTATTGTTAGGAAGACATGGCCTTGTAATGCAAATAGAAAAATATTCTTATTAAAATGGTATGAATAAGTGAAAAGGTACGTTGAAAAAATAGGTGTTTTAATTTTAATATTATGTACTTGAAATATCTAAAATAAAATAATATAATACATATTTTATAAACTGATTCTAGTGAATGGCAGTTAACTATTATTATCATTATTATTAAGTATAATTATATTAATAAAGTAGTTGAAATATGTTGATTAGTGTTATGTTCCATTTTTTAATGTTGTTGATTGGTATATGAAAGGTGGAAAATGATACCAATTGGTTGATTTCAATCGCTAATAATTTGGTTGTGTCAGTTGACTACCAATGTGCATAGGGATGATTAGTCGATCATGGTTGACTAAGGTTGACTATGGCCAGCCTTTATCAACCATGATCAACCATATTTTTCTTATGCCTAAACATGTTTTAACCATCTTGACCATGGGTGAACATAGCCTGGCCAATATAACCATGGTTGCCCATAGTTTTCTATGATAAATTATAGTTATCCATGTTGATAATAAATGACTATAGTTAACCATGGTGACCTTGTTGGACCATTCTAACCATGGTTGTCTCTGTTTTGGCCATGTTAAGCATGGTTATGCATGGGTATACATTGGTTTTCCAAGGTCAACTACGATTGATTAGAGATGGAAATGGTTGATTAAGTTTGACCCAAGTTGACCATGGTCAACTATGGTTTTCCATGGATAACTATGGCTGAATATGGTCAACCATGTTGACCGTAGTCAACTATGCTTGACCATAGTGAAAATTTTTAACTATGGTCAGTCGTAGTTGATTATCATTAATCATACTTAACTATAGTTAACCATGGTGACCATAGTTGAAAATGGGTAACCACATTGAAAATTTCTAACCATGGTTGACAATGGTTGGCTATGATGATAATGGTTGATAAAAAATGACCATGTTTTCTCATGGTCAACTAAGGTTGATCATGGTTGACTATGCTTACCTATGGTTGACTCTGGTTAACAAATATGGACATGGTTGACTATATTCAACCTTATTCAACCATGATCAACCATATTCATTTTTTACCCAAGATAAACTTTGTTAGCCATATCAACCACTATCAATCATGATCAATTATAATCATCCATGTTAACCATCAACCATGTCATCCATTATCAACCATAGTTAACCATGATCAACCATAGTCAAACTTAGTTAACAATAGTTAATCATGAACATCCCTAGTAAACCACGCCAACCATGATCACACATATCAACCATGCCAACCATGGTCAACCATGATCAACCATAATAACCATGATCAACTTTATAAGCCATGATCAACCATGGTCAAGAAGGGTCAAGCATGATCAACTATAAAAACCATGTTTGACCATAGTCAACAATGATCAACCATAGTTAACAATATTCATCCGTGATTAACCATAGTTAACCATAGTCATTTTTCCATTCATCATATTACAAGAAAATTTATTGTTTGTCAAATTGAAACATTGTTTATTGTTCATCACATTGTGATGTCGTTACTTCTTTTTCATTTTGTTTCTTGTTCGTCACATTTGTGATGTGGTTTGTTGTTTGTCACACTGTGATGTCATTTCTTGTTTGTTACTTGGTGATGTTATTTTTTGTTCATCACATTATGACATTATTTATTTGTCGAAGTTCATCATATAAATTTATTAAAGTTATAAATTTTAATAAATGAAGTTTTCTATTGCCATGTTGACTATGGTTGAACATGTCAACCATAGCAAAGAATATTAACTATGGATGTCTATGGTAATGTTGAACATGATATCTACGAGAATGTTGGGCATGATCCGTATGGTTGATTATGGGAATGTTGAACATGATGCCTATGATTGAGTATTCTTGAACGTGATGCCCATGTTTACTATGGTTGGCTATGATTGATTATTCCAACCATAGTGAACCATTTCCAACCACATTGGACCAAGTTCGTTATCTTTGCATATGGTCAACTTTTGTTTGTTAATGTTTACCTCTAGAGAAACCATGATGCGCATGGTGAAAATGGTTCACCATGGCAACCATGTTGACTATAATGGACTTCGATGTCGATATTGATAATGGTTGGCCATATTAACCATATCCAACCATAAACAACATGTGTTAATGTATAGTTAATATATTATCAATTTGGAAATGTGTAAAATAATGTATCACTATTTTGTTAATATGTAGATGAATGTTAATTTGTAAATGTGAAAATAAATGTGTTAAAGCATTAATTATGTATTAATGTATTATTAATTTCCATGATTATTGGATGTTTCACATTTTAAAATCTCATCTCTCAAAACCATGTATGGTTATACATGAAACCTTTTCCTTTTTCTCTCATTCTAGATTGAATTTTTTTCATCAATATTGTTTACCTAGTGACCTTTTGACAATACATTATAGGAAATTTTAGCCTAAAAGTGGCCTCCTAAGGAAAAATAATAAAATAATAGTGAAAATAATAAAATATATGTTCTGAATTTTGGAGCGAAAACATAAAACTATTTTTTTAAATGTATTTTCGACTTGTCTCCTTATTGATTTTCTCAAATTTCAAGTTTAGATACTCACTAAATGTAGAATTAAATTCCACATCCAACGAGTACCCATTATGAATCCTTTTGAGAGGACCCACATTGATAAAAATTTCATATTCATTTTTTTTAACAAATTTGGTTGTTGATTATATTACAAAAAGGGTGTGGAGTGAAATCTCCATTACATCTGAGTTACAGAGAAGAATGTCAAGGAGGGGTGATGTGGCAAAAACCGAACCTCCTACATGTTGGCTATTGTTACTATATTGTATTTTAGATTCTTTGTAAATTATAACAAACTAAAACAACATAACAGTGAGTTCAAAAGACATAATATTTAAGATGACAGTATGTGGTCTGAAGACTAGTTCTTGCTGCCTTGCCGAGCATTTGAGTTTTTCGTGGTGTCGAGATTGTTGTCCGGGTTGAAATTGGGGGTGTTATTGGAGAATGAGCTCTGGACTATTCTTTTATCCACCATGTAGTGCAAAATTTCCAGATATTCTTCTATATGCGCGCAGAGGTTGTTTTCTCCCCTCAATTGCTCTGTGAGTAATTCAACTTGATAATGGAGGAAGTTTCTATCTGCCTGATGCTTCTCCTGCACAATCTTCAGCTGAGCTTTGATCAAGTCCATTTATGCTTGCATGTCGGAGCAGTGGAAGCATTTTTCACTCCTCATTTTGAATTAATAAGGAGAGAAAGAACGCAACTGCGATAGTGAGGGGTCGAGGAAGTAGAGGAGTTGAAGGACAATGAAGAATGAGGGGTCTAGGATAGGGGAAAATAAAACTTTGGGAAGTTAGCAAAGTAGTAGGATGAGCGTAGAGCAGCGATGAGTAATGATCTATGGGGAGAAGGTAATAAGGATAAATAGGGAGGGAGGAAGTGGGGGGAGTGATAAGGAAGAGGGAAGAGCGGGAAGCGTGGGGGGACAGGGTCACAGGATAGGTGCAGGGAAGGGGATACGGATAACATGCCTACAGGAATAAAATTGAGGGTGCATAGAAGATATTGATGGCAGATAATGTGCAGAGGGGAGGATTCATACAATTTGAGAGTAGATGGTGCGACCTTGGGAAGAGATTTGAATAGGGGTTCTGAGGCAGGACATAGTGGCCAAAGAATGAACTTTTTTATTTTTAGATCTGAGGATGTGATGGTAAGAGAGATCCCCCATCTCATTAATCAAGTTGTGGCACTTGATGATCAATATATTAAGGTTTATTTTGGGAGACAAAGTGGAATTCAACATCATGTTGATGACAATTTACGTCCCCGAAGACCATAGCCTTCTTAATATTGAGCCTCTTAATTATTTGAAGGCGTTAAATCAAGGCATATTCTTCAGCTCTGTTATTCGACAGCTAACCCAATCCCCACTCGAAGGAGGAAACATTGTTACCATGCTCATCCATGATGAGACCTCCTGCTCCTACTACTCCAGGATTTGATTTTGAGGCTCCATTGAAGAAAAGTTTGGGTTGGCTTAACCCATCAAGCCATTCTATAAATTCCTTTTCTTTGAACCATACTTTCCACTGTTCTTTGTAAAATGACTGGTTTTTGGGGGACTTATTGCACCTCAAGAACATGTCAGTCACTCTTCTGAATATGTGTCTTTCCTCTACTTGCAAGTCGTTGATGTTAAAATGATTGTTGTTTTTAACTAAAATGGTCTTTCCGGTGAGGCTCCAGGCCTTTCTTTGCACCTTTTGAGTGCATTGTTTTTTCTCACGGAAGGTGACTTTGTTCCGCATGAACCATATGTTCCAAAGGAGAAAATAATGGAGTGTGTCCCATATTATTTTGACAACACTCTTCCCTTTTTTTGCACAAGAGAATTTATTTTTCCACCGAGCTATCATATCATAGATTTTGGTATTAGCATCAATCTCAATCTGGAGGGGATCAGAGAGGGTGTTCTAGCAATTTTTTGTGGAGGTGCAGTCGATGAAGAGATTTTGTATAGAATCCTGAGCTATGAAGCATAGAGGGCATCTGGAGGCTCCCCGAATGCCTCTTTTTTTTATATTATCAACAGTCAAAAGCTTTCCCTTTACCAGGGTCCAAACGAAGATTTTT
>JAXQQM020086764.1:0-31700 GCA_034641835.2 Pinus albicaulis | reverse complement strand
ATATGATACATGGTTTCTTGTGTTGAAGATTGTGGATGAGTCTTGTTTGCTTGTTGATGAAGAGTATTCATGAGATGAAAGTCCTATAATTCGGAGATAAGGGCAGCCCATGCAGAGATTGTTGCTGATGACTTGCTGATGAACGTATTCAAGTTGCACAAGTTAAGATGGAGCACTGGTTCAGGGGGAGCAGCAGGTTGAATACTAATGATTGCATTGTTGGCAATATGACTACTTATTCTTTGGTTTTTGTGATACTCATGCTCAAATGATGATGACTTGGTACATGGTTTATTATGATGATATTTTGAGCCCTGGTTGCTGATAAGTATATTTTGTGCGCACACATGGATGAGTTGGATGTCGTTTGATTCAGAAATAAGAATAGATCATGTAGAGTTTGTTACTATGGTTGAGATCTTTTGCCTACATATGTTACTTCATGTTAAATCTTGAAGATCATGGTGATATTGGACCACATGGATGATTGACATAGAGTTGAAAATAGTGTTCTGGTATGATAATCTCTCTTGGAAAGATTGTATTGATGCTGCAAAGAATCTGAAGGCTTGGATACTAATGGGCTTATGCTACAACCGGTGGATGACGCTTGAAGACACAACTACACTGTTCTGTAGTCCAGGGAAGCATACAAATATCTCAGAAAGAAGCTGAACACTGGCTTTTTCTCATAGAGGATCAGATCTGGTTAAAATTTAGAAGATGGCATTGGATACGCGGGTTTCCTGAAACACAGTGGCGTATATACGTGAGTTCATGCACAGAAAACCACGTATGACTGATTGCTGACAATTTTCTGTTTGGAGTCAGCTCTCTTCAGCACAGCTGCAGTGCTGTTTGGTATCTCTGATACTGTTTGGTCTCTGGTGGTGTTCCAGTTCTCATAATTCTATTTCTAATGTTTTGATAAATATGCCTTGATGATTTGTTGGTGAAAGTGTTCAGGATGCACTAACTAAGGGGGAGCCTTAGTCATATGGAAAGGATGCTTTGATGCACAGATTCAGGGGGAGCATTAGTCTTGCTGAGTATAATGCATTTTTGGCATTATGGTGGTTTTGATATATGATCTCTCTTGAGGTATTTTTGGTATTGGTTATGAAAAGTCATATTTGTATTTTTGATGAAAAGGTCATGTTGAGACCCATGATGTAAAATTTGTAATATTCAGTCATGTAAGGACTTGCCAAATTTTGTAAACCCACTTTGGTTGGGTCATTGAGTCTCATATGTAAATCCACTTGGTTGGATATTTGATGTAAGTATGAGTCGTTGGTGATAGGAAGTTCATAGAGTCATGTACTTCATTGGAAAATTTGTTTGAAGATTCAACATGAACTCAGGGGGAGCTTGGTCACTTCAGTATATATCAGATCTGCAGAACGCTTCTTCCACATGAGGAGAAAAGGGGAGAGTATGTTGGTTTTGGTCCGCCCTTTGCCCTTGATGTCAAAGGGGGAGAGTGACTTGGTGTTTGAATGGTGTCAAAAATGGAGAATGTGACATGGTGTCATTGTATTCTTAATATACCTATCTGTTGTGGTAACCAAACACCATCGTGGTTGCCATCAAGTCCAAAGGGGGATATTGTTGGCAATATGATGTAGAGTGTTGTCCTTGATGGCAACCCACTGAATGAAGATGAAGACATGCGAGTGTTGACATGTGTTGTCCTTGATGGCAATCCACCTGATGAAGTTATTCTTGACTTGATGGTCTTGGTAAATGATGTTTGTTAATAATATGATGCTGAGTGTTGCTCTTGATATTCTGACATGGTGTTTGAATGATGTCATTGTATTGTTAATGGTGTCATCTGTTGTGGTAACCAAACACCATCGTGGTGGCCATCAAGTCCAAAGGGGGAGGTTGTTGGCAATATGATGCAGAGTGTTGTCCTTGATGGCAACCCACTGAATGAAGATGAAGTTGTGCTTGATAGAATATGTTCTTGATGGAGTAAATATGATGTATCTACAGTGTATACAGAAGGCAATGAAGAAAGGATTTCAGCATGTGCTAAATCTTGATGAAAAGAGTATGTCTCTAGGCATACGCAGATTTTCCTAGGGGAAGTCGCGTATGCACGCGGGAATCAACGTACCAAGTCGCGTATGGGAAAAAGCGCTCTTAAAATGCAAAACCAGGGGTAACCACCATGGTATTGACCCATTGTATTGGGTAATGATTCGTCTAAATGACCCCATCCAGGAATACCATCGGAAGTAATGTGGTTTTGGCTCATGGTATTGAAATTGGGTAAACCTATATAAGGAGAAGAATTTCATTGTGCAAAGTATGAGCGTGGGTGCAAGATGTCTGAGCTTGAATGAATACTTCTCTCTAGAGTATATCTGAATGGAAAGGGTTACAGTTGAATGAAAGATCTGAATGTATGATGCACCGATGAAGGAGTGATGAAGAAGGGGATCTAGATCTGTATTGTACTTGTATTTGCTAGATCTGTTCATGGAAGGCTTAGATCTGAGATGAGGTGAACATCTGTCAGAGGAAAAAAGGTAAATCTGAATTGAATATCTGATCTGAAGAAGTATGCTGCTCTATAATAGTTGAAGATCTATACGCTAGTTCGCCGCAGAGGAAGCGCGTATATACGCGGCTTCGCTGAAGAGAAAGCGCGTATGCGCAATAAAATTGGCTCTGTAATTTGTACTGAAGTATACGCGGGTTTGTGTAACGAAAGCGCGTATATACGTGACATCAGTGAAGTAAAAGCGCGTATGCAAACTAGGGTTTGCTGAAGCATGGGGTATGAAACATCTGATCTGTTCTGCTGTATTACTGCTATCTGATCTGTGTTGTCTGAATTGGTAAGTATATGTTGGTGATGTATGTTTGAGCTTAAAAGTATGTAATGGGTCCAGTCTGAAAATATGATGAAACGTGGCCTGCAAGTGGTGTCCTAGTGGAAGCTTTGGATCCAGTGTGAAAATTGATGAAACGTGGTCCATAGAGGTGCTGAGGGTTGTAGCCTTCAGTCAGGGGGTTGTAGCTCCCTTCCAGGTGAGGCTGGTAAACGAGATCGGGGGTCGTAGCTCCCTTCCAGGAGAGGCTGGTAAACGAGTCAGGGGGTTGGAGCTCCCTTCCAGGAGAGGCTGGTAAACGAGCGCAGGTGGGTGCCTGCGTGCTGGTAGGAGTCTGCACCAGCACATATGTTGTAAGATGTTTTCTCAATAATAAAATATTGAAGGCTGAGCAACGGCAGTGGTGGTTTTCTCCCGACTTGGGTTTCCACCTAAAAATCCTGGTGTTCATGTGTGATGCTTTGTGTGATGGTTTACTCTGCTCTTACTGTTCATGTTTGCTGTTTATTAAACATCTGATGAATGAATAATGGAATGATTTAAGTGAAGATCTAATAACATAATTAGATATCTTTGTATACGCGAGTTTCATAAAGGGTATCCGCGTATATACGCGATTCTATTTCAGGAAAGTAGCGTATGGGTTTTAGAAGCAAGAAAAAGTAAAAGGTTTGAATATACAGTAAATACTGATTCACCCCCCCCCCCCTCTCAGTATTTTTCCCAACACCTCCTACCAAGCATTGGAGAGGAGGATAGTTTTTTTTGGAGGAGCAAGTGACTGCTCTAATGCTAAACTATTAGGGCTAGTGGTGTTCATTTCTTGATGTATCTTGGAAATTTCACATAATTCATAAGATAATTGAGCTAGCATGCTTTCATTCATATTTAGTGAATATTGTAATACTATTCTTTAAATCTTTGTGATGTATGTTGTTTTCATTTTTACTAAGTAAATTGAACTATTTGGTGGCTTTGGTACTTATCTTGTTGAAGGGTGTTGTATTTTCTTTAACAATCATTGCCTCCTTGTGAACTATTTCATTGTTTGATCAATGATCCATTCATATGTATAGGTGCATGTGCCTTTTCCATATTAGTACTATTACTTGTCTTTAAAGGGCCCACTTTTCTCTTCAATTTAGGTAAAAGGACCTTGATACTTTTCGTAGTTGAACATTTCACAAGGAATACTCACTTTCTAATCCAAAAATACTTGTTTATTACTCTCTTATGTTGAAATTTTTATCCAAGGAAAATCTACAAGGATACATGGAAGTTGAGTCGATACTCTGGATGGGGCTCCTACCCCAAATAGTGTGAGGTCTATTTGGGACTTCACATCAGGGAGACCTCTTGGTTGAGGTATTTCTAGCATCATCAACACATAGAAATGCAAGACATGTCCTCTTCCTCTTGTTTATTGGGACACTATTATGCAAATAAATTTATTTCGATAGAAATAGGAAGTTTGACCAATTTAAATTCTTGCATATTAAACCTCCACAATATTATTTCAATGTATTTCCTATGATTCAGCTAAAGTGTCATGTTTTCCAAATATATTTTAATTTTCATGCTTAAAATAAAGTTTGTACCGCTAAAAATATTTCATATAAACTCCAGATGATAATTGAGTTTTGAAATCGTTGATGATTTCCTTATCGTTTCCAATTAACAAAATATCATCCACATACAAGACCGCGTAAATAAAAAAAAAACACCAACTAATTTGAAATACATATATTGATTATCATTGCTCCTTGTGAAACCAAGTCCCAATATATAAGTATCAAAATTTTGATACCAAATCCTTAGAGATTTCTTTAAACCATACATGGACTTTTCTAGCTTTCAGACTGAATTTTTTTTACCCTTCACTACAAAACATTCTTGTTGTTTCATGTAGGTTTATTCTTTAGGACTCCAATGTATTAATATGTTAGTACCTTTTCATGTTAAACCATTTTATTTTATCCTCTATTTCATTTAAATGCAAAAGGGAGACTAATTTCATTCTCACTTTTATTACCCTTTTCATTACACATGTATATCATATGCTTCGTCCCCATCATTTTTCAACATGCATGCACTTAGTAATTTTCATGATTCTCTTTCTATAATATCCAGATAACCATTGTATTGACGTTGTGATCCATATACATCATGAATGTTATTCTCCATGTTATTTTTTCCATTTCTTTTTTATGTTAAAAGAATAACAATAAAAATATTGAAAAGAAAGAAGATACAAAAATAAAGAAATAAGAAAAATAAAAAATAGAAAAAATAAATAAATGGGATTTAATATATATATATATATATATATATATATATATATATATATATATATGAAAAATAAAAAAATAAAATCCAAAAAGTATGGAGCGTGCTTGTTTTAAATGTTGTCGTGATTAATTTTGTTTTAAATTATGTTAATCAATTTATTTTATTAATCGAGATTAAATTATAATATTTTTATTTTAAATTTTTATTGATTTGATGATTTGTCGGTTTGCAATAAACACCATAGCACTAATCAGCGACCTGAATCACCTGCCTCAATTAACGACAAGGGATGCATTTCGTACCCCCCCCAGGTTACGTGTCCTCTCCAAATAATTTCGTACCCCCACCCCCGAAAATGACCTTTTATCTACTCCACTCCCATTGTCACTCCCTCGCGCCTTTCCACTTGTCTATCACTCATTCTCCCACATCATATGATCTTTTTTTCAATTAATTTCCTCGCCAATGTTTAATTAACCTTTATGATCATTAAACCCTCCTGCTAACGTCTAAATGCATTAACTAGATGCGCCAAAATTCTTAAATTATCTGAAAACTTTATAAAACATCTTGCTACCATTCAAATTCCTTTTCTCTCATTCTCTTGCAACAACGGAGCTATCATTCGGATTCCATCAACTTCCACTCAATTTCCACATTTGTGATCACCAAATTCCTTGTAATTCAATACACCTATCTACAAATACGTCATTCATCATGTCATCATTTAAAGGAAAATTGTGTTAGAGAGTCCAATGTTCCCCCTTGTTATAAATTTATATGAGATTACTCTGGTTGAAAAATAATACAAGATCTGTGAAACCAAGTGTGAGTTTGATCTTTATGAACTCCACAATTGGGCAAATAAAAAATTCTTAGATTTTAGTGATGAATTGAGCATATGGGACTCCTTCGTGCCTCAATTCACCTTTCCCCAGACCCATTTATTCCCAGAATTTTTCACCTGGTGTAATTTCAGATATCTCCCAAGTCAGAGGGTTGTAATTGCCCAAAATAATGAATTTTTGTTTACTGTCACCCTAAGTCAATTTTCAAAATCCTTCAATTCAAAGCTACAATCCATTTACATCATTGTTTCTATAGATTATCTTATGGAAATCTATCAAAAAATCACCTTCTCCCAAAGAAGAAAGATCTTTGAAACATTTTTCCTGAAAATTATGAGTTACCAAGAACCAATCCACCCTACTTTTCTTCTATATTTCCATAAATTTATAGGAAGGTTATCTCGATGGTTTCGTGTCTGTTAGGCTATCCAAGTGATCAGTGGGTTCATGAGGTAATTTTAGGATTTTTATCAGTATTTTCAGCAGGATACAAACCATCACATATGTTCAATTATAGTGAATTTCTGGTAGAGTGCATTCATGATCAATTCCTAAAGTTTTCTTTTGAAAGTGATTTCGAGCATCAATCAATCCTTGTGTAATTTCTCCTATTTTTCCAAGCATATAGGTTTAATTTTCTATTACATAAATTACATAAACATGGAAATCCTTGGTGGGGTTAGTTATCACCTTTTAGCCTTATTAAGTCTCTTTTTCTCACATTTAATTATATTATGGTCTTATGTTGCTAGTGTATGTTAGAAAATTAAATATTACAGAGCAATGAAACACATAAAATATGCGGAAAACACAAGCACACAAAACACATAAAACCAGAGAGACACAGATATATGTGTTTCACCTAGTTTCGGCTACGTCCACCCCAAACAGCTAGCCCTTCCTTTCTATTATCCAACAAAATGAAGCGACACAACCTACAGCAGATTCGTTGTAATATCCTCTGTTCTCTCTCACAGTCTCCCTCTCTGTTTCTCGCTCTGAGAATACACATACCATACACAGCCACAATACAATACCCTCATAAAAGAGAGGGGTTGCCTTCTAGGGAAAAAAACCCTAAACTAAACATAACTTCTACCATCAGATCATCCGCCTAATGAACGGCCCAGACTGACTAGAAATTACTATACTTTTACAAGGAAATTTTACATCTGTTTTTAGCTTCGGGGGCATTGCCCCCGAAACCCCCTGCTAGGGGGGGGCTCCATAAAGTTGCAGCCACCCCCCGTGGACCCCCCAGGCAGCGTTTAATTACGGGCGGCGTTGCCGCCCCCATTAAGGTATAGGGGTCCAGCACTGTGATACAAAATAAATAAGATAATCAGGCTCCACACCCAACAATCTCCCACTTCGAGACTCATTGTAGCAACTCCACCGCTGCTTCATTTGCTGGACAATGACTCCTCTTTGGACCTGACTATTTCTCATCTTCATCGTCATCCTTGACGACCAATTTAAACTGAGCATATTCTCAGTTTCTCCCTAGTTACAACTTTTGTTAGCATATCTGCAGGATTTTGGCTAGTGTGTATCTTTTCCAGCTTCAACTCTCCATCTTCCAATACTGACCGTATGAAATGGTACTTGAGATGTATGTGTTTAGTTCTGGAATGAAATGTTGAGTTCTTTGCAAGATGAATAGCACTTTGGCTATCACTGTATAGTGTGCCCATATCATGCTTCTTACCCAATTCATCCATAAACCTTTGTAGCCAAATCATTTCTTTACTAGCCTCTGTAGCAGCAACATACTCGGCTTCTGTTGTTGAAAGTGCAACAACACTTTGGATTTTTGAAACCCAACTGACAGCTGTTCCACCTACAGTAAATACATATCCTGTAGTGCTTCTCGTATTATCTCTATCCCCTATATCTTCTTCAAAATATCCTTGTAGATCGATGTTTGAACCACCAAGCATAATGCTTGATTTGTGGTACCTCTCAAACTAGCGATTCTCCATTTCTTGCCATCTGATTCTCTGATGTTGACCTCTTTGGATTGTTCATGTACCTGCTTACAACTCCCACTGCATGTGGAATATCAGGCCTTGTGCAGACCATTGCATACATTAAGCTTCCAACTACTGATGCATATGGAACTTTAGACATATAATTCATTTCTTCTTAGGTCTTCGGGCACATCTCCCTACTAAGTTTGAAATGGCTAGCAAAAGGTGTACTAACTGGTTTTTCATTCTGCATATTAAATCTTTTCAACACCTTTTGTATGTACTCATTCTGAGACAGTGTTAATTTACGATTTTTCCTGTCTCTAGTTATTCTCATACAAAGGATTTGTTTTGCAACTCCCAAATCCTTCATTGCAAATGAATTTTCCAATTTTCTTTTGAGAACATTTATTTCTTGCATGTTAGACCCTGTAACAAGCATGTCATCTACATACAATAACAATATAATATAGCTGCCATCATTTTTCCTTTGTAGATAAACACAATGATCAGAGTGACATCTAGTATAACCTTGTCTAGACATAAACTTGTCAAATTTTAGATACCACTACCTTGGAGACTATTTTAAGCAATACAAGATCTTCTTTAACCTGCACACTAATTTTCCTTTCCCTTTGACCTCATATCCTTCTGGTTGCTCCATATAGATCTCTTCCTCCAAATCTCCATGGAGAAATGTTGTCTTTACATCTAAATATTCAAGATGTAAATATTCCGTTGCTACAAGACTTAAAACAATTATGATTGAAGTCATCTTAACAACAGGAGAAAATATTTCATCAAAATCAATACCTTTCTTCTATGAAAACCCCTTCACCACAAATCTAGCTTTGTACCTCTATTTTCCTCCATCTTCTTCCTTCAGCCTGTAAACCCATTTATTCTGCAATATAGTTTTACCTACAGGCAACTTGACTAAGTCGCAAGTCTGGTTATGCATTAAGGAGTCCATCTCTTCTTCCATGGCTAGCTCCCACTTCTTCCTGCTTTCAACCTGCATTGCTTCTTCATAACATTCAGGTTCACCAGAATCAGTCAAAAATAAATAATATAATGACGGAGAGTATCATTCAGGGGGTGTACTTATCCTGGTAGATCTTCTAACACCACTCTCAGGTGTTTGAGGTTCCTGTTGTTGTTGTGGTGGTTTTTGTTGTTGTGGCTGTTGATTATTATTATTTTCAGACACCTTTGTCTTTTCTGTGATCTCATCAAGAACTGTGTATTCTTTGTTTTATTTTTCCTGTTTCTTTTCCTGCAACTGATTCTTATACAATACCTTTTCATTGAATATTACATCTCTGCTTCTAATGATTTTTTGATTTTCATAATCATATAAGCGATAACCAAAATCATTAACACCATATCCAATAAAGATACATTTCTTTGATTTTTCCTCAAGCTTGGTTCTGTTTTCTTTGTTAATATGGACAAAGGCCTCACAACCAAAAGGCTTTAAAAAAAAGTATTTTACCTTTCTACCTGTCCATGCTTCCTCTGGAATACCACCATCCAAGGAACTTGAAGGCCCTCTGTTTATTAGATAAACAACAGTATCTACAACATCTACCCAAAATTGTAAAGGCAATCCTGCATGCAATCTCATGCACCTTGAATGCTCCATGATTGTTCTGTTCATCCTTTCTAACACACCATTTTCTTGTGGTGTTCTTGGAACTGTCTTCTCTCTATGAATTCCATGCTCTGAACAATACCTATCAAACTCTTTGCTGCAGTATTCACCTCCATTGTCTGATCTGAGACACTTTAACTTCTTTCCTGTCTCAATCTCAACCAAAGCTTTCCATTTCTTGAAAGTATCAAATACATCAGATTTATTCTGAATACAATAAATCCATGTTTTTCTAGTTGCATCATGAATAAAAGTAACATAATAACGAGAGCCACCGAGAGATGATACCTGAGCAGGTCCCCATGCATTTGTATGCACAAGCTCCAATTTTTCTCTCTTCTTTTCTTTTCTAACTCTAAGAAATCTGGCTCTCTTTTGTTTTCCATAAATGCAATTCTCACAAAAATCCAAATCAACATTCTTCAAACCTGGCAGCAAATTTCTTGAGTGAAGAATTTTCATCCCCTTCTCACTCATGTGTCAGAGCCTATGATGCCATAATGCTGCATCTGCTCCTTTGGAAGTTAAAGCATTAACAGAGTTAGAAATACCATTGCATAAATACAATGTACCAACCTTTTCACCTTTTTCTATTACCAGCGCTCCTTTGGTGACCTTCCAAGTTTTATCTGTGAAAGTTGTCACACAACCTTCACTGCCTAACTTCCCTATTGAAATCATATTTTTCTTCAGATCTGGAACATGCCTTACCTCCTTTAGTAGCCATTGGTTTCCATTCTGTTGTTTTACAAGAACTTTACCCATTCCAACAATTTTACAGGGTTTATCATCACCCAAACGAACTTGTCCAAATCTCCTTGAACATAGTCATGAAAATATTTCTTATCAGGTGTGGCATGGAATGAAGCCCCTGAATCTACAACCCAAGAATCAATAACATTTTTGAAAGAAAGAATCAAAGCATCTTGTAACACATCACTTGTCACATTTGCTTCATGATTGTTTTCTTGCTGTGTGTCTCCTTCTTTTCCCTTCCGAGATCTACAGTCTTTCTTTAGGTGTCCTTTCTTTCCGCAATTCCAGCACACTATCCCCGATCTGGACTTGGATCTGCCTTTCCTTGATTTACTGTGATATCCAGAGCTCTTTCCTCTTTCCATTCTTCTTCCCCTAGACTCTGCACTCAAAGCATTACCTGATGTCTCACCAGAGATTTTCTGTCGCATTTCCTCGCTAAGGATAGCACCAACAACATCATCAAACTTTAAAGTACTAGATCCAGAGACAGAGTTACTAATGGCCATTACTAAACCATTCCAACTCTCTGGAAATGAGCACAAGAATAACAGAGCTCTAACTTCATCATCAAAATTTACCCCTACAGAACTTAACTGACTGGTAACTGTATTAAATTCATTTAAATGGTCTGCAACAGATCCACCTTCCGACATCTTCATATTAAATAGTCGTTTCATAAGAAATACCTTGTTTGAGGCCGAGGGTTTTTCATATAGTTTTTCCAATGTCTGCATCAAACCCTATGTTGTTGTTTCCTTCGAAATATTGAAGGCGACTGACCATATAGTGAAATTTTGTCGTCTTTCTCGAGTGCCTTTCTATCAATAATCTCCCATTCCGTCTGTCTGCTATTGGCTTCTTTGTTTTTCCACTCAATGGTAGGTACATATCTTTCTGATACAGATAATCTTCCATCTGCATCTTCCACAGCGGGAAGTTTTGGCCGTTAAATTTCTCGACCCTAAATTTACCATCTTCTGCCATTGCTCCCACTCGAACCAAGAAACTCTTCTTTCCTACGAGTTTTTCAACCAAATAGGCCTTCAGCTCTGATACCAGTTGTTAGAAAATTAAATATTACAGAGTAATGAAACACATAAAATATGCGAAAAACACAAGCACACAAAACACATAAAACCAGAGAGACACAGATATACGTGGTTCACCCAGTTTGGGCTACATCCACCCCAAATAGCCAGTCCTTCCTTTCTATTATCTAGCAAAATGAAGAGACACAACCTACAACAGATCTGCTATAATATCCTTTGTTCTCTCTCACAGTCTCCCTCTCTGTTTCTCGCTCCGATAATACACATACCATACACAGCTGCAATACAATACCCTCATAAAAGCGAGGGGTTGCCTTCTAGGGAAAAAAAACTAAAATAAACATAACTTCTACCGTTAGATCATCCGCCTAATGAACAGCTCAGATTGACTAGAAATTACTATACTTTTACAAGGAAATTTTACATCTATTTTTAGCTTCGGGGGCGCTGCCCCCAAAACCCCCCACTAGGGGGGGCTCCATAATGTCGCAGTCGCCCCTCTTTAGACCCCCCAAACAACATTTAATTACGGGTAGTTTTTCCACCCCCATTAAGGTAAAGGGGTCCAATGTTGTGATACAAAATAAACAAGATAATCAGGCTCCACACCCAACAGTGTAGATGGTGATTAAAGCTTGTCATACTTTAAATGCCTGACATGAGTTAAATGCAGGAAAATCACGAAGATATTGCACTTTTGATGAAGATTTTCTAATTAAAGCTAGGAGTATGCAACAAGGAGAGATTCTAGGGGGCTTTTCCACCTCCTTAAATACCAAAGGCAGCCAAGGGATCCTCGAGATTCCCTCCAACAACTCAAAATAAAAGGCAACCAAGAAAACTCAAGATCAATTGCACCAAAGCTCCACTTATTTTGTAGTCAAAGTGGAAACATCACCTAATTTTTAGGGAGATGTTGGTACCTACCCTCTAGGTTAAATAGGGTTGAGAAATAGCACATTAGGATTCTAACTTTGAAGGAGGCTAATAGACTCTTAGCTCTTGTAATAGGTTTTTGAGACTTTTATGATTATGTAATGAGATTATTTTCTACAATAAGATGAGTATTCAGATTGTGCTTTATTGATTTAGTTTCAGAGGGCTAGGCTTGTGGTTTAGGGCCCAATCCATTGGCCTTAGTCTCTCTTATGTTTTCATGCTTATTTTTATGTCATTGTAGCTAGTTTTCTTTATGATTTTTTATCTAGTTTTCTTACATTTCAATTCACTATTTTTAGTTTGCTTCCATTTATATTTTTTGTAGATTAATCTTGCATACATGTTGGTAGATAGTTTATAAAATCAAAAAGTTTTGTGTCAAGCCTCTCTCTCTCATCTCTGTATTGGAGCTTGAGGAGGGAAGACCTTCTCCAAATGCCAAATTTTCTCTTTATTTTATGGTTTCTTTGAAAGAATAGTTAGGTTTTTTTAGTTTCATGAACATGTTTAGAATGATGAGTTATATTTCTATTTAAATTCCAAAGTAGGTTTTCTTTCCGAATTCAACTTATCTTTTCCATTTTCTTCATCATGAATTTGTCAATATTTGTTGCATGAATAGGTAGTTTTCTTGTAGTTTCAAGTTTCCAAACAAAGGAGGACTTCACCAGCATCCTCAGCTTCATTTCTCACCCTTCATCAACCTTCTTTCCATAAAATCGCCATAAGCCCTATTTTCAGATTTTCACCTTCACATCGTGAGAAAGCCCTAAAGGTGCAAGACGATATTCTCAAGATGTTATGATCTTGGCCAAGGGGTTGGCAACCTTCCAATCATCCAAACACAGCTTCACTCCACCTCCCCTATGCTTTTCTCCACCATTTTTTGCCTCGGATTTCTCTCGTACTGTTTCTTGTAGCAATTCAGAACTTTCCTGTAGCCTACAGGAAACCTATAGCAACAATTGCAGAAGCACCAGTGGGCCTCTCCTTAAACTTAGAAACCATCATCCACCTAATCTAGACCTGCCAAAACCACCCAAACACCTTCATCCTTGTACCCATGAGTTCAAGCCCTTCCTAAACCACCTTAGTGTGTTACCTCCTAGCTACAAAACAGTGCATTTACAAGCATAGTTAGGTCATGATTAGATGCATGAGTAAAATCATGATAATTAGAACATGAAGTAGAAATAGTGTGTTTATTCATTTGGCCCAAAAATTTGTGATTAGGTTGGTCTTATTTATGCAATTTCAATTCAGTAATTTACTTCATGAAAGATGCCTAGTTTGCTTCCATTTCTTTCCATAGCTTAATCTGTAGATTTCTTTCATTGCAGAGTAGCTATATGTAATTTCTTGCTATAAAATAGTTCTTTACTTTTTGATAGAGTAATGGCTTTGAATCATTTGTAGCCCTAGGTATAAATTCATAAGTGTGATAGACTTCATTCATAAACCCTAGAAATAATACCCTTTCATAGAGCTCAGAAGAGGATGACATGATTAGAATGCATCTGATATGTATAAAAAATTGTCACCTCCATGTTTCTACGAACCTCGGGTTGATAAAGTAAAGTAGAGTAGCATCTAGGAGTTGCAGCACTTTTGGTGCAATACCAAGGCTCACCACTTTTTGGCGTCGTTGTCGGGGAGGTGTCTAGTCGATTCTTTGATTTTGTTTTAGCATTATTTTATGCTTTACTTTTACATGTTGTTTCAAAATGATTGGAAAGTACCAAAAAAATATGATTTTCATGCCTGATAGGAGTAGGGATACTTAAGGAAAATTCTTACCTAAAACCCCCACATCACCACATAGTCACCCTTCACTCTTCTTCAGTGATTGTGAGGTTTAAAACACCATAGGTGGGCCTTTTGAAAATTTTGAAGAACCTATTGGAGAAGAAGAAGATATTTTGTCACCAGAGGAACCTACCTCAACTATTCAAATCATGGCTGAAACTAAAGCCCAGGGAGCCTTTCCTATTAGGGAGGCAGTTGGGGAAACTAAAATGAAAAACATCAACCCCTCAGCCCTTCCACATTTCCATGGAATTACCTCTGAGGACCCTGAAACATTCATATTTGAATTTTATGTTGTTTTTAGGACCTATGACTATGCCTCAAATAATCAAAAGCTGAAGTTATTTCCATCTACCCTTAAGGATGCGGCCTTGTGTTGTTTCATTGGTCTACCTAGGAACAGCATCACTACCCGAGAAACGATGTAAGAGACCTTCAACAAAAGGTACAAGGACTACTGTAGTTCCAAGGAAACTAAAGAGGAAATATTCAGGATGACTCTATGGCCTGATGAATCCCTAAAGGACTATGAAGAGAGGTTCTAGTTAAACTATAAGAGAGCCAACTGTACCCTTGATCCCAGATCACTTAAACTAGTACTTCTCTGAGGGATCGAGGAGGAGCTGATAGAAACCCTGAATATGCTATCACAAGGATATATCTACCAACTTCCTTATGAGACAATCAAAACTAACTTCAGGAACCATTCTAAGGTAGCTAGGAAGAAAGGAAGAGCTAGTCAAAGTACAACCAACACCCCTTCCTATTCCACCTCCATCAATAATGAGTTTGGAAATTTGTTAGAGGACTTAAAGACTTACATGCTGCAAACCTTTGCCTTGAAAATGGACACAATGTAGATCAAGAGGAAGCAAGAAGAAGAAGAAATATCCTTGGCTATATATAGATGTACTAGAAAACACCCTAGAAATGAATGTCCATTAAATTTCATAGAGGTTTTCTTATTCTGTGAGGAGAATCATGCCACAAACAAGTGGCCCCCCTTACCTGGACTCAAAGTTGTATATCAAGGTGGGGAAGTATGACCAGAGCAACTCTATTTCATCAACCATAGAAGGCCTCAAGGACCTCTGTCATATCAGTTGGTTATGCAAGGTGAACCTTATTCCTATTATCACAAAAATCAGAATGCACCTATGCAATATTGGTACACCCTCACTCCTCCATCTTGGCCTACACCTCCTACGTGGCCTTACAACCCTCCATATCATCCTCAGCCTGTGAAAAAACCCTTTCAGCAGTATGTTCCTCAACAACCTCAATGGAACAACCCATTCCAAGGGTAGAGGCCTCAACATAATCAACCACCTGCTCTAATTCCCCCACCCCAACCTCAACCTTAGCTTACCCATGCTTCTCCAGCCAAGCTGCCTCATATACCTACATAGCCCAATCCAAACCCAAAAAACAGACAAGCACATCAGGTTTACAGTGGAGAGACATCATATCTAGCTTATGCTATGGAAATATAGGAGATTAATGTCAGGTTGAGAAGAGTACTCCCAGACAACCATAATCCATCTCCACCTATAGAGGTTGAAAAGGAAAACGAATAAAGTAACACTCATATCCAACAAACTTCTTTTCCTGGGCACTTGATCGACTCCGGTCAGCACACCCCAGAGGAGACCTAACTTCTAGGAGAACTAAAGAAAATGTGTGTAAAAATACCCCTTCCCCAAGCCATTAAGGATGTACCTATTTACAATAGGATCATCAAGGAAAAGTGCTTCAAGAAACTTGTGAGAAATAATAAAGATACCCCCATCATCAATGTAGCAAGACAATTTTCTGACTTAATGTTGGGAAGGTTGATCTTCCCAAAGTACCTGGACCCTCGAAGTCCAGTTGTAGATGTGCATATATACAATGTCATAGTCCCCAACACTCTGATTGATCTTAGGGTTGTCATCAATGTAATGACCAAGGAAAATATGCTTAAACTCAACCTGCAAGGGACTTTGAGGGAAACCACAACAGTTCTACAACTTACAAATCGGTCCACAGTAACTTCGGAAGGAATTTTTTAAGATGTTATGGTTTCAATTGACTCTTTGGAGTATCCTACATATTTCATGGTTCTCCAAATAAAAACCAAGTTTAATGGATATTCTCTCATTCTATGGAGACCATGGTTAGCCACTATAGATGCTTATATCATCTTTCCGACCGGAAACACGACTATTAAGAATGGGCCCTTGTCTAAATAGCTAGTATTATATCCTCCATCCCAACCTTCCATTGACCATGACCTATATATATGGTTTAAGGATGAAGAATAATATGAAGTATGAAACACTGCACCCTAGCCTATTTGTACCATATATGTTGTTCTTAAAGGGGGGCAGCTTGATGAAGATGAACTCATCGACCAATTCATTCAGAACTAGGCCCCCACTGGCAGCCCACTTGAAAACCTAGTCAAAGAATGTGAAAGCCACCATTGGATGGAACTGCACTCAATTTATTCAACCTTTAAAACCACCAAGGTTGTGGAATTTTTCCCATCCAAATCTTTGAAAATTAACTCAAACCTCTCAGATAGAGAAGAAGAGTAGCTATGCCAACTTTTGAAAGAAAACCTAGATGAATCTTCTTGGGCCTACATGAAAGGGGTGCATCCCTTGGTGTGAAGACATCATATTTACATTAAAGAAGGATGAAAGTCTATGCGCCAACCCCAAAGGCAGATGAACCCAACTCTATAAGACACAGTCAAGGAAGAACAGAAGAAATTGTTGGATTCAAGTTTCATTTATCCTATATTAGACAGTGAGTGGGTATCTCCTCTTGTCCTAGTCCTAAAGAAGAGCGGAAAATGGTGAAGTTGTGTTGATTATCGGGAACTCAACAAATCCACCAAGAAGGACCATTTCCCTTTGCCATTTATAGTTCAAGTCTTGGATGACCTTACAAGAAATAAGTTATTTTCTTTCTTAGATGGGTTTAGTGGGTATAACCAAATAAAAATTAGCCTTGAAGACAAGGACAATACTAATTTCATGTCCTTGGGGTAACTTCACTTACAGATTCCTACCCTTTGGGATGTGCAATTCCCTAGCTACCTTCCAAAGAGATGTCTTGAGCATATTCTTTGAGCTAGTCTATGACTCAGTTGAAATCTACATGGATGATTTCACACCCTATGGGGATGACTTCCAAGAATATCTCTCCAATTTGGGAAACGTTATGAGAAGATGCATTGAGATGCATCTCTCCCTGAGCTCAGAAAAGTGTGAATTCTTGAAAAGAGCAGGAGTAGTGTTGGGACACTCAATCTCCCAAGTAGGAATACAGGTGGACCTGAACAAAATCACCATCATCAAAAGGGTGCATGCTCCTCAAAAGCAGAGAGATATCAAGATTTTCTTAGGTTTAGGTGGCTACTACAGAAGGTTTATCAAAGATTTTAGCAAGTTGGCTTCGCCACTTTTTGGTTTGTTGGCCAAATACTTCGAGTTTACTTGGTCCAGTCTCTGTCAATAATATTTTGAGCTAAGGGAAAGTTAACTACTTCCCCCATTATCTGAGGTCCAAATTGGACTCTGCCTTTCCACATCCACATAGATGCATCAGACAAAGTTGTGGGGGCAGCCCTGGGGCAGTTAGAAGACAAATTACCTTATGCAATCTATTTCATTATTAAGAAATTTTCTAAGGCTAAACTCAATTATATTGTCACATAGAAGGAAATGTTACCCATTGTCCATGCTTTAAACAAATTTAGGCATTATATCACTTATTAACAGACCTTTGTGCACACTGACAAGGTAGCCATCAAATATGTAATGAAAAAATCGGATGTTAATGCTAGTATAATTAGATGGTTCTTGTTGGGTCTCAATCTAGTCTCCTAAACTGAGTTCATTTAATTGTCAACCAGGATTTGTAAACTGCTGAAGTGAAGTGTACCATATGTACCTAGGTTCTTGTTTCCTAATGCGTTGTGTGTAGTATTTTGTGATGTTTTTGGTCTTTTATGTTGATTTATGATGTTTTTGGTCTTTTGGAATTTTATGGTTACAATGAAAATGCCTAGAAAACTAATGGAAAGAAATTGGTGGTCAAAAACACAGTTGAATCTAATGTAAGGAATGGCAAATGCAATTAGAAATACTTAAGTAACATCTGAACTATGACTAAATAGAAACAAAAGCTTGATAATGACTTCTCAGGCAAATGACACAAACTAAACTTGAAAAATGATCATTAAATATGCAAGTTCTCTAACTGAACAGTTAAACACTAATGATGCAATATTATGTTTTAGCTCATCTATTCCATGATTAATCCCTAGTTCTATTCTGCAATTTAATTGAATGTCACAGAACTTATACTCAAAGAGTTGTTGGTTTCTTTTCCAAAGTAGTTCTTTTGAGGAAGAGCTCTGTTTATGATGAGGAATTTGCAGAAATATTTCAGACCTTGTAATGATGTTATCTTCTATTCCTATAGTTATGGTTCACTGATGGTTTTCAGAACAAAAATATATTTGTAAATAATGAAGGTTGTCTTGTGAATCCTAACAACTAAAGTAATCTATTGTGCAAAAGATGACAGTGTGACTATGAGATGCAAGTGCAATAAGTTGATCTAAAAATGAACCTAAGATGCTACTAAACTAGCACAATGTTGAACTATGAGTCATCATCAAACTTGAAACAAAGTAGCTGAACATGAATTAAATGCAAAATGAAACTCCGGAGCGTTCTAATTAACATGCATTATTCTATGAAGTTACACAATCTGTTTGTTCATCATTAGTGATATTTTGGAAGAGTTCCTTCTTGTGGAAGAGGTAGAACAATTCTGAATGTGGACTTGTATGCAATTGAAAGAAAATGAACTGAAAGCAAATGAAAAAAACTAAGTTATCACATCATGGTCATATCTTGAACTTCTTAAGGATGTCTTGGAAGAATTTCTTCTTGTGGAAGAGTGATTAGAACAAGTGCAACTGTGATAGTGAATAACAAAAACTACAACTAATTCCTATAGTACTATAGCTATTCATCATTCATTGTTATGATTTGTTGGAAGAATGTCTTCTTGTGAAAGAACTGGAATGAATGTAACTACAGTATCTAGTTAAAAACAAATACAAATTCAACTTCTATCCTACAATACCGTAGTCATTAATCATTCATCATTTTGGTTTGTTGGAAGAGTGTCTTCTTGTGGAAGAGCTGGAACGAATTATGGCTACAGTAGGTAGTTAAAACAAATACAAATTTAACTCCTATCCTACAATACCATAGTCATTAAACATTCATCATTTTAGTCTGTTGGAAGAGTGTCTTCTTGTGGAAGAACTAGAATGAATACGACTACAGTAGATAAAACAAAACAACTACCAATTCAAATGCAAAACATAAAGGCAGTTAGGAAAAACTTATCTAGTTTACGCAAAAGAAATCCGTGCAAGAGGCAGGGGCCCTCTACCACTTGACGGCATTCAACTCCAATTTAAATCACGCCTTCAAGATAATTTTTTCTGCTCCATTAACGATGCAATAGTTTGAACATAATGCTCTGTGTCTTCAAATACGTAACACAGAGTTTTCACAAAATCTAGCAGCAAATCTAACACAAAATCTCTAACTAAGCTCTCGGTCTACTCAAGAGTTTATAAAGTAAATGCAAGTAACAATAATTACAACAATTTAGGAATGATGTCTTTCCATATCCGAATCATCTTAGGAGTCTTTGAGGTGGCTACGTGAAGAAGAAAAGACACCTGGACTAAGACAGTCCTAGTAGGAGTCTTACTTCACAAATGTGTTCCCACGTGCATAACCGTACCCAGAATTCATTTCCTCTCCCATGATGAGCAACAAACCATGTAGGCACGACGTGGATCATGCCCATATGCGTTTTTCCTCAAGAGGCCACCTGGAACATACTCAAACATAAAGGTAGCTGCAGAATCGTCGGTTAGCTACGGAATGTCTGCATTCTGCAGCTAGTTCCGGTCAAAATGCTTAACAATGGCAACAATCACAAAATTCAACAAGTCAGTCATGTAAACCATTCTAGAAGTAATTTTAACTATTTTTATTGATCAAATGGGTTTAAAATAAAAATGGGCAAGGGAGAATGAAGTAAAATGAGGTGAAGGAAAACACAAATGTGAGGCTCAACATACCCCCACTGCTGTCTCTTTGCATGTCCTCATGAAAATAATCCTATGAATTCAGAGGCTTCTGCAAGGACATCTAATCCCCTTCTTCTCCTTTGTCTGAAAGCTAGAGGCCTTCTGGGTTTCCTGATCACAAGTTTGAACCTGAGGTTTGTGAGTGCCCTGATCAACATTTTGTTCCTTGTCTTCATCTTCTCATTGGTCCTCTCCACTTGGTCTATATGCCGGGATAAGGTTGAGTTCATGTCAGTCTTGAGCTTGATTTGATCTTTGAGAATTTCATTCTCATTTTTAATGTGTCTATTCAACAATTCCAACTCATACCTATCCCTCCTTAATATATCAATTTCAGACAGTGGAGGACTGGGGGTTCTCTCTCTGCTTTCTGAAGCTGTCCTCTCTAAAGTTTCCACATAATCATAGATTTCCTGTTGAGCAGGATCAATCTCAGGGGTGCCTTCATAAAAATCTTCATCATCTTCCTCTTCAATGGATGTTTCTTCATCTTCAATATTGATTACCCTTGTTTGTTTGATTGGTGTTTTCTTCAGTTTTCCTTTTAATCTGTGGCTTCTCCTAAGCTGAGAGGACCCTTCTCCTTTCTCTGTAGTAGATTCCTTGATTATCTTCTCTTCCTTAAGTTCCCTCTTTATTCTAGTCAACTTCTCCAAAATGACTTCCTCACTGCTTTCTTGAACAGGTTTGTCAATTTTACCTTTTGAAGTCCTCCATTTCCTACTTCTCTTTGTGGGCTGTGGTTCAGGTGATAGTTCTTTTGCTTCTTCAAAATGATTTCTTATTAAGAAATCATCCCATGTATCATTTGTTTTAGATAGATGATGCTCGATCAAAATTTTGACCAACCCATGATGATACAGGGTTGTCTCTAAAAACTGAACTCTTCTCTGAACACAAGAAGCCATTTTCTTCAGACTTTGATACAAGAAATATGGTAGATTCAAATCTTCTCCCAGAAAATGAAACATTAGTCTAATGTGGTAGACATAAAATGTCCCATATCTACCCTCACATGTAACAAATTTTTGTAAAAGAAGTAGTATATTTCTCCATTTGCTTTTCAATGCAGTGCTGGGAATTCCTTTCTTGAATACACTAACATCCATATTTGGTGATTTTAAAATTTGTTTCCAGGATTCATTGTGGAATTCCCTATTTTTAAACCATCTCTCCCCAGTTCTGGATAATCCTGTAGCCTCTGCTATAAAAACTTCAGTAACAGTAAACTTGACATCCCCTATTTCAACTTCGGTACCTTGGAATGATCTGGAAAATGTTTTGGTGACTTCCTTATGGAAGCCATTAAACTTTTCCAAGAATTGAAGCCATCCTATTTGTTGTAACATCTCCTTGCATTGTGGGTAACCTTCTAAATATTTTGATCCCACAGGCTCAGTCCTTACGATGAAACCCATGATTTTTTTCAATATCAAATTAACACTCTTCTCTACCCACAAAACAATGACTTTTACTTTCGGATTAAAATGGCTTCAAGCTCTAAATGAAAATGGCTTCAATTTTGGAATGACATACCTCTGATTTATAATAGCAACAGCTTCAAAACCTCTGGCTGGTATGCCTCTGTTTGATAATGAAAAATGCCTTCGAAACCTCGGACTAATGTGCTTCTGTTGAACTTTGGAGTGATATGAAAGCAATTTCAAATTTTGAGCTAATATGTCTCTGATAGACAGTGGTAGATGGCTTCAAGTTTCTTTTTGTGCAATACCTCTGGCTCTTAGTAGCAAACGGTTTCAGTTTTAATACTGCAATACCTCTGTCTTTGGTAACAGAAAGACTTCAAACTCAATCACTGAAAAACACCTCTGTTTCTAGTAACAACAGACTTCAAACTCAACCTCTGTCTCTGGTAACAAATGGTTTTCGAACTCAATCACTACCACACCTCTGTCTTTGGTAGCAAAAGACTTCAATTTTAACACCTCTGTCTTTTGGTAACAACGGACTTTAAACTCTACACAGCCACAATTCTGTGTTGACAGTGGAAATGCTCCAAACTTCGTTCACAGTGATATGCTATCTGTTCACGGGATCAAGTGGTTTTGAGTTCTCACACCGTTATACTTCCAAATTTACCTCTTCTGATCTGCTCCTGATGATAATAATGCCTCTGTCTTCAGAATGGAATACTAGCTACAGAATGAAGTTATGACAAATGGTCACGGCATAGAGTAGTGGAGTGAGGTGGAGGGATTGTATTAATGATTGAGGAGATGGCGGAGGATTTACAACGGCAGGGAAAATCATCATCATTAAATAACTTGGTTAAGAGTTGTGGGAAATTCAAACGCTTTGATCATTTCACCGCTTAAATGCTATCGGATATAAAATTTGAAATGGAAGATTTTAATACAAAGTCTGTAGAGGGTTTGTTTGGTGTTTGATAAATAAAACAATTAAAACAACCTTTCGAATAATCCACAACTAAACTATGCTAAACTTTTATGAAATGCCATCGTAATTTAAATTTGTTACCTCTGCCCTTTATTTGATGTTTTTGTAGCCTTTGTCTTCTCTGCTCATTTCTGGAGGAGTCTTCATGATTTTCTTGATGCTTTTGATTTATGAATACACTGGGTCACTTTGTTGTAATTCTGATGTCTGCTGGTTGATGCCTTCAGGGTTTATAGCTGCGAAAAGACTGTCGGGCTGCAGAAAGGCTGATCAGCTGCAGAATGTCCACTGAGCTGCAGAATGTTCCTGTAGAACACTTTAATCATGAAAATGAAATGTTTTTGGAGGATGGATGAAATGTTATGAAAATGGATGAAAATGGATGATGGATTATGATATGTATGAAGTGGATAATGGAATAAAATGGATTCAGTTCATGGAATGAAGGAACATAAGGGCTGTACTGCAATTCATGACATATTTTATTCACCTACAACATGATATCAAATTTTGTGTTTTGACATGAAAATGAAATGGATGGAAGATGGAATGAAATGAATGAAATGTGGAATGGAGTCAGATGAAATGAATGATGGATGGAATGGAGTATGAATGGATAAGTAAATGGAGTGAGATGAAATGAATCATAAGTACTATGGAACTGTACTTATGATTTTTTATAACAACTGCTTATAAAAACAAAAATGGGAAAAGTTAGAGTGTCAGAGAGACTCTGATTTTCACCCTATCTTTTCTGTATAAACATGCCAATCAGTGATTGGTTTTCATGTTTATACCTTTATTTTATTTTTATTTTTATTTTTTTATTTTTTTCAAAAGAGAAATGCTTCAGAAAATTTAATCAAGTTGATGAAGAAGAGAGACTCTTCTTCATTAACTTCACATCACTATCTTCTTGGAAATTCTTGACAAACTCTTCTCTTGAGAGTGGCTTGTGGTATAGCTTCAGTCTATGACCATTCACAAGAAAAGTGACCTCCTCTTCATCTATAGTTCTGATTTTTACTGCCCCATTATCAAAAATTCAAACAATTTCATATGGCCCAAGCCAATGTGTCTGAAATTTCCCTTGAAAATCCTTGAATTTTGAATCAAACAAGAGAGCCCAATCACCCTCTTTAAATTTCTTCTCCTTGATGTACTTGTCATGCCATCTAGCCCTTTGCTATTGGACTAGACTTGTTTTTTGAACTGCATCTTGTCTGATCTCATCCAATTCATTAATTTGCTCCAGTCTATGCTTTTGTGCCTCCGTTAGATCAAGTCCTAGCTGAATTGCCATCTTGAATGTTTGAATTTGGAACTCTATAGGAAACAAAACTTGCTTCCCATAAACAAGCTCATAAGGAGTATGGCCTGTTGTGTTTCTCCATGTAGTTCTATAGGCCCACAAGGCTTCAGGAAGCCTATCTACCCAATCTCTTCTATGTAGATGAACGGTCTTTGTTAGGATTCCTTCAATGACCTTATTAGTGGATTCCACTTGACCATTTTCTTGTGGATGATAAGGAGTAGATGTTCTATGTCTGATTTTGTAATTCTCCATCATTTGCTCCACTAGTCTTGATGTAAATTGAGCTCCTTGATCTGTAACAATTTCCCTTGGGACACCAAAACGAGTAAAAATATCCTCAAAAAGAAAAGTAACTACAGATGATTCATTAGCAACAAGTAATGGTTTAGCTTCTACCCACTTAGTAACATAATCGGTGCAAACTAATATGTATTTCTTTTGTCTTGATGGAGGACTAATAGGTCCTACAAAATCCAAAGCCCATTTTTCAAAAGGTTCAATGTGTACCTGAGGTTGTAATGGCATCTCACCTGAAGGAGAAGGTTTCCCTACCCTTTGGCAATTGTCACACCTTTTTACATACTCCCTTGCATCTTTGAACAAGGATGGCCAATAATATCCTAAGTTAAGGATCTTATAGGCTGTCCTCTTATCTGCAAAGTGTCCGCCACAAGGTTCATCATGACATGCCTTGAGAATTTCAGGCATCTCATCTTCACGAACACACCTTTTAATGATCAAATCTGAACCTGTCTTGTACAACTCATTAGCGACCCATGAATATCTTGCACTATCATTAATGATTTTTCTTTTATCCCTTGCATTCATAATTGAAGGAAATTTTCCCGAAACTAAATAATTAGCAATATCAGCAAACCATGGAGTTTGAGTAGAGATTGCAAAAAGATATTCATCGGGAAATTGATCTTCAACCGGAGTGTCATCTTTGATATTTTGAATTCTAGACAGGAAGTCAGCCACAGTGTTTTGTTTTCCAGGCCTATCTAGAATAGTAATGTTGAATTCTTCCAATAATAACAACCATCTTATAACTCTACCATTAGTGATTGATTTATTCATTAAATATCTAATGGCAGAATGATCAGTGTGAATAAAAGTTTCATAGCCTGTTATATAGTGTCTAAATTTGTTAATGGCATGAACAACAGCTAAAAACTCTTTTTTCAGTTACAGTATAGTTTAACTCTGCAGGAGTCAAATTTTTACTGATATAATAGATGGCATAGGGAATTAAATCTTTTTGTCCCAATACTGCTCCTAGAGCTGTATCGGAAGCATCTGTCGAGATATGAAAAAGGTAACTTCCAGTTAGGTCCCCTTAATATAGGTGCTTCAGAAATTTTGGTTTTCAGGGTTTCAAAAGCTAACTGGCAATCAGAAGTCCACTTGAATTCACAATCTTTGGTAAGTAATTTGAAGAGTGGAGATGCTATCTTGGTGAAGTTTTCTATAAATCTCCGATAATACCTTGTAAATCCTAGAAAACTTCTAACATCTCTTTGACAACTTGGAATAGATAGGTTAGAGATGACTTCAACTTTTGACTCATCAACTCTAATCCCATCCCCTGAAATATGGTGTCCTAAAACAATACCTTCAGTAAACATCATAAAACATTTTTCATGACTAAGTGAAAGGTTTGCTTCTTGACATCTTTTTAAGACTTTTTCCAAGTTTTCTAAAGCCTCTTCAAATGTGTCGCCATAAACTGTGAAATCATCCATATACACCTCTACACAGTCATGTATCAGATCAGAAAAATTCCTAATACTGCCCTTTGGAATGTTGCAGGTGCATTGCATAACCCAAATGGCAATACTCGGTAGGCATAGGTACCCCAAGGACAAGTAAATGTGGTTTTATCTTGGTCTTCAAGTGCTACTTGGATTTGATTATAACCACTAAATCCATCCAGGAATGAAAAGTACTTTTTACCTGCTAATGTATCTAATACTTGATCTATGAAAGGTAAGGGAAAATGGTCTTTAAGAGTAGCTTTATTCAATTCTCGGTAGTCAACACACACCCTCCATTTTCCATTTTTCTTAGGTACAATTACTAAAGGAGAAACCCACTGACTATCTGAAATAGGATAGATGAAATTAACATTTAGCAATTTTTGTAATTCTTCCTTGACAATTTCCCTAAGATTTGGATTCATCCGTCTTTGAGGCTGTCTGATTGGTTTGCAATTTGCCTCTATATAGATGTGATGAGTACAAGTATTGGGACTTATCCCTTTCATGTCAGTGTATTCCCATGCATATGCAGAAGAATGTCTCTGTAATACTTTGACTAACTCTTCTTGTTGAGATCTTTCTAGGTTTTTGTTTATGTTCAAGGTTTTGCCTGGAAAAATTTCACTTGTAGAGCTACCAAATTTGTCCATAGAATGAAGAGACATCTGTCTAGATGACAAGAACTCAATATTGGATCTCTCTTGAAATGATTCTTGTTTGTGTTCTGGAGAAGATTCAAAATTTTCTAGAGTATTCAGAATTTGATTATCTTCACTAATTTCTGAAATTGTGAAGAGTGGTTGTAAATATTCTTCATCCTCTATCCATTGAGTGTCATCTAGATCTGTAATTGTCCTAGCTGGAGGATAGAAAGTGAATTTCTTTGTTGAACTTCCATCAGAAATATACATATCACCGGACCTACAACTAATAAAAGCATCAGCTGTAGCCAACCAAGGTCTTCCTAGTATAACAGGATGGCCTCCTAGATTATTCTTAGGAGTTAGGATCATGAAATCCACGGGGTACTCCCAAGAATCTAGGGACACTGGAATGTCTTCTATTACCCCATCTGGTTTGATCACAGATCTATCTGCTAATTGTAATAGTGTGGGTGTAAAGAGAAGATTAGGAAGTTTCGGTTTGTCCATGATTTGTCTACTCATGATATTTATTGCTGCTCCTAAGTCAATGAGTGTGTTTTGAATTTCAATTCCATTGATGTGAATTTTGACAACTGGGTTTCCTGGGTCAAGGTACTTTGGAATAGTAATCTTACCCATCATAATGTCTGCTATTTGTCCTACCAGTTGAATTTTCTTGGTTTCTCTTATTCTTTTTCTTGTTGTCTTCATACTCAAATCCTTTATTGTTTTGGCTAAAATTGGGATTTCCTTGATGGCTTGCAATAATGGAATTTTAATGCAAACATTTCTCAATTCATCTAAGAAATCATAATTAGGCACCATTATTTGTTTTTCTACACCTTTATCGATTTGTAGTCTTTCCGGAAAGGGAGGTATAGAAGTAGATGTGGATGGTTGCTCTAATACTGGAGTTGAACTTATTGGATCTTTTTGTTTCAGTTTTTCAATGTTTTGGCCTTGAAAGGATGTTCCTTCCTCAAGACTTTTATTAACCCGTAGGGAGTCTTCCTCAGAATTATCTTGTTCTTGTATGATCACAGAAGGTTTCCTCTTCTCAAGTATCCTTCGAGACCTAAGTTGAACATCACTAAGGTCTAGAGGAGTAATTAAATAAGTTGGAAATTGTTGTCCTTCTATCATGTATGTATTCTGGGGGTTCTTATTATTGGGGTTTGGTATGGGCTGAGCTGGTAATTGATTGGATTTTTGAGGGAATGGTAATGGAAGTGGTTGATTTTGATGAGGTTGGTTCAAATGATGTTGTTGAGAATTTTGTTGAAAATTTTGTTGAAGATTTTGAGGAAAATTTTGTTGAGGATTTTGAGGATGAAATTGTGGATATGGTGGATAGGATGGTGGATACTGATAATATGGAGAGTATCTTCCATAGGGACCTTGTGATCCTTGTGCCCAAGCTTGAGATTGATTTTGAAATTGGGGCCAAGGTTGCTGCCAAGAATTCCAAGGTGGAGGTTGATTATACATTTGATCATGAAATCCTTGTGTCTGAGATCCCTGCCAAGGTCTTCTAGATACAAAGTTAAGAGATTATGTGGAGTCTGTAGGAGTTTCTTCTTGAAAAACAGCCTTGAGACCAGGAAGAGAAGGACAACTCTTGGTCTCATGTTTCTCAGAACAAATAGCACAGGTTTCTACAACTTTTACATCTAGAGGACATTCTCTCAAGGCATGTTTCTTCCTACATTTGGGACAAAAAATTGCCAAGGCATCAGATTCAGCCTTTTGCTTGTTTTGTATCTTGAGGGTGTCTATTTGTTCACTAAGACTCCCTAAGATGTCAGATTTAAAATCATCGAGCATGTGTCCTATTTCTGATCTACTTACTGTCCCAGAAGCAGATTTACTTGCTCTTGCAAGAGCAGGATCTCTTGGACCTTTGACAGTTTTGGATTTCCCTCTGGGAAGGTTGATACATAACTCAGATATTTCAGGTAATGTGAGTTGTGATATATCCCCTTTTCCCATCATGTTAAGGATATCCAACCATTCATCCCTAATGGTTTTCAACAAAAGAGCTTTTAAAGTGTCTTGCTCTAGGTTTTCCATTTGTGCCCTTTTTATGTTGTATTTAAATCTTTCCAACAAATCTTCTAAGTTTTCATCTTCTTTTTGTAACATCTTGAACACTTCTTCCTTATGATTAACCGACATACAATAATCCAAGTATCTCTCTAGAAATGCTTGTTTCATGTCTTCCCATGTCCTAATGGAATTACTGTTTAAGCTCATAAACCACTTCAATGCTGCTCCTTTCAGAGTTGAAGGAAATAATTTCAATTTTTGAGCATCTTGAAGATAGTCATAAGTCCTACACAGCACTTCAAATTCGAATAAGAAAGTTTCAGGATCCTCGGTTTTAAGTCCATAGAAGTTCGGAAGGACAGAAGGTGAAATGTTTTTCATGGTTGTATTGGTTTCTTCATCAAGTATAGGGAACCCAAAAGAGCTTCCTATTCTACCTCTTCCTCCTTCTGCACCTCTACCTCCTTCTCCTCTTCCTCCTTCTCCCCTACCTCTACCTCTACCTCCTCCAAACAATGTGTGTTCTCCATTAACAACTCCTCCTCCTCCTTCTTATGCCATGGTTGACTCTCCTGTGGAAGTAGAAAGGTTTGTATCCTCAACAAAAGTTTTTGGATCCTCTTCTATGGCAGGTTCAATGGATGAAGTGGAAGGTTTCTCTAATGGAATAGGTGACCTTAGATCTTCTAGAAGTCCGGGATCAGTAAAGGATGGAAGATGGGTTTGAGTTGAAGGTGTACTAGTTCTGGATCTAGATGAAACAAGTGGTGTTCTAGATGTCAAACTTCTGCCTCTGCTGCTTATAAATCTTCCTCTTGAATCTCTCTCCCTACGCATAAATTTTTTTTTGGATGCTAAGAAACAAAGGTTACCTAGTTTTCACTTCCCCGGCAACGGCGCCAAAATGTTGGGTCTCAATCTAGTCTCCTAAACTGAGCTCATTTAATTGTCAACCAGGATTTGTAAACTGCTGAAGTGAAGTGTACCATATGTACCTAGGTACTTGTTTCCTAATGCGTTGTGTGTAGTGTTTTGTGATGTTTTTGGTCTTTTATGTTGATTTACGATGTTTTTGGTCTTTTGGAATTTTATGTTTACAATGAAAATGCCTAGAAAACTAATGGAAAGAAATTGGCGGTCAAAAACACAGTTGAACCTAATGTAAGGAATGGAAAATGAAATTAGAAACACTGAAGTAACATCTGAACTATGACTAAATAGAAACAAAAGCTTGATAATGACTTCTCAGGCAAATGACACAAACTAAACTTGAAAAATGATCACTAAATATGCAAGTTCTCTAACTGAACAGTTAAACACTAATGATGCAATATTACATTTTAGCTCATATTCCATGATTAATCCTAATTCTATTAACGAATTAATTGAATGTCCTGAGAAATCATACTCCAAGAGTTTATTGGTTTCTTTTCAGGGTAGTTCTGTTGAGGAAGAGCTCTGTTTATGGTGAGGAATTTGCAGAAATATTTCAGACCTTGTAATGATGTTATCTTTTGTTCCTAAGGTTATGGATCACTGGTGGTTTTCAGAACAAAAAGATATTTGTAGATAATGAAGGCTGTTTTATGAATCCTATCAACTAAAGTGATCTACTGTGCAAAGGGTGACAATGTGACTATGAGATGTAAGTGCAATGAATTAATTTAAACATGAGCTTAAGATGCTTCTGAACTAGAACAATGTTAACTATAAGCCATCATCAAACTTGAAACAAAGTAGCTGGACATGAATTAAATGCAAAATGAAACTCCGGAGCGTTCTAACTAACATGCATTATTCTATGAAGTTACACAATCTGTTTGTTCATCATTAGTGATATTTTGGAAGAGTTCCTTCTTGTGGAAGAGGTAGAACAATTCTTACTGTGGACTTGTATGCAATTGAAAGCAAATGAACTGAAAGCAAATGAAAAACTAAGTTATCACATCACGGTCATATCTTGAACTTCTTAAAGATGTCTTGGAAGAATTTCTTCTTGTGGAAGAGTGATTAGAACAAGTGCAACTGTGATAGTGAATAACAAAAACTACAACTAATTCCTACAGTACTATAGCTATTCATCATTCATTGTTATGATCTGTTGGAAGAATGTCTTCTTGTGCAAGAACTGGAATGAATATAACTACAGTATCTAGTTAAAAACAAATACAAATTCAACTCCTATCCTACAATACCATAGTCATTAATCATTCATCATTTTTGTTTGTTGGAAGAGTGTCTTCTTGTGGAAGAGCTGGAACGAATATGACTACAGTAGCTAGTTAAAACAAATACAAATTTAACTCCTATCCTACAATACCATAGTCATTAAACATTCATCATTTTGGTCTCTTGGAAGAGTGTCTTCTTGTGGAAGAACTGGAACGAATACGACTACAGTAGATAAAACAAAACAACTACCAATTCAAATGCAAAACGTAAAGGCAGCTAGGAAAAACTTATCTAGTTTACGCAAAAGAAATCTGTGCAAGAGGCAGGGGCCCTCTACCACTTGACGGCATTCAACTCCAAATTAAATCACGCCTTCAAGATAACTTTGTCTGCTCCATTAACGATGCAATAGTTTGAACATAATGCTCTGTGTCTTCAAAGACGTAACACAGAGTTTACACAAAATGTAGCAGCAAATCTAACACAAAATCTCTAACTAAGCTCTCGGCCTACTCAAGAGTTTATAAAGTAAATGCAAGTAACAATAATTACAATAATTTAGGAATGATGTCTTTCCTTATCCGAATCATCTTAGGATTCTTTGAGGTGGCTACGTGAAGAAGAAAAGACACCTGGACTGAGACAGTCCTAGTAGGAGTCTTCCTTCACAAATGTGTTCCCACGTGCATAACCGTACCCAGAATTCATTTCCTCTTCCATGATGAGCAACAAACCATGTAGGCATGACGTGGATCATGCCCATATGCGTTTTTCCTCAAGAGGCCACCTGGAACATACTCAAACATGAAGGTAGCTGCAGAATCGCCGGTCAGCTACGGAATGTCTGCATTCTGCAGCTAGTTCCGGTCAAAATGCTTAACAATGGCAACAATCACAAAATTCAACAAGTCAGTCATGTAAACCATTCTAGAAGTAATTTTAACTATTTTTATTGATCAAATGGGTTTAAAATAAAAATGGGCAAGGGAGAATGAAGTAAAATGAGGTGA
>JAXQQM020078613.1:0-15657 GCA_034641835.2 Pinus albicaulis | reverse complement strand
TCAAAGACTTGGTGCTGCTACAAATAAGTATACAACTCCTCCACCCAAGCTTTGGGTGAACAAGTTGTGGATCCATCAAAGGAAGATAGAGAAAATCTATCCATGTCATGCAGCTTGGTCCTCTCCACCTTGATCTTGCAAAACTCTTTGAAAGTAATATGATCTCTAAATTTTCAGTTTGAGATTCATACTCTCGCAGAAAATTGCTAAGGGTTCCCCTCCTTGGCATTTCCTCTTCTTTCATCTCTTTCATAGTATCTGGGCATTTGACTATGCTGTGCATAATATGGTGTAGTTGAATGCTCACACCTATCATGTGCCAATCTAGATCTGGCTCTAGATCCAAATTCCTCAGGAGATTCCATCTCTCCTCTCGTCTTCGTAAGATCTTCATTGATGCACTGCATAGATTTTGGAAGAAGCTTTGCAAGCCTATATTCGTTTCTTTATCCACATAATGGAGTCTTATTTATGTTCATATCTCCTTCTTTTGATAGATGTATGGCTGAGTTCCATGGGCTGAGCCAAGACTATGCTCTGATACAACTATAATATCCCAAAATAGGGAAAATCTACAACAATAATAATATCTTAAGATATTCTTAAGTTGGAGCTTCAGCAATACCTAAACACAATAATGGATGTTCAGTGATAAATAGACTCATCTGATGTGTTAAAAACACATAGCCATCAAATGATTGAAGCATCAACAAAATAAGAACTTCTACACATTCCCAAGTGGGGAAAATGCAGTAATTAGACATTGAAAACGTTATTTCTGAAGATTTGTTTTTTTACTGGGTGAAATAATGCTTGTTTCCCTTAGCATATGATATTAGGCCCTCACATAAAAAAGGGGATCAGAAATAGATCCATGTTGATATGTTAAACAGACCTCCCAGTTTCATATCAACTCAAAAATAACCAAATCCCATGACTTAAGTGATGTAAAAAATATTGAAGCAAATGAAAGTGTTATTTTATAAGGGTTTCTATAGTATAATGATGGAACAACATGGATCTAGAACTTTATGGAACAATATGCCAAGAAAATGAAGATCTGACCTCCTTATTGCATTATAAAGGCAACCCAGCAAGGGTTTCATGAAAGTACAAGTACAAAAAGAGAAGATTTGAATATTCAACTCAGAAAATGTAGTATTACTGCAAAATTATAGAAATATAGATGAATAATACAAAATAGGGATGAGAATCCCTTTTCCAGGAGAAGGTTTGGCCCTTTCCCTAGGAAACTAGCTCAGAAACAAGGGCCTTAACCCTGCTGCATCAAATCTATGCAAAATGATGCAGTTCCTGCAAGGGAATGCGCTATAGGAGATGAGGAATGATTTAGTATAATACCAAGATATTAAATGTGCTAAAAAATATTCCTATATGATCTCTCAAGAGAACAAAGGAACCTTCTACTGAGAAACAGACCTAGAAGTGGTGTTAACAAACCTCCACTGCAACACCCTGCAACTCAGCAATATTCTGCTACAGAAATAAAGCTGGGAATAAATAATGGTGCTTGGCATCAAGCCTAGATGTGGATAGATACAGGACAAGCTCTCCCAAGAGGCCTCTCAAGGGAAGAGGTGGGATTCCCGCTCGGGAACACCCGGTGCTGAACAGCACTGCAACCCTGCTAAACAGCAAGAGGAAGCCAAGTCTAGAAAAACCAAGATCAAATGATCAAATCCAAATAATGAATAACAAAGGCTCCCATCCTCTCCATATATAGCAAGTGAACCTCTCCACATTGGGTCCCATCCACATGTGCCATCAAGCCCATGCAATTTGTCCTACACCAAAACTGCGTTGTCAATCAAGGAAGTTCAATGTATCTAGACAACTTTGTTGACTTGGTCAATGTTTACTGAATCAACATGATCCCGTATCTATTCACACCCAAGGGTGCTCAAATTAGCTGCTTATTCTTACCCGTTTCATATTATGAGTGTTATTGATCCCTCTAAAGAGGTTAATGGGCCTCCCTACCCATTTATTCACCTACCTAGTGATAAAACAACTCTAATATTCCATTTAGCTTGGAGGCTAAAATTTTGGAATATTACATATTCCTCCATGACTTTTTCCATTTGCTATAGCCCTATAAGGGAACCCTGTTTTAAGGTTGTGGCCATAATATTATTCTTTCCCTGTGAGCAAGTTGTAAGGAAAATAAATTTCCTAGTTTGCGAAACAATCTTACTGCCTTGTTTTGTAGTAGTCAAAGAGATGATAGGAGGAGGTACCACCTCCGATATCATGTACATGTTATTTCCCAAAGTAATAATAACAACATGAGGCCTAGAATCATACACACCATGTCGCCTCCACAAGTATGGTTGGACCAATAATACATCAGCTACATCAAGAGGAGCAACATCACATAATACCTCATCTGTGAATGGCTTGATGTTGTACGGAAGGTGACACTGTTAGTGGAGGCAGAGATCTCTCCCTGGGTGAAGCCACCCGATGGTATATGGTTTCGGGTGTGCTATGGTCAGTAGGCTGAGCCACTTCAAGACCTCTACTGAAATAAGGTTCTTTTTGCTTCTGCTATCGACAAGAAATTGCAGTGGAGAACCCTTCACCCACATCTGCGAATGGAAGAGGCGCTCCCCCTCCTCTAGAGCCTTAGGATCCTCCCTCTGGAGCATTGTGGTGGAAACAATGGCACTGGGGTCTACAAAAATTATCTTCTTCCCTTTTTCATCTCCCTTTTCTAGTTATAGCTCAGGATTAGAACATGCATCTGATTCAGGTGCCTTCAGTTTGGCCACCAACGACTATTTTTCCCGACACTTTATTGTGTTGTGAGTGGGGTTGTTATGGAATTCACACCACTTCCTCATGTCCTTATTTTGATTTGTGGTGGTCTTATGAGTCACCTCGCTTTGGCTCTGCCCCTTGTTCTATGGTTTGGGGGCGCATTTCCTTGGCTTCGGATTCACAGATCCAAAGTCTCTCTTCTTCTGCTTAAATTTCTACTCAATCTTGGCAGCATAGCGATATGCCGTGCCAAGCGAGGTAATGTCGAGGAACTCAATTTCCTCCTAAATGTGTCTATGCATATATTTTTGGTACTTTATCACCAAATGTCTCTTTGAATCTTTAATACCCAACTTTGTGCGCAGGGTTTTTAGTCAATTTAGTGTGTCCTAAATTGCTACATTAATTTATCAATCCGGGATTCGTAAGCTGATGAAGTGTGGCGCACTATATGTGCAAGATAACCTATCTCTTACTTTTTGGTCATTTTTGGATTTTTTTATGAAATTCTGAAAAACAAGTATGGAGACAAATATTCAAGACAATAATGTCTTTCTAATGATTTTCCAAACTTCAAAAGAATTTTAAAAACACACAATGACAAAATTAATTCTTCAAAGAAAATGAAATTGCATCACTACTCTAGTCAAACAAACAATGAACTACTGATCATGAAACTCATTATTCTTGCTACTGTTCAAACACAAAAGAAACTATGCTTAAAGAAATCCAAAAGTTGCAACAAAGTAAATCTAAATCAAATTACATCAACTTATCTTCTGATCCCTCACCATTAGTCCAGCTATGGTTTTCGGAGGTAACCATAAACAACTTGAGTAACCTGATATCTAACCTGCAGAAGTAAACTAATATCAAACTACACATTCATAATTCAATCCCTCGCCATTAGTCCAGCTATGGCTTTCGGAGGTAACTGAAGATGTCATGAGCAATTTAATATTTCTAATTTGCAGAAAGTAAACTAATATCAAACTACACATTCATAATTTAATCCCTCGCCATTAGTCCAGCTATGGCTTTCGGAGGTAACTGAAGATGTCATGAGCAATTTAATATATCTAAATCTTAACTACTGAAGCAAATGAGCAAGACTGAAATAAACAAAGCAGTACTGAAATGAAACAGAAACTAAGAGAAGAAAATTAGCAGCAGAACAATATTAATTCCATGTCATTAGTCAAAAAGTTATGCAAATGCCCGGGCTGCCTATTTGTAATCTGAAACAGGAACACTGATCAGTTAACAACAACATAAAACATGAAAGATTATGGACAAAAGTAAGATGTAAAGCATGAAAGATTATAAACAGAGATGAAGCATAAATACCATGAAAGATGTAATGTATAAACACATGAATGACTTATGGCACAATGAGCTTAAAGAAATAAAACAAGAACTATACAATAATGTACAAAACCTCAGCGTGTGCAGGGGCCCTCTACACCAGCCTTGGCAACAGCTTTCAAGTACGAATTACGCTTGGAAACAGAGTCTTCTTATATATTAAAATGCAGTCATAACAGAAAGGTGATATTACGGCATAGTGGCAACGTAATTACATTACAGAGCTATCTGGAAGCTAATGGAGACTAATAAAAAACTAACTCTTATGCGTATGCAAACGCGTTATTTATACTGAAGGTGATATAACTAATTTCCTAAAGTTTATGCTGATAGAGAACACGTAAACCATTACGTCCAGAGATCTAGGATCATGGCCGCATTGAGGAGTAAATCTATGAAGAGTGGATGTTTGATTCGGCTTATGGAGCCGTGTACAGGTGTTGATGTGTCTCCCGTAAGTTAGAAACGGTCATGCAAATCCTCACGTGATGAGAAACAGAGTCTTGTCACCGTGGGACTCTACGGTTGACTTCCACTTGGCCACCTTTGACCGCAGCCTCCTTAGGTGAATTTGCTCGAGCCAATAGGACACGATCCATGTCCACATCATTTCTGACTTGCCCATGTGGCTTGTTTTTCCTGAAGACACCTGTAACATATACTTTCACAAAATGGCTGCGGAAAGTTGCAGCAGCTGCGGAAAGTGGCAAGATTCTACAGCTAAATGAGCAAAAATCTAAATCAAACAGCAGACACAAAATATAGTTAAAAACCATTTTAGATGCTCTTTTGCAATTAATATACAATGATATTGACAACTTGGAAGGCTCAGGTGAATGAAAAAGGTCTAGGAAGATGTATAAGAAAAATGCAGATTTGAGACTCAACATACCCTCACTGTGAAGGTGTTGCATGTCCTCATGCAACCAAAATTTTGATAATCCTTCTTTAGTTCATATGCCTTGACACTTCAGCCAGTACATCCAATCCTCTCCTCTTCTTCCTTGGTGCTGCTAACATCCTGGGCTTCTTCATTAAGCATCTAAATTTGATATTAACCAGTGCTCTGCTTAACTTCTGGCATTTCTTTTTCAATTTCTTGTTCTTCTTTTGCCATATTCCTAGATGTAGCATGGTATTATCATGAATGATTTTGTCCAATTTGTTTTGTTCCTTCAATGTCTCATTTTCATTTTTAATGTGTCTATTTAAAAGCTCTAGCTCAAAGACTTCCTGTTTCAGTGATTGGACTAGATCATTTTGTGATATGTGAGGCTGAATGGATGAAGTACTGGGACCTGTAGCTGCTTTTTCTAAAGATTCTATATAATCATATACTTCTTGCTGCTTAGGGTCTATATCAGGTGTCATTTTTATTGGGCTGTCCCCAAAATGCCGTGAAGGAGAGTTGTCTTCAAAATCTGGCTGAGAAGGGCTCACATCAACACCTTGCTGAGAATGGGAGGGACTATGTTCAATATCTGACTGAGAATGAAATGAACCAGGTTCACTAACTGACTGAGAGTGAGATGGACTATGGTCAGCTGGGGATTGTTCAAAAGTTTCTTCTCCCAAATCGATAAAATGAGGACCCTTCATTTGCATTTTCCTCAATTTCCCCTTAAGTCTGGAACTTCTTCTCACACACTGTGGACCACTGTCTTTTTGCTTTTGTTTTCCTTTCTCTTTCTTCTTGGCTATATATAATTGTTCTTGAATATGAACCAATCTTTCAGATAACACTTGATGATATTCTTCTTCGGAAGAAGGGGTTTGATGTATATCCTCAATACTTTTTCTCTCTTTTGATGTTATTGGCTTTTTACCCTTGGTTTCTTTATTCTTCCTTTTTGACAATCTCTCTTCCCTACTAGTGCTTTCAATTGTAGTAGTAGGAGTACTTTGAGTTTCATCATTTGTTCTTTTTCTCCTACTCCTTCTTGATGTGCTACCTTCAGGAATTTCTTGAGGTTCCTCAAAGAAATTTCTAATAAAAAATTGTTCCCATGTGTCCTTCTTCTCCTTTAACTCTTTTTCAATCAAAATTTTTACAAGACCGTGGTGATATAGATGTGGTTCTACATCCCCTAAATGTTTCTTAACAGTCACATAAATCTTCTTCAAACTATTTAATAGAAAATATGGGAGATTGAGAGTTTGATTATCTAGAAAATTCATGAGCAATCTGGTATGGTACATATACATGGACCCAAAACGGCCTTCACAGGTGATGAATTTTTGAACAACTAGCAGCAAAGTAGCCCATTCCTCTTTCAAAGCATGAACATGAATTCCTCTTTTAAAAATGGTTATGTCCATACCTTGGTTTCGTAAGATTATTCTCCAAGCTTCATCACTAATGCTTTTGTTCTTAAACCATCGTTCACCCTCTTGAGGAAGTTCCGTGGCAGTTTCTATAGATGCCTCATTCACCGTGAACTTCAGGTCTCCAATCTCTACCTCCAGGCCATTGAACGACCTTGCAAATGCTTTTGTCACTTCTTTATGGTAGCCTCTGAAATTTTGGATAAACCGCAACCACTTTTCTTTCTTCAATATATCCCTGACTTGTGGATATCCTTCCATGAATTTAGGTCCTTCTGGTTCTTCTCTTAGCAATTTACCCATCCTTCTTTCTCCTCTTCAAAAACTTGCCTGCGTGAGGAGGGTTCAATGGAAGTAGAACGGCTGAATGCACGGAAATAAGCACAATGGCTGGAGGTAGATATCAGAGAGTCGGTATACACAGAGAATGAAATGGAGTGAAGCGGAACAGAGAAGGGTTACATGAGCATGACAAAAATGCGACTGTGAGATTAGTAGAACAATAGGAAGAGTATAACACATCCGACAGTGTTTGAAATTTGGTGACTGCAAAATAAATGTAAGCACGTTTAAACAACGGCTATGGATTTTATGCGGCTGAAAGAAGCCTTAGTCAAATCAACTACGTCTCATTGTCACAGGTGGAGTATCGGAGTTTGAGTGAAGATCGGAGGTTTAATTATGGGACCGTTTGAAAATGAATGTGGGAGGATCATATGGAGATCGTGAAAGGGTTACGGAGTTTGTCAATATAATCATTGTACATAATGGAGCTTATGGTTCATAACTATATAAAAATGTGTTTTCAATGCTATTTGAAATAAATTTTACTCATACCTTGGAATCTTTGCCTTTTTCTTTGGTCTTCAATTAGTTGCTCCTCATTGGTATCTTGAATGCCCCATGTCTTCATAATTGGTCCTCACACCTGCATTTAATTTCATGATTATGGAAATAACATCTGGCTGTACATTCTTTTGAAAACAGAGTGGTAGCTGCGGAATCTGCTTCTGGCTGCGGAAACTGGAGTCAGCTGCGGAAACAGATGTCAGCTGCGGAAACTGACACATCTATTATTTGGGTGAATGAAAATGAACGGATGACAAATGACTAGATGGAAATGGTCATGAAAAAGAATTTTATTGGTGAAATGGAATGAAATAGATAAAATGAAGTGGAATGGAGTGAAATGAAGTGAAATGAAGTGGAATGGAATGGAGTGGTTACAAAACTTATGAAATGAAAGAGAATTTTTTTGTTTGTTTGGAAAATATAGAGTGTCAGGTGTTCCTGATTTTCACCTTATATTTTCTGTATAAGACTGCCAATCAGTGATTGGTTTTCAGGCTTATACAAATAAATTTTTATTTATTTATTTATTTATTTATTTTTTAATTGAAAGAACAAAAGCTAGGCTGGTGGAGAAGAAGAATTCTTCTGTACCAGCCTGATTGCAGAATTTTCTTGAAACATTTTGACAAAATCCTCTTTTGAGAGTGGCTTATGATAAACTTTCAATCTATGGCCATTCACAATAAGAGGAGTTTGAAACTCATCAATGGTCTTGATTCTTACCACTCCATTGCTAAAGATCTTATCAATCTCATATGGCCCAAGCCAATGAGTCTGAAATTTTCCTTGAAAATCTTTAAACTTGGAATCAAATAACAATGCCCAATCTCCTTCTTGAAACTTCTTCTCTTTGATGTACTTTCCATGCCATTTAGCTCTTTGATATTGAACTAGATCAGTTCTTAGAATTGCGTCTTGTCTGATCTCATCTAGCTCATTTAATTGCTCCATTCTATGCTTTTGGGCTTCTGATAAATTCATCCCCAATTGGACTGCTATCTTGAAGGTATTGACTTGGAACTCAATGGGGAGCAAGACTTCTTTCCCATAAACAAGTTCATAGGGAGAATGTCCTGTTGTATTTCTCCATGTAGTTCTGTAGGCCCACAAGGCTTCAGGAAGCCTTTCTGCCCAATCTCTTCGATGTAGATGAACAGTTTTGGTGATGATACTTTCAAGAACTTTGTTTGTAGACTCCACTTGACCATTTTCTTACGGATGGTAAGGAGTAGATCTTCTGTGCTTGATTTTGTATTCTTCCATCAACTTCTCCACCAAGTTGGATGTGAATTGGCTTCCTTGATCTGTCACAATTTCTCTTGGAACACCAAAGCGAGTAAAAATATCCTCATAAAGAAAATGAACAACTGAATTTTCAGTAGCAGATACTAATGCTTTGACTTCTACCCATTTAGTAACATAATCAGTACAAACCAATATATACTTCTTTTGCTTGGATGGTGGATTAATAGGTCCAATGAAATCTAAAGCCCATTTTTCAAAGGGTTCAATGAGTACCTGTGTTTGCAATGGCATTTCATTTGAAAGGGTAGGTTTCCCTACTCTTTGGCAGCTGTCACACCTTTTGACATATTGTTTTGCATCTTTGAAGAGGGAAGACCAATAATATCCTAAAGAGAGGATTTTATAGGCCGTCCTTTTGTCTGCAAAGTGTTCGCCGCATGGTTCATCATGACATGCCTTAAGAATATCAGGCATTTCATACTCCCTAACACATCTTATGATCACAAGATCTGGCCCTGTTTTAAACAATTCGTTAGAAATCCATGAATATTTTGAACTCTCCTGAATAATTTTTCGTTTTTCATTTGGAAATAAATGTGAAGGTAGTTTCCCTATAACCAAATAGTTAGCAATATCTACATACCAAGGAGTCTTAATAGTTACTGCAAACAAGTATTCATCAGGAAACTTATCCTCTACAGGAGAATCTTCTTTAGTATTCTGAATCCTAGACAAGAAATCAGCTACTGTATTTTGTTTCCCTGGTCTATCCAACACAATAATATTGAATTCTTGCAAAAGTAAGAGCCATCTTGTCACTCTGCCATTAGTAACAGGTTTGTTCATTAAATATCTAATTGCAGAATGGTCAGTATGAATAAAAGTTTCATAGCCTGTTATGTAATGTCTAAGCTTATTAATTGCATGAACAACAGCTAAGAACTCTTTTTCAGTCACAGTATAATTCAACTCTGTGGGAGTCAAATTTTTACTGGTGTAATAAATGGCATAAGACAACTAAATCTTTAGACCTAACATGTGCTCTCTAGAGTCAGATTCAAGCATCCCAGAGAAATATGGAAAGGAGTTTCCACTTGGTCCTCTAGCATAGGTGCTTCTGCAAATCTGCTTTCAAAGCTTCAGCTACTCATGACAATCTGATCCCATTTAAATTCACAGTCTTTTGTAAGCAATTTGAAGAGTGGAGATGCTATTTTAGTGAAGTTTTCTATAAATCTTCTATAGTAACCAGTAAATCCCAGAAAACTTATAACATCTCTTTGACAATTTGGAATAGGTAACTTGGAGATGACTTCAACTTTTGATCTATCAACCTTAATCCCATCTCCTGAAATATGATGTCCTAAAACAATCCCTTCAGTAAACATCATAAAGAATTTTTCATGCCTTAATGAAAGGTTTGTTTCTTTACATCTTATAAGAACTTTTTCCAAATTTTCTAATGCCTCTTCAAATGAATTACCATAAACTATAAAATCATCCATATAAACCTCTACACAATCATGGATTAGATCAGAAAAAATTCCTAGTACTGCTCTTTGGAATGTTACAGGTCCATTACATAACCCAAAAGGAATTACTCGATAGGCAAAAGTTCCCCATGGACAGGTGAATGTGGTCTTATCTTGATCTTCAGGTGCTACCTGAATTTGATTATAGCCACTAAAACCATCCAAAAATGAAAAGTACTTTTTACCTGCTAATGTATCTAATACCCGATCGATAAAAGGCAAAGGAAAGTGATCCTTCAAAGTTGCTTTGTTCAATTCCCTGTAATCAATGCATACCCTCCATTTACCATTCTTTTTAGGTACTATAACCAAAGGAGAAACCCATCGGCTATCTGAAATTGGATAAATGAAGTTTACATCGAGTAGTTTTTGGAGCTCTTCTTTCACTATCTCCCTAAGATTTGGATTCATCCTTCTTTGAGGTTGTCTGATTGGTCTACTGTTTTCCTCAATATAGATATGATGGATACAAGTCTTAGGATCAATACCTTTCATGTCAGTATACTCCCATGCAAATGCAGTAGAATGTTTTTGCAAGATTTTGATTAGTTCTTTTTGTTGTGACTTTTCCAAATGTTTGTTGATATTCAATGTTTTTCCTGGAAAAATCGCAATGGTAGAACTACCAAACTCTTCCATAGAGTAAAGAGACATTTGTCTTGATGATAAATATTCTATGTCAGATTCCAACTGAAATTTTGTGGGGTCATATTCTGAAGATGTCTCAAAATTTTCTAATGTGTTCAGAATTTGACTATCCTCACTGATTTCAGAAATGGTAAAGACAGGTTGTATAGTGTCCTCATCATCGACCCATTCATTGTCTCCTACTTCTGTGATTGCTTTTGCTGGAGGATAGAAATTGAATTTCTTTGTCGAATTACCATTAGAAATGTACATATCCCCAGATCTACAACTAATGAAAGCATCAGCTGTGGCTAGCCAAGGTCTTCCTAAGATAAGTGGGTGCCCTCCTAGATTACTCTTGGGAGTCAAAATCATAAAATCTACCGGATATTCCCAAGAATCTAAGGAGACTTAAATATCTTCTAATACACCATCTGGTTTAATAATTGATCGATCTGCAAGTTGCAGTAAAGTAGGTGTAAAAAGAAGGTTAGGAAGTTTTAGCTGGTCCATAGTCTGTCTACTCATAATGTTGATAGCAGTCCCTAAGTCAATCAATATGTTTGGAATTTCTATCCCATTTATATGTGTCTTGACAATTGGACTTCCTGGATCTACATACTTATGCATGGTAATTTTTCCCATCATAATATCTGCAATTTTTCCTACCAGGTGGATTCTTCTTGTGTCTTTTAGTTTCCTTCCTGGTCTTTTGAAACTCAACTCCTTTATTGTTTTTTCTAGAATAGGAATCTCTCGAATTGCTTGTAGCAAGGGAATCTTGATACAAACATTCTTCAATTCATCTAGAAAATCATAGTTAGTCAACAAGATTTGTTTTTCCACCCCCTTGTCAATTTGTAGTCTTTTAGGAAAAGGAGGTGTAGATGAAGATGCAGGTTGCTCAACTATAGGAGTTGTGGGTGTTAACTTTTCTTTTTCTTTTTGAATATTTGAGTTTTGAAGAGATACTTCTTCAGAACCCTTATTGGCTTCAAGAGAGTCCTCCTCAGAGGTATCCTGTTCTAGGTCATCTATAGAAGGTTTTTCTAAAACTCTACCAGATTTGAGTTGTACATCATTGAGAGGAACAATCATATAGGTAGGAAATTGTTGTCCTTCTACCATGTAAGTATTCTGAGGATTTTTATTGTTAGGATTTGGCAATGGCTGAGCTGGAAGTTGATTTTTTTTTTGTTGGTATGGGAGCATGAGTTGAGGATTTGGATTTTGTTGAGAAGGTTGTTGTTGTGGAAATGGCAATGAAAGTTGTGGATTTGGGTTTGGAAGTTGTGGAGCTTGTTGATTTTGAAAAGATGGAGGATATTGATCAAATTGAGCAAATCTCCCATAAGGATTTTGCATCCCTTGTACCCATGGTTGATATAGATTTTGATGTTGGGGCCAAGGTTGTTGCCAAGGATTCCAATTTGGTGGGGTTTGAAAATTCATAGGGTTGTTAAACCCTTGAGTTTGTTGTCCCTGCCAAGGTCTTCTTGCAACAAAACAGAGAGATTCTACTAAATTTGGGTCTTCTTGAAAAACAACTTTGAGTCCAGGAATTGAAGGACAATCCTTGATCTCATGATTCTCTGAGCAAATCATACATGTTTCTACAACTTTTGCATCCAAGGGACATTCCCTTAAAGCATGTTTCTTCCTACATTTTGGACAAAAGATGGCTAGAGCATCTGTTTCTGCTTTCTTCTTGTTTTGGATCTTAAGGGTGTCTAGTTGTTCACCAAGGCTCCCTAAGAGATCAGTTTTGAATTCATCAGTTACAGCCACACCTCGCCCCCACTTGATCGATCCAGTTTTCTGCATTTGTTAGCTCAATAAGAGAAGGATCCCTAGGCCCTTTTCCTGCCTTAGATTTTCCCCTCAGAGATGGACACATAGTTCGTTATATCACTATGGTTGAGAATGTTGATGTTCTTCCCCATCATGTTTAACTGATTTGATCCATTCATCTCTAATGGCTTTGAATATGAGGGCTTTCAAGGTTTCATCATCTAAGTTGCTCATCTTTGCTCTTTTCAAGTTGTATTGAAATCTTTCAAGTAAGTCTTCCAAATTTTCATCTTCTTTTTGCATCATTTTGAATACCTCATCCTTGTGATTGGTGGGCATACAATAGTCCAAGTATCTATCCAAAAATGTTTGCTTCATATCATTCCAAGTCCTAATAGATTGAGTGGCTAATCCCATGAACCATTTCAAAGTAGCTCCCTTCAATGTTGAAGGAAACAGTTTGAGTTTTTGAGAGTCTTCCATATAGTCATAGGTTCGGCACACGACTTCAAACTCAAACATAAATGTTTCAGGATCCTCACTTCGCAATCCATAAAAGTTAGGGAGGACAGATGGTGAGATATTTTTCATCGTTGTATGAGTTTCCTCATCAACTATAGGGAATCCAAACAAGTTGTCTCCTTTCCTATTTCTTCCATTATTTCCTTCACCATTGTTGTCTCCATTGTTTCCTCCTCCTCTACCTCTACCTCTACCTCCAAATCCATCTATTATTTCCTCTGCCATGATAGTTTCTTTAGAGTCCTTAAAGTCCTCTAGTTCTTCTATCAAAGGAGGATGAGAGGGAGTCTCTTCCTTTTCTAAATGAGATTTAGTAGGTGGTATAGGAGAATCCTCTAATTCAGCTACTCCTTGAATTCCAAAAATCTTAAGGCTAGGGGTAGATGGTGGTGATTCTTGTCTATGCCTTGAAGAAGATGGAGTTGTGAAAATCGAACTCTTGGCTTTAGCTATAAACCTTCCCCTAGAATCTCTTGCTTTATGCATGTCATTTTTTTATTTTTTTTAAGTAGGGATAATAATTCTCTTTCTGATCTTCCAGGTCACACTAGGTGCAAGAAGAGAGCATACTTAAGAAATTACTAAACCAATAATTCTCTTTTTTGATCCTCCAGATCACACTAGGTGCAAGAGGAGAGCATACTTCAAGAAATTATCAAGTTTTCCCTTCTTTTATTATTTTGTTTTTTTTTTTAAGAAATTGGCTACCTAGTTACACTTCCCCGGCAACGGCGCAAAAATGTTTGGTCAATTTAGTGTGTCCTAAATTTATACATTAATTTATCAATCCGGGATTTGTAAGCTGATGAAGTGTGGCACACTATATGTGCAAGATAACCTATCTCTTACTTTTTGGTCGTTTTTGGAATTTTTTATGAAATTCTGAAAAACAAGTATGGAGACAAATATTCAAGACAACAATGTCTTTCTAATTATTTTCCAAACTTCAAAAGAATTTTAAAAACACACAAATGACAAAATTAATTCTTCAAAGAAAATGAAATTTCATCACTACTCTAGTAAAAAAAACAATGAACTACTGATCATGAAACTCATTATTCTTGCTGTTGTTCAAACACAAAAGAAACTATGCTTAAAGAAATCCAAAAGTTGCAACAAAGTAAATCTAAATCAAATTACATCAACCTATCTTCTGATCCCTTACCATTAGTCCAGCTATGGTTTTCGGAGGTAACCATAAAAAACTTGAGTAACCTGATATCTAACTTACAGAAAGTAAACTAATATCAAACTACACATTCATAATTCAATCCCTCGCCATTAGTCCAGCTATGGCTTTCGGAGGTAACTGAAGATGTCATGAGCAATTTAATATTTCTAATTTGCAGAAAGTAAACTAATATCAAAATACACATTCATAATTCAATCCCTCGCCATTAGTCCAGCTATGGCTTTCGGAGGTAACTGAAGATGTCATGAGAAATTTAATATATCTAAATCTTAACTACTGAAGCAAATGAGCAAGACTGAAATAAACAAAGCAGTACTGAAATTAAACAGAAATTAAGAGAAGCAAATTAGCAGCAGAACAATATTAATTCCTTGTCATTAGTCAAAAAGTTATGCAAATGCCCGGGCTTCCTATTTGTAATCTGAAACAGGAACACTGATCAATTAACAACAACATAAAACATGAAAGATTATGGACAGAAGTAAGATGTAAAGCATGAAAGATTATCAACAGAAATGAAGCATAAATACCATGAAAGATGTAATGTATAAACACATGAATGACTTATGGCACAATGAGCTTAAATAAATAAAAAAAGAACTATACAATAATGCACAAAACCTCAGCGTGTGCAGGGGCCCTCTACACCAGCCTTGGCAACAACCTTCAAGTACGAATTACGCTTGGAAACAGAGTCTTCTTATATATTAAAATGCAGTCATAACAGAAAGGTGATATTACGGCACAGTGGCAATGTAATTACATTACAGAACTATCTGGAGGCTAATCTAATGTGCGTATGCAAACGCGTTATTTATAACAAAGGTAACATAACTAATTCCCTAAAGTTTGTGCTGATAGAGAACACGTAAGCCATTACGTCCAGAGATCTAGGATCATGGCCGCGTTGAGGAGTAAATCTATGAAGAGTGGATGTTGAATTCGGCTTATGGAGCCATGTACAGGTGTTGATTTGTCTCCCACAATTCAGAAACGGCCATATAAATCTTCACGTGACGAGAAACAAAGTCCTGTCACCGTGGGACTCTACGGTTGACTTCCACTTGGCCACCTTTGACCGCAGCCTCCTTAGGTGAATTTTCTCGAGCCAATAGGACACGATCCATGTCCACATCATTTCTGACTTGCCCATGTGGCTCGTTTTTCCTGAAGACACTTGTAACATATACTTTCACAAAATGGCTGCAGAAAGTTGCAGCAGCTGCGGAAAGTGGCAAGATTCCGCAGCTAAATGAGTAAAAATCTAAATCAAATAGCAGACACAAAATATAGTTAAAAACCATTTTAGATGCTCTTTTGCAATTAATATACAATGATATTGACAACTTGGAAGGCTCAGGTGAATGAAAAAGGTCTAGGAATATGTATAAGAAAAATGCAGATTTGAGACTCAACACAGGGTAT
>JAXQQM020058104.1:0-10413 GCA_034641835.2 Pinus albicaulis | reverse complement strand
TCCACCAGGCGCGGCATGGGGAACAGTCGGTAAGTTTGCAATTTTTTGACTTATATAATTTTTTTGGATTTTTTCAATATATGTATGAAAAAATGAAAACAAACATGTTTTTTATTGGATTCATAATGACTTACAATTTAAAAATGATCATGATACAGATATTGGACCAGTTCGACCTGAGGGTTATCCGCGACATAAGCGTCGCAGGGGCGAAGCGGATACAGTAGATTCAGACAGGACCCTCCAGGCTGTACAGAGGAACTTGGAGGGATTAACCCGCCAAGTACCTATGGCTGCAGTGGAAGATCTGCCTGAAGCCATCCAGAGACGGGTGGTAGGAGTGCCCCGAGACTGGGTACGGTTATTCCGCCGAGTTTCCACCGCGATCGTGTTCTATAGGAACACAACTTCTAGGCAGGGACCTCAGGAGTAGATAGATATGATGTATCAGATGACTGTATATTATTTGAGACTGAACATGATCGGGCATAAGCCCAAATTTTGTATGACTTATGGATCCAAATTTTGTATAGTTTTTTGAACACTCTGATGATATATATACAACGATTATTTGATGTGATGTGACAAATGTATAAAATTGTATGATGTTTTTGATGATTAAATTTTATTGTATGGAATGATTAATATGCCAATCAATTGCTTGATTAGCTAATGAGTTTTCCATCCAATTTTCAGCTCGAGGAATATGAATGAAAGTTAAAAATTGAAATGATCTTTGTAACAAACGTACCCTCAAGAACAACCGGAGTAAAAATGGATCTCGAACCTGATAAGTATTGTTCAACTGCGACACCACCAGCTGAGAGTCCAAGAAAACTACCAACGAATCAACACCCAAAGATATTGCCTCCGAGAGTAGATAAACAACTGCAGTGTATTCTGCTATATTATTGGAAGCAGGACCAATGCAGACCCCTCTTGATACTAACAGCTGACCGGATGGATGATGAAGCACCCAAGCCGCGGAAGCCAGGTTCTGGGTGTGTCTACTAGCACCATCGGCGAAACCAAAATGACTCATGACATTCAACACAACCTGCCAAAGCAGATCAAAAACATCACCATCCCATCAAAAATCGAAAAAAAACCAGATATGTACAAAGAAAAACTACTATATACAAAATCAAAATGTCAGGCCGAAGCCTAGACATAATACTTTTTCAAATAGAGCCCATTTCTGGGCTCCGGCAACTCGTTTCCTTCAAAATCAACCAAGGTATATGCTCCTTTTTTAAGGAATTTTTTAACGATAAAGGGGCCATACCACATAGACTTAAACTTTCCTACCCCCAGGGCATCTTTTTCTTGGGCATAGACCAAAACAAGGTCACCTTCCGAAAAAACCCTAGGTTTGACCGCCTTATCGTACTGAGCTTTAACTCGGTTTTTATGCGCTTCATTCATCGTGGCGGCATCCCGACGCTGCTCATCGAGATGTTCCAGATGAAGGAGCCGTTCTTCAAGACTAGAAGTGTCAGGAAGAAGTTCAACAACTAACTTAAGAGAAGGAATCTCACATTCAATGGGAAATATGGATTCCAACCCGTGCACTAGCTGAAACGGAGTAAAGCCAGTTGCAGTTTTCACTGACGTCCTGTATGCCCAAAGTGCAGGATATAGCATAATATGCCAGTTGGATCTAGCTTTATCAATTGTCCTTTGAAGAATTGTCTTCAAGGATTTATTCACGGCTTCCACTTGCCCATTAGCTTGAGGATAATACGGAGATGAATGCTCCTGCCGGAAACCTAATTTTAGAGCCAACTCAGCCATCATGCTATTCTGAAAATGACTGCCATGATCAGTGACAATCTCTCTAGGAATACCAAAATGAGAAATAACCTGGTTGAAAAGAAAAAGAGTTGTTGTCTCACCATCATTCCCAAAATTAGGCATAGCCTCGACCCACTTCGTAAAGTAGTCTACTGCTACAATAATGTACTTGTGACCTTTAGCCGAAGGTGGGTTACAAGTAGTATAATCAATACCCCACTTTGTAAAGGGACCGACAGTAATGACTGGAAAAAGCGGAGCTGGATGAGCGCACATTTTTCGAGTATAAACTTGACACGGATGACACTTTTTGACCGACTCCACACAATCTTTGAAAATCGAAGGCCAAAAGTACCCAGCACGCAAAATATTTTGGGCTATAGCAAGCCCAGATAAATGACCACCACAAGCTCCACTGTGGCAATCATTCAGCACAGCCTCAGCTTCTTCGAGAGTTAAGCAACGTCTTAGGATTGAATCAACCCCTCGACGGTATAAAGCATCACCAATAATCAAGTAATTCTTAGCCAAGTGACGCAACTTACGATGCTCATCTTTCGAAAAAGTAGAGGGAAACTTCGCAGTCTGAAGATACACAATGATATCTCCATACCAAGGATCCTGTGGAGAGATAAGAAACAAATGTTCATCCGGGAAGGATTCATCATAGACTATCTCTTCCCCACAGGGAAACTCGGAGATCAATTCCGCGAAAACCAATGATTTCTTGGACTTGGCAGACATAAACTCAAGATCAAATTCCTGCAAAATCACAATCCATCTATTGTATTTGCCCCCAATCACTTGCCTACTGAGGACAAACTGAAATGGATTGGTTGCTGCCAAAATATAAGTTTTTCGTAGAATAATGTAATGCCGGAGTCGCTGCACAGCATGAACTGCTGCTAAAGCTAACTTTTCTATCAGAGTGTACCGGAGTTCAGGTCCTACCAATCCTCGACTAAGGTAGTAAATAACATGCTCTGCAAGAGCATCATCCTCCTGAACCAGAACCATACCAATGGTAGATTCTGCTGCTGCCAGATACAAAAGAAAATCCCTGCTATAATCAGGTGGACTCAATAAAGGAGCATAGGTCAATGCTTTTTTCAAAGCATCAAATGAGCGTTGATCGTAGTCGTCCCAAAGAAAAGGAACTCCTTTCTTCAACAATCTCATAAATCCCTTTGTAACTTCAGCATAATTGACGATAAACCTCCGAAGAAAATTAGACTTTCCTTGTGCATCTAAGTCGATTTAATAGAGGATCGGGGAGGGAAATGGGCATCGGCTTCAACCTTGAAGTGGATCTACCCACATTACCTTCCCCTAGACACACAAATCCCAATAACTGACGGACGTAACCGCGAAAAACACACTTGTTCTGATTCAATTTAATTGCTTGTGCTCCAACTAAAATTTCCAAAATTGAGTCTATTTAATCTAATAACTAGGGTTATAAATCAGTCAAGTGCTTAGGTTTGGAGTATGACTAGTGTTTGTCTCCTAATGCGTTGTGTTTAGTGTTTTATGATGTTTTTGGTCTTTTGATGGTTTTTATGTTTCACAAGGAAAATGACTACAAAGCTAGTGGAAAGAAGATACTGGTTAAAAACAGAGTGAAGCCTAATTGGTTGATGACAAATGATAAATGCAAATGTAAATACTGAAACAGAATCAAACCTAAACTATGACTAAGCAGAATATAAAGCTTGATAATGACTTCAAGAAAATGAATCAAAACATGAACTTAACTTGTCCAATTCTTTCACTAAAGGCATTTTGAAAGAGCTTGAGAAATGGTCAGCTAAGTATACAAATTATCCTAACTAAACAATTAAACAATCAGCTTATAATGATACAACATTTTATCCATGATTAAAGATTTGTTGAAACATATTTGGAGAAAAACATTGTTAACATCATAAGATCTCTACTCTAAGACTAGCTCCTAATTATATTCTGCAACTTAGTTTAACATCACTAAACCTTATTCAAAAGTTATGGATTTATTTTTAAAGTAGTCTTTTGAGGAAAGGCTTTGTTTATGAAGTGGTAAAGAAGTTGCAAAAGTACTTCAGGCCTTGGGATGATACTGTCTTTTGTTCAGATGGTTATGAGTCAATTATAGATTTGGAACAAAAGATATTTTGTAAATAATGAAGGCCGTATTGTTTAAGTTTAACAACTAATGTAATCTAATATGCAATGGATGACAACTAAATGTGGAATGTAAATACAATGAGATAAGCTAAAACTGAACTAAGTTGTCACTAGTCTACAATAAACAGTGCTTAACTAACAAGCCATTATCAAACTTAAAACAAAATAACAGAGCATGAATTGAATGCAATTTGACTCCGGAGTACCCCAACTAAGTTATCATGCATTAATCTATGGGATTCTACAGCCTATTTTGTCCATCATGAATGGTATTTTGGAAGAGCTTGCTAGAACAATCCTGGCTGTACAATTCAGTGCAAATGCAAACATAAAGACTGAAAGCAATTTAAAAACTAAGACATCACAGCTATCTCCTACCCATTATTATGATATTTTGGAAGAGCGTTTTAAGAGTAAGATCAGCTATGCTACTTAGTATAAACAAACAACTGAAACTTTCAGTATCACAGTCATGCCTTAGACATCATAAGGATTTTTTGGAAGAGTTTGCTTAGTATAAGTTCAACTGTGATAATGAACAAAAGAAATTACAAATAAATCCTACAACACTACAACCATTTCCCATTCATTGTCATTATATTTTGGAAGAGTTTCTTAGAACAAGTATAGCTATAGTGGCTAATGAAATTAACTATGAACTCAAACTTCAAAAACGTGAAAACAACTAAGATACTTATCTAAATTACGAAAGTAAAGCCGTGCAGGAGGCAGGGGCCCTCTACCACCAGATGGAATCTAACTCCAAATCAACTCAACGCGTTCAAAGCAATGCTGTCTTCTTCATTAAAGGAAAAATAACTTGAAACAGAGTAGTCTCGGTCTTCAGAAATATAGCAGTCAATACATGAAATCTAAGCAAAATCTAGAGCTTGTCTCTCGGTTTCCCGAGTGCTTTTATAACAAATCTACATAACATAACTTGCAACAATACGGGGATCATTGTCTTTCCTTATCAAAATCGTACTAGGACTCTAAATATGGCAGTGTAAAGGGACAAAGGACATCTGGACTAGGACAGTCCTATTAGAAGTCTGCCTCCTTGAATGAGTTCCCACGTACCAAAACCACGTCCAGAATTCGGTTCATTCTTCATGGTGAGCAACGAACGATGAGGACATAATGTGGAATATACCCATTTGTGGCTTTTCCTGAGAGGACACCTGGAACATGCTTGAACGTGAAGACAACTGCAGAATTGCCGGTTAGCTACGGAATATCTGCATTCTGCAGCTAGCTTCGGTCAAAATGCATTACAATGAAAAAATCACAAAACTTAGCAAGTTAGCCATGTTAATCATTCTAAAAGTAATTTTAACTAATTTCATTGATCATTTGGGTCTGGGATAACAATGGAAAAAGGAAAATGAGGTAAAGTAAGATGAAAGAAAGCACAATCTTGGGGCTCAACATACCCCCACTGCTGACTTCTTGCATGTCCTCATGCAATTTATTCCATAAACTCAGAGACTTCTGCAAGAACATCTAATCCTCTCCTTCTTCTTTTCCTAGAAGCTAAAGGTCTTCTGGGTTTTCTGATGACAAGTTTGAACCTTAAGTTGATAAGTGCCCTGATTAGCTTGTTGTTCCTCTTTTTCAACTTTTCATTAGCCTTTTCCACTTTGTCCATTTGTAGAGATAAGGTTGAGTTCATACTGGTTTTGAGTTTGACTTGTTCCTTCAGAATATCATTCTCATTTTTGATGTGTCTATTAAGTATTTCCAGCTCATACCTATCCCTTCTTAACACATCTATTTCGGACAGTGGAGGACTAGGGGTTCTATCTCTACTCTTTGAAGCTTTCCTTTCCAATGTTTCAACATAGTCATAAACTTCTTGCTGAGCAGGGTCAATTTCAGGGGTTTCTTCATTAAAATATTCTTCAACATCTTCTTCAATAGATGTTTCCTCATCTTCTATATTTATCACCCCTGTTTGTTTGATCTGAGTTTTCCTTAGTTTCCCCCTGAGTCTATGGCTTCTTCTTGGTTGGGATGATCCCTCTCCTTTTTCTGTGGCAGATTTTCTGATTACCCTCTCTTTCTTAAGTTGTCTCTTAATTTGAGTCAACTTCTCTGAGATTATTTCTTCACTACTTTCCTGTACTGTTTTGTCAATTTCAATTTTAGAGGCTCTCCATTTTCTGCTTCTCCTTGTAGCCTAATGTTCAGGTGAGGGCTCTTTTGGTTCCTCAAAGTGATTTCTTATCAAGAAATTATCCCAAGTATCTTTTGTTTTGGCTAAATGGTGTTCAATTAAAATCTTAACCAAGCCATGATGGTATAGAGTTGTCTCTAGGAATTGGACTCTCCTTTGAACACCAGAAGCCATCTTTTTTAAACTTTGAAGTAAGAAATAGGGAAAATTTAACTCTTCCTCCAGAAAATGCATTATCAACCTAATATGGTAAACATAAAATGTGCCATATCTACCTTCACAAGTGATAAATTTTTGTAGAATAAGCAATATTTTTCTCCATTTATTTTTTAATGCAGAACTTGGAATTCCCTTTTTAAACACAGTGACATCCATACCTGGTGATTTTAGGATTTGCTTCCATGATTCATTATGAAATTCTCTATTTTTAAACCATCTCTCTCCATGTCTAAGAAATCCTATTGCTTCTGCAATAAAAAACTCTGTGACAGTGAATTTAACATCTCCAACTTCAACCTCGGCTCCTTTGAATGACCTTGCAAATGTTTTAGTAACTTCTTTGTGGAAGCCATTCAATTTCTCAAGATATTGTAGCCATCCTGCCTGTTGCAACATTTCTCTACTTTGAGGGTATCCTTCTAGGTATTTTGTGCCCACTAGTTCAGTTCTTACAATGAGGCCCATAATTCCTTCTTCAATCTTTAGATTAGTACTCTTTCTGCTCACGGAAACAATAAATTCAACCTTCAAACTGATATACCTCTGGTTCACGGTGATAGTGCTTCAATTTTCAAACTGATATATCTCTGCTTCTCGGTGACAATGGTTTCAAATTCCACACTGATATACCTCTGCTTCACAGTGACAATGGCTTCAAATTCCACACTGATATACCTCTCCTTCACGGTGATAGTGCTTCAATCTCTGCTCACGGTGATAGTGGTTTGATATTTCAAACTGATATACCCCTTCTCACAGTGATAGAGATATCTCTGTTTTGCGGAATGAAATGATGAAGGGCTGGCTACGGAATGGAGTGATGGAAGTAGTTACGGAATGAGTTAATGAAGTGAGGTGAAGAAAACAAATCAATGAGTGAAAAGACTGCGGAGATTTTTACAACGGATTAAAAAATCATCATTAAATGATTTGGCTGGGTGACGTGAGGAAATCAAACACTTCAGCCTTTTTAACCGCTTAAATGATGGTCGGGTATAGAATTTGAAATGAAAGATTTTTATCCAAAGTTTTGCGGAGGGTATATTTGGTATGATCAATAAAAATAATCAAAACAACTTTTTCGAATGATTCATAACTAGACTATACTAAAGTTTTTATGAAATGCCATTATAACCAGAACTTTTTACCTTTGCTTTTCATTTGCTTTTTGTGGTCTTTGTATACTTTGTTCTCCTCTGGAAGAGTCTTCATAATCCTTCTTGATTCTTCTTGTTCATGGATATACCGGATCATCTTGTTGCAATTCAAATGTTTGTTGATCAGTGCCTTCAGGCTCTGTAGCTGCGGAATGACTGTCTGGCTGCAGAAAGTCTGATTAGCTGCAAAATATCTCTTTAGCTGCAGAATGTACCTGTGGAGAATTTTTAATCATGGAATGGAGTGGTTTGGAATATACATAGAATATTTTATGGAATGAGTGAAGATAGGTGATGAAATATGGTATAATGAAATATGTATGAAGTGAATGATGAAATGGGATGGATTCAATTTATGAAATGGAGTGGAAGAATATAGGAAATGGCCTGCAGTCCATGACATGTGTTATTCATTTTGCAGAAAAACATCAAACTTTAAATTTTGATATGGAAATGAGGTGGATGAAGTATGGAATGAGATGAATGAAATATGGAATGAAGTGAAGTATGAATGAATGAATGAAATGGAGTATGGATGGATAAGTGAATGGAATGAAATGAAATGAGATGGATCATAAGTGCAATGGATCTGAACTTATGATTTTGTAACAGTTGCTTGCAAAAACAAAATGGAAAAGTTAGAGTGTTAGAAAGACTCTGGTTTTCACCCTATCTTTTCTGTATAAACATGCCAATCAATGATTGGTTTTCATGTTTATACTTTATTTTTTATTTTTTATTTATTTATTTATTTATTTTTATTTTTTTTCAAAAGAAATGCTTCAGAAAATTCAATGAAGTTGATGAAGAAGAAAGATTCTTCTTCATTAACTTCACATCACTGTTTTCCTGGAACTTCTTGACAAATTCTTCTCTTGAGAGTGGTTTGTGATACAGCTTCAATCTATGACCATTCACAAGAAAAGTGACATCTTCTTCATCTATTGTCCTGATTTTTACTACTCCATTGTCAAAAATTTCAACAATTTCATATGGCCCAAGCCAATGTGTTTGAAATTTACCTTGAAAATCCTTGAATTTTGAATCAAACAAGAGAGCCCAGTCACCTTCTTTGAATTTCTTCTCTTTGATGTACTTATCATGCCATCTAGTCCTTTGTTGTTGGACTAGACTTGTTTTATGAACTGCATCTTGTCTGATCTCATCCAATTCATTAATCTGCTCCAATCTATGCTTTTTTGCCTCCGTTAAATCAAGTCCTAGCTGAACTGCCATTTTGAAAGTTTGAATCTGGAACTCTATGGGAAACAAAACTTGCTTTCCATAAACAAGCTCATAAGGAGTATGGCCTGTTGTGTTTCTTCATGTAGTTCTATAGGCCCACAAGGCTTCAGGAAGCCTATCTACCCAATCTCTTCTATGTAGATGAACAGTCTTTGTTAGGATTCCTTCAATGACTTTATTAGTGGATTCCACTTGACCATTTGCTTGTGGATGATAAGGAGTAGATGTTCTATGTCTGATTTTGTACTTCTCCATCATTTGCTCCACTAGCCTTGATGTAAATTGAGCTCCTTGATCTGTAACAATTTCCCTTGGGACACCAAAACGAGTAAAAATATTCTCAAAAAGAAAATTAACTACAGATGATTCATTAGCAACAAGTAATGGTTTAGCTTCTACCCATTTAGTAACATAATCAGTGCAAACTAATATATATTTCTTTTGTCTTGATGGAGGACTAATAGGTCCTACAAAATCCAAAGCCCATTTTTCAAAAGGTTCAATATGTACCCGAGGTTGTAATGGCATCTCACCTGAAGGAGAAGTTTTCCCTACCCTTTGGCAACTGTCACACCTTTTGACATACTCTTTAGCATCTTTAAACAAGGATGGCCAATAATATCCTAAATTAAGGATCTTATAGGCTGTCCTCTTATCAGCAAAGTGTCTGCCACAAGGTTCATCATGACATGCTTTGAGAATCTCAGGCATCTCATCTTCATGAACACATCTCCTAATGATCAAATCTGGACCTGTCTTGTACAACTCATTAGCAACCCATGAATATTTTGCACTGTCATAAATGATTTTTCTTTTATCCCTTGCATTCATTATTGAAGGAAATTTTCCTGAAACTAAATAATTAGCAATGTCAGCAAACCAAGGAGTTTGAGTAGAAATTGCAAAAAGATATTCATCAGGAAATTGATCTTCAACTGGAGTGTCATCTTTGATGTTTTGGAGTCTAGATAGAAAATTAGCTACTGTGTTTTGTTTTCCAGGCCTATCTAGAATGGTAATGTTGAATTCTTGTAAAAGCAATAACCATCTTATGACTCTGCCATTAGTAATTGATTTGTTCATTAAATATATAATTGTAGAGTGATCTGTGTGAACAAAAGTTTCATAGCCTGTTATATAGTGTCTGAATTTGTTTATGGCATGAACAATAGCTAAAAACTCTTTTTCAGTTACAGTATAGTTTAACTCTGAAGGAGTCAAATTTTTACTGGTATAGTAGATGGCATAAGGAATCATGTCTTTTTGTCCCAATACTGCTCCTAGAGCTGTATCTGAGGCATCTGTTGAAATATGAAAAGGTAACTTCCAGTTAGGTCCCCTTAAAATAGGTGCTTCAGAAATTTTTGTTTTCAGGGTCTCAAAGGCTAATTGGCAATCAGGATTCCACTTGAATTCACAGTCTTTGGTAAGTAATTTGAAAAGTGGAGATGCTATCTTGGTGAAGTTTTCTATAAACCTTCGATAATATCTTGTAAATCCTAGAAAACTCCTAACATCTTTTTGACAACTTGGAATAGATAAGTTAGAGATGACTTCAACTTTTGACTCATCAACTCTAATCCCATCCCCTGAAATGTGATGCCCTAAAACAATACCTTCAGTAAACATCATAAAACATTTTTCATGACTAAGTGAAAT